>JACJUM010005601.1:13603206-13750629 GCA_020976665.1 Heortia vitessoides
GTTCATCATCAACATATCAGCCATTAAAAGTCGATTGTTGGACACAGGCCGCTACAAAATAGGCAATTTCTGCTTATAATTGCCGCGCTGGGCAGGCGTGGTGGCAATCACAGACCGCAACCATGCGACGACTATAGTACGCCGCTGTCCCGGAAGGACATACGCCTATTCGCGGTTACGGTAACTAGTTCGCCTCTTGCGATACTTGGTTCAGAGAGAGGTTCTATTTTACTCCGCTGGTGCCCCATGGCTTGAAAGAGATCTATTACACCAATTTCACCCTCTTATATCTCGACCACCACTTAACTAAAAAAAGGAAACAGATACAATTCCAAAAACCACATTTACTATATATACCTTTAGTATTTGCTATTTTTTATGCATAATCAAAGAATATAAAAGAAATGTAGAAAAAAATTATGCTAACTGCAAAGTAGACATTTCTATAAAGGATATGTTTGCAGTAAATATAATTCAGGACAGATTTTTATCAAGTAAACTGAAATAAACAAATGCTAACCATTATTGGTCCAACTATATTAACAGACAGTGTTATCGAGATATTTAAATTACTGGATTTGTGATAAGAAATGATAACAGTATATGATAATCTAAAATAAAAACCTAAAAATATTTCTATTTTCTTAAATTCGACCAAACAAGTTTTGATTTTAAATCTTCAGTATGATTAATAAACAATACGAATGCTGTATAGAGATCGACATATATGTGTCAGAAGTTGGCAAACATCATTAACCGCTAAATACGAATAATTGAGTCTAAAATTTATTATGCCCATGACAGTGAATTTTAATGACCAAAAAAAGAAAAATTATCTTCCTTTGTCTCTACACAGAGACAAAGGAAGATAAATAATTTTACAAGCATATATTGTTTTTAACATTATCTTATCTACTAAGACTAAATAGGCGCCCTAAAAATGTTCCATGATTCTGAGTATTATCAGGCCGGAACCCTAAAAGGCTCTGACCCAATTTCCAAAGAATCATAAGAACGAGAAAACAATCGTAACTGAAACGTGCAAACGCCTGAGAAAGAGGAATTACGGCACTTTTCGATACTGGAATACACAATCAGGGCTGCCAAGCTCGTGAGTTTCCGTTGAATAGGGTTGAATTTCAAAGAGTTCTTTGAGAATGTATTTCCGCTATCGCATCATGTTGAATAATCAATTTCCGCAATCTCGAATGACTATCATTACCATGTTCCTGGGCTGGTGTATTATATAGGGTATTCCTAATAACATGTAATTTATATGAAAAACTAGCGATCCACCCTGACATTGTCCAGGTATTATTTTCTTATTGATCCGTTTATATTGCTAGTATTCATGTTTTGTTTAGAATAATGGTGACAATTTATATTAAATATTTGATAGATTGAAAAGTGTTATTTTGTTCTAGAGAAATCTATATATATGAAAGCAAAAGCTGACTGATATATCAACGCAAGGCCTAAACTAAAAGGGTTAGAAACTTATAATTTTGTAGCTGAAAAAAAATATGGAAAGAAAGAAAGGGTATACCCAAACTTACATAACATCCAATAACCAAAGGTTTTATTTCGTTTATGATAACACCTCCGCTTTGAACCTCCGCGAAAACTCTTATGCTTCTTACTCGCAATGCAACCCGGTGAAAGCAATGGCCCGAGTGCAAACTTCAAATCTGATGGCTGCCCGCAACATTACGCAAACTTTAGTGGCGTTTACTATTAACTCTTGTTGGATTGTCTGACACTTACTAGATAGAGGACGTGAGATAGCCTTAACTGAGCTGTTAGGCAAGGTTTACATGAGCCCGACCTCATACAAAGGTCGTATGCATTGGAACGTCACTCTTACCTCCCCGCCGGATAGCATAACGTCTCTACACGCGTCCCTTTCTTACCTTTACACTGACACTCCACTATCAGACTATCAGATACACTTCACATACACTTCTTTCGTAAAGCAGTACACCGAGTTTGCCGGCGTGCATTCCCTATCCCATCAAGCGATAACCGGCTGCAATAGTACGGTTAAATAAATGAGCTGCCTCGCTCGATCCCTTGGTGGCACTGGAATTGTCGTCTCTGTAGCCTTGCAATAGGTTCGTCCGAAAGAAAATCTTCTCTACCCACAATAACAAAGCAAAGTATATGCAAATATTCCTTATTCCTAAAATCTGTCAACCCTGCGCAAGCTTTCTATTACATTGCATGGTTTCGTGATAATAATGGCCGGTACTTTGTAATTCACGGAATGTTTGTTTCCCACCGTCGACAGCCATGTTAATATAGGCCTACCAATTAGAAGTTGTTTTTCTCATATTATTTTAACTGATTTACTGCATATACATTAGTGTCGGTTTAATTACCATCAGGATAAATTTAGGCCTGAATTTACTAGGTAATGTGGCATGACAACCTCAAGTCACAAGGTTGGCAACGCATTAGTGATAGCCTTGTGATATTACAAGCATCTATAGGCTGTAGAAACGCTTACTATCACGCGGACTATATGCTTGTTAGTCGACCTGGTGTAATAAAAAAAAACAAAACACGCCGTAAAGGATTAGAATTATGATGTACTTGTACTGGACCGCGGTTTCTACCGCGTTTAAATGTAGAGCTTACGTACAAACTTTGCACCCCCATTTACCCTTTAAAGGTATGATTTTTGAAAAAGGTCTGTTATTCTTAAAGAGCTAGCTATCACCTTCTTGAAAGAATAGCACCACCCCGCTTTTGCTCCAAGCCTTTATAAGCTTTTCCAAGCCTTTGTGTATAACTGTCCACAAAATATCTCAATCTCCCTTAAAATCTCTGTTTGGACGAGACAGTACTGCCATCCTCGGTTGAAGTTTTTGCCAACTGGATTTGACCAATAGCAAGGAACATTGTTTCGCTCGGTCATCACTTTGTTACGTTTGGTATTTAATAGGCGTTTGTCGCGTGCAAGTTTGAGCAATTTTGAGATCTGTCTATTGAGCCGTTGGCATAGCACTGCATCGGACGAAGTATGCAGCCTTGCAGGTTTTGCCGCTGTTCCATGAGCCTCACGGTTTGGTCAGAGAGAGTGTAATATATATCGTTAGTATCCACTGTTGCGTCTTATTCTAAACGCTAAAGAATAAGTTACCTTTTTGTCTATGTGTTGAGAAAAAGTATTTTTTTTTAAGTTCATTGTTCATTCAGTACCTATAAATGCCTTAAGTTTTCGTTTATAGCTTTTTAGGTCATCGAACATCGTTACATGCTAAAACTTAGGTTCTTCAGACGTTATTTTTTTTATCGAAGTTTTTTACACAGTTCTTGGGAATGGAAGTTGTAGCTTATTCTTATTTATTAACTCGTGTGTGTGAGTTATCGTGTGTATTATTTTTAATATAATTTTTGTTCGTTTTAGTAGTTTTAGGTTAAAAAATATTATTTTGTATAATTAGCAAATCTTTGATAATAGTTCTAGCAGACGATCTTAATCAAATATGTGTGCCACTCCAAAATTGACGATTTGGGATCTGTTTTAAAAGTATGGTTAGAGTAATTTTACAATGATTTTTTAAGCTTTTGTACTAATTTTACATGGCTTATTACTTAAAAAGCCCTTTTGGAGGATAAAAATATGCCTAAATCTTACATTCTATTATAAATATCTATCTTTTTTTACCAAATGGGCTGTAGGAAGATTGGGAGGAGTAGAGTGTTGATTTTGGTCAAACACCATGTTGGTATACACAAAAAAGCTTTATTATTAAGGTTCTTAAATATTTGATAATATAACACGCGTTCAAATATTTTAGATAAAACCGGAAAATCCGGGAAGGGTCTTTAATTACTGAAAATTGTTTTTGTGCCTGATTTATAAATAGGGCTGTCTTTTATTAATGTAAGTCTCAGCAAAACATTCAAAGACTAATAAAAATACTATCAATTGTTTGATTACTTTCTTGGAATCTTGTTTACAAAGAAGTTATTTTAATATTAAAAGCAGCTAATTAAATTGCATTCATTTGTCTACAACAGACGCAGATAGTAAAGTATCAATTTCACTTTCACATGAACAAAGAAGCGGGTGTCTGCTAATTTAGTTTATTGTACTATTTACTTAACAATAAATTTAACATTGTTGTGTGTGTGTTGCTCATAGTACTAAATAATATACTAAACGGCCTTTAAACGTCGTTTATACGACTTTTACAGTTTATCGCGACGTTTGGATGTCTTTACGGCAACCTTTTCAGTAGCGATTCAGGTTCTTTTTTTCTAATTAGAGTGGATTAGGAATTAGATAGGATAAAGAATATCTATAAATGTGCTATGCGATGTTTTGAAGTTATGTTTTATTAAAGCTAGTAAGCTATATACCTAAAAGGAAAAGCTAACTTACTGGCATATCAACGCACGACCTAAACTATAAAGGTCATAAACTTAAAATTTTGCGTAATGGTTCCTAAAGGTTTCATAAAGCTTATTACACATTGCAAAGCAACGGGGGTGCAAAGTTAGTATGAAACTTAGCAGGTTTTGAAGTTATTTGAATGAAATTCAGTAAAGGTTCTTCATTAAAAGTCATGACTCGCGTGAATTTTTTTTTGTTTAAATCATCACTTAAGTGTGTAAAAGGGGGTGCAAAGTTAGTAAGTTCTACAATCTAACGTGAGTGAACGTGGAATGAAACTCATGAAAAACGTGTAAAATATTTTTTGAAAATCATCCCTTAAGAGGGTAATAACGTGAGTGAACGTAGGGTACTGCTAATTCTGAAATAAAATAAAGAGGCGTGCAAAATTAAAATTGTGGTGAAAAAAAATCTTTAATAGAATACAGACCTATCGGACCAGTCACCTCCATCAACCTCGCAGCTTTAATAAATGCCTCCGATGCCGGGTCGAAAACAACAGCGAATATTTTAATTAAAATGTTAAGCATAATTCCTTTTTGTTGTGTAACATCATTTATTAATATATAATATAAGATCACTGTTTATTTAAGGAGAATGTATGAAAAGAATTAAGCCAGCGTTTGTTTTTTACAAATTTACAACAATTTACGTACATTTACAACAAGCCAACCCGTTTATAAATAATTGTAATACATATATAAGGAACAAGCAGCGTTCCGTGGTTTCACCCATATTTAGTTGTATAAGTTAAGTTGTATAAAAAACAATAATGTTTCATAATAAATATGCTGTTTTACCTTCTCAGAGAATTAATTTTTAAACATTTTTAGCTTATATAGCTCATCTTTACTAACCCTATATATATATAGATGTTGCTGAGGATTTTCAAAATAAAACCACACATTAATCACATCAGCCATTGAAAGTCCATTGCTGGACATAGGCCTCCCCAAAAAAGGAGAATTGCCGCGCTGAGATGCTGCTGCCAACCCCCGCCCCGTGCACTTGAGCTGCACTGTTTCAGAATGATATACCGCACTCTGCCGGTTCTGGTACCTTAGTCTCCACTAATGACACCTGGTACAGGGGAAGTACTATTCATTCAGCCGGTACTCTACGGTAAACCACATTGTTTTTCTAAAAAGACTAAGAATATTTTTATTTCCTCATCTGTATCCTTTTATTAATAATAATAAAATACAGAACATTTTTTTTTTGTTGTTTGCACATGATCAATGGGATCAGGTAGAGCAGAAAAGTACCTTCTACCAAGTGTCGTAAAAAGCAACTAAGATACCGGAACCGACAGATAGCAGTATGTCCTTCCGAAATAGTGTAGAAATTGGTCAGTAGCGTCCAGCAACCTGTTACAAAGCTACACTTTTTAATTGCCACCACGATTGCCAAGCGTGGCAATAATGGGCAACATTCCTCTTTCTTGCCTAAAGGCTTGCGAAGACCTACGTATGTCTAACAGAAAAAATCAAATAAAACATAGAAGTTTATATAAAAAAATATATAGTGAATGTATGAAGGTAGGTAGTTTATAACACGCATGGTAACGAGATAAACGAGATTTTTTTGTATTATTATTATTAAGAGAAAAACTATTATACACGAATTACACCTTCTTACAAAGGTCGCCTGCATTGGTACCTCACTCACTCTACCTATTTCTACTGCCAAATAACAGTGTTCACGTAGCTGTGTTTCGTTTTGAAGAGTGAGGGAGGCAGATAAATTACTGGGTAATTGTGACATAGTATCATCAGTTCACAGGGGTGGCGACAGGCTAATGATATCCTTGTGATGACAGTACCGTCGATAGGCTGCGGTGACGTTTACTATTAAGCGGACCGTATGCTGGTGCGCTAACTTCATAATATATATAAAAAAAACATATACTGCTTAGAACTAATAAAAAAGGTTTGTATACGACCAAATGTACATCGGAATTTTAAACCTTATAGAATACGTGTACATAATACTTTACTTCTGATCCCACTAAAAGTGTTTTGGCATCGGGTTCATTATTTTGTGGACTCGTCTATAGGGATAGGTAGCAGCATTCCCGTCCTTAATTTATCCTCTGCTAGTCATGATGATGATGGTGTATCATATTATCACTATGGCTTCAAAAATCGACAATAATAGAGTAAAATTTTTTTTTTACAGATACTAAAATTAAATTTTCCCATAAGATCGAAATATGAAGCCTTTTTGCATTAAGTCAACTTAAAACAGGGCCAATACAGACTTACATTTCTTTGAGGCTTATTACAAAAACCATTTTTATACCATTTTCCTGGATAACATAACCAAAACCACTTAGCAATAATCTCTAATGAATTGGCGAAAACAAACATTAAGGAGTTCCTGAAATGTGCACTTCCTGAAAACTTTTTAATTTCCGAGCAATGAACTCCCACTTCCTGCATCCATTTGATTTCTATTGCAGTCTAAATAAGTGCCAGTTTCAATTGGAATGAGAAGAAAAAAACTGGATGAAAATTCTTTTAGCTTATGTTTACAATGATAGTTCAAAATGAATATTTTAATTTGCACAATCTGGATAGGTTTAAGGCTTCTTTGGTTGCGTATGTGCAAACTGACATACTTTCCATGATTCCTGCTTAATTATTTATCTCATCAGGAATACACTAGTTGATTATCGAACCGACTAAACCTTTATATAATGACGAAGAACTACTTTGCCTTATAGCTTCCGTTATTTAACTTTCACCGATTTGCTCTATACAATCCAATTAAGTTTTTTCAATGTTCGAATTAGTAACATTCTGTGACAGTATTACATTCTCTTGTTCTAAATTTGTCATTTAAGCACTGCACACAGATCTTATTTCAACTGCATTAATATTGCTTTTATACTAGTCTAACTGTACTTATTCCAGAATTCCGCTATCCGCTCCGAGTGCAATGTGCAATGTGCACACAAAGTTTCACAAATGAGACGTCTTTACATAATCTCGAAAGTGGGTAAATGTGTGAGTTCTTAAGAGAAATCGTGTCGCTTATCAAGTGTATGAAAAAATACTACCATACATAAAACCTTTTGTACACTCGATACCAAACAGAAAAGTAGGAAGCAAAATAGCATTGTAATCCGAATTACATCAACTACTCAATGCAAAATGCATATCTTCATTTACTGAGTTACATATCATCATATCAGCCATTGAACATCATCATCATTATAATGTCATCCATAATACGTCCACTACTGTCCCCAAGTAATCTCTAATAGGACCGGTTGTATACGGCCTGTATTCAGCGCGATCCTGCGGTTTTAGTCAGATCGTCTGTGATGGACAGTGATTGCGGGTGGACGTCCTACGCTGCGTTTACCGGCAAGCCCGGCGTGGCGTCTCCATTCTGGAATCTTACGACTCCATCGGCCATCGGTTCTGCGTGCCAAATGCCCTGCCCACTGCCACTGTAACTTACTAATCCACCGGGTAATATCGGTAACTTTGGTTCTGTTAAGAATGTCCTCATTCCTGATTCGATCGCACAAAGAAACTCCGAGCATTGAGATACTCAAGGCATTGAACATCACCTTTCATATACTTCTATCTACATCTTGAATATACTCCAAGAATAGAGGAATTCTGAACATAATTATCTTGTCGGGCTGGTCTGGTAACTATCGCAGAGCGTAGATTCACAACGGGGATACTGCTGCCACACAATGAGAATCTCTCTCGCCAGCCTTTTGATACTTACTAATCAAAGAAACTGTTTAAGAAAGTGAACTAAGCGATATGAATAAATATGTGTCGTATTTTCCAGGTGTTTTTATAAAAACATTATTTATTTTTAGAAAACAGTTATACCCAAAATTTTAAATTCGATTTTGGATTGTATTTAATATAAATTAAGTCGTTTTTGTCATCACTTGATGATTGATAACTTAATTTCATATTCTAACTAGTGGGACTATGAAGTGTACTACACTACTTCCTAAATACCTTTATTAATATTAGATACTATCATTATAAAGTCGAACTGTCAGTTAATACGTTAGTATTCGGTTGCCAACCGATATACGATATAGGAGCAACGGCCTCACTACCACCTGTCTCGGCAGAAGTTTGTATAACCTCATCATAGCAACTACAAAACGCCCACTGACGAATAGAACTCCCCAAGAAAGGGGGAAATTTGCTACCGCTGCCCGCGCGTGGTGGCAATCGCAGAGCTTAGCATCGCGACAGGAATGCTGCTGCCCGTCAACACCCAGTTGCATAATCTACCGAACCGGTTTCAAACTTCTTTCGTTAATGAAATGTTAAATTATCAGCATGTAAAGTAAATTTTATTTTATTTTCGTATTCTTACAGTAATGGAAACTACGCTTCTGAAACCGCGAGGCGTTGCCTGTTAGCTTAATTCAATTTGACAAAGTATTGACATATAATATATAGATATTTAATAACAAAATTTCATCACTTTTTTTAATTATTGCATTTACCCATACTCTATTTAGAAACGGAATACCAAAATTTTTCATATTCCTTTAGGTACACTACGAGTGAACTCTCCCGGGATATCGAAAATAATGAAAATTTATGATCATGACACGAGCCTGTTTATTTTCATGGAAAGTCTAGTTTTCACAACCGTACGATTTTGAACTTTATGAATTGATGTCTAAAGCATTGTTTACGCGATACATCATTTGGATGTAGAAAGTTAAAATAGGCTTTGTAAATAACGAATATTTGAAATTAAAGGTCCAGTGTACATATTAATTTGTTACTTGTCGTCATTAGCATTATGTTATTAAATATTCGTAATTATGAGACTGAAAATACTTCCAAAAAAATATTTTATGATTGAAAGTTAAAAAAGGCGACATAACGTTTAGAATATTCTTTAGATAAATTGGAGTAATCTTGCTTCCACCCGCAACATCATCTGCATGGTCTTCACTTCTAGATGTTTCTTGTATGATTATATTTAGAATTCGAGTCGTCATTATTATACCAGCCATTGGAAGGTTACTGATATATATAGGCCTCTTCAAGAAAGGGGGAACTTTTTCCATAATTGCCGTACTGGGCAAGTGTGTTGGCACACCCAGAGCGCAGCTTTCGGGACGGGGATGCTGCTGCCCATCCCCGCTCTGAGCATTTGAGCTACACTGTTTAGGATGGATATACCGCCATCTGTCGGTTCTGGTACTTTAGTAGCGTCTTACGAATTTGAGTGCGACTACCAAACCTAACTATCTGAATTCTAGCATGAAATTGTCTCAATTTAGATATATCTATCACAGGATCCTTTGAATCTGCAAAAAGTATAATACAAAGAATAGTAATTTTATTATAAACTAGTACATTAACTCAAAAACATTATTAATAACCCTGATAATGTATTAAGACATACATAGGTACATTTCGGAATTAGCCGTGAAAATGTAACAAAAAGACACACTATTTGCAATATACCTAAATGTTAATTAAATTACTAAAAACATCAATTGCACCTGAGACAATCATCTAAATAAAAAATGAAATAATAGGTACAAACAAAATTACGACAGTACAAACTGACATGTTTGGATTGCTTTGTCTCGTTGTGAATAGGTAAAAGTCAGAGAAATTACTCGGTAATGTGATAATCTACAAGACACAAGATCAGCAACGCTCCGGTTACATTTTAGTAGTGATACGAATTTCTTTACTCTATGGTGTACTATAGAGTAAAGAAGTAAGCTATATATAAAAAAACCTAATTAAAGTTAATCGAACCAGCATCTAAAGATTCAGTCGTTGTTTTTCTGACAGACCTGTGTAAGAGGATATAATAAGATGTGCGCTTATTCAATTATCAGAAAACATAACACAGTTTACTTACTTACTTTAGCCGAAGAAGACCTTTTACAAAGGTCATTGATACCTCACTCTCGCCTTTTTCTGGTTTGATGGGTGAGAGAGGCAGTTAAATTACTAGGTAAAGTTGCACAGTATCTTCAATTCATAGGAATATACAGGCTAGTGAAATCTGTATCTTTGTGATTACGCGAGGGTCTACTAGCTGCGGTCAAGTTCACCATCAAGCGGACAGTATGTTTTTCGATGCTGTAGTTGTATAAAAAAAGACGGTTACTGTATAGCCATATATTTTGCGATTAACATTTCAAATTTACAAGAGGTACTACGATACGCAACACGTATACGAGTTGGGGTTTTCACTGACAGACTTTAATATAGGTTTCTTTCAGCCAGAAATATAATTAAGGCTTAACGAAAATTAATGTTCTAATTCTCTGACAAGCATTAATTTAGGCTTATTTTAGTAGAAAACATACCTAAGGCTCAATGCAAAAAACGTTTTCTTTAAATATATTAATACAATCAAATTTAGTAATTACATTATAGGAAGTATTCATTAAATGTGCAACTTCGCTGTTTACGATACTTAAAAAGAAAAGAAGAATGAAACCTATAAAATAACATACACATCATCATTATCATCATATTATTATTATAATATTATTATGATTCTCATAATATTATTATAATTATTATTATTAAACCAAAGCCATCGTGTAATTGTCATTATTATGGAAACACTGCATGATGAGCTAGGCAGAATACACCGGTCGACAATAATGGTCAGTCATTTACCACGCAACATCTTAGGCCTTTCCGTGATAAGAGGATTCTTCTTCATAATTGCTGCACTGGCCAGGCGTAATGGCAATCGCAGAACGCAGCTTCGTGGCAAGGATGCTGTTGCCCATCCTCAACCTGTAGTGTTTAAGCTGCGCTGTTTCGGATTGATATACCGCCATCTGTCGGTTCCCATACCTCAGTCGCTTCTTACGATACCTGGTACAGAGAGTTTTTGAGTGTAAAACAATAAATTACCTTTGTAAGGTGTTCACAGGGCGCCGGCTAATTGCAACTAACTTCACGTTAATGGTGACAAATAAAATTAAAGTAAAGGCGCGTAACTTACGAAATAAATTTTTTAGAAACAACTTTAACAAAAGTACACCTGGTTTCTCTGAACATGTACCAGTTTACTTCCTCCATTTTAGTTTACTATTAATTTTCTACCATTTTAGTTTATGATATTTAGAAACCTAACATAGATCAATTTTTTTTAATTAGAATTTTAGGTTAGAATAGCAATCAATTACATTTTACAGTTCGAGAACGCCGTCTATCTACAAGGTGGACAGTGGGCCTGATCAGCGCAGATTCGCATATAGCAACGAGCTACTGAAAATAGACTGATTATATTGATAAATAAGAAAATGTTTATTATTAGAACCCTCTTTCTGTCTTAATTAATAAGTCTCATTTACTTGTATGCAAATTGTATTCATCGATTATCTTTCTAATAAAGTATTGCTATTTCTACTTCTAAATATTTCTTATTTGCTAGACATCGCTCGCATGCAATCGCAAAGCACACCATTTGATCTCTTCGAGGATTATTTACCTTGAGATTGCGATGTCGGATGCATGCTTTGGAAATTGATGTAAATAGTTTAAGACGAACATTTTTCCGTTTGCATGTAAAGTAAGTTCTCGCTGCAGTGGTACATTTCAATTGAAACTTTTGTCATTTAGTTGGTTATGCAGTTGACATATTTCCAATTATCAACCAAGGTTATTAACAAAATTAGCTTCAGCCCAATCGCAACAGAATTTTCCTGGAAATGTCTAACAAACATCCCAGCAGTAGACGATCTAAAGCTAAACTTTTGACCTCTTAATGATGAGAATGTAGGACGTAGCACAAATTTATTCACAACTAGCGGCTCGTCCCGGCTTCGCACGGGGGGGACTTAAGATTTTTTACATAGTTTTACGTTTTATTTACATTTATTCTCAGTTTTTTAGCAAGTATTTTTTGATAATATTTTTCCGGACTTCATTTACTTATTTCATTTATTTCTGGAGACCTTTTTTTTCTTGGCATATTGATGAATTTTTTTTATTAGATAAAAATAAGAATAACATTAGGATAAATTCTTTCTATGGAAAATAAGGGTATAAGTAAGAATAGAATTTAGGATATCATAGCAGTAAAGCCTGAATGAACAATTTATAATTAGTTCTGAAAAGAACTTTTTTACTCGAAAAAAAAATGCAAGTTAAATTGTCTACAAAATGTTTAAGATTGGTTACCTAACACGTCTGCTGCGTAGGGAGCCGACCGCGCGAATGAACTGCGCGGCTACCTATCTCACCAATCTGACCTCCCCTCCCCCGCACCACTGCGTTGCCCGGCTGGCTAGTCACTTCACGCCGCGCGCCGCCCCGCGCTTTTTTATGAATTTTTGAAATGGTAGGTAAGTACTTACCTAATAGGTATCTTTTGGATGAATTAATAGTCTAAAGGTAACCGATTGAACAATTCAAAAGTTTATCTAAAGCAAACTTTTATAAGGATTAAACCATTTACTTCGAAATCCCGTCGTCAAAATGACATTACTTTGGAGCAAACATATAAATCATTAAAACGATTGTTATGGGTAAACTATAAAAGGTAGACATATGCATTCGCGGACTTTTTTAAAGATAATGTTAAGATAACAATTCATCCATAGAGTATTTTTGTATAACTTCAACTATATGCTCAGCGCACACTACGGAAGGCCTCAGAAACGATACTTTTCCCCCGTTTTTGAAACATTTTTGGTTACTGCTCCACAACTATAGAATCTAGCGTGATATTATATAATCTATGTTGTTTCTGAATAATGCAGCTTTCTAATAGTGAAAAAATTATTGCAATCGGTCCAGTAGTTTTTGAGTTTATTCATTACAAACATATAAAAATACAAATCTTTCCTCTTTATAATATTAGTGTGGATAAATGTATTGTCCAATGCACGTCAGTTCACTTAAAAGTAAGATCCTAAATTGTTTTTGCAAAAATAATAAACACTTCTATCCTTTTGGTTTACATAAAATGTTAAACTATTACAAGAAAGACAGAAACTGTAATTAAATTAAATATATTTCTAAAGATAACATGTACTATATGGAGCAGCAATCAATAACACAACCTTGAACAATATTTATATAGGTCGCTGCAACTTATATTTCCGAATACTCGCCAAATCAGAAACATGCTGATAGCGAAGCAAATAGTATTAATGAATAACTGGGAGCAATTTTCGCAGTGATTGCGTTCCATTGATGGATTGGCCGCAGTCCCGCGGGACCTCATCAGCGCGCACTCACGACCGAATTAGTTTTTCTTACGTCATTCGCAGCCGGGGCTTTTTATAATCCCTTTCACAATAATTCGTTTACGCTATATGATTGCTTATGAACGACGATGTAAAATTATTTTTAAAATCTTATACTTGGTAGGCATTTGCCGTAGAACGTACATCGCTGGACGTAGGATGAGTCCTTTTTGGTAAGCCAAAAAGGGAGAATTATGTCCATAATTGTGACGCTAAGCAAGTATGGTGCTCGTAGTTAGGTAATCGTAGTACATAGTCTTGTGATAGGATTGCTGCTGCCCCTTCTCGCCCTGTTGCATTTAAGCTACACTGTTTCAGGTGGATATAACGTCTTATATCGGTTCCTGTACATCAGTCCCCTCTTATGACACCGATTACAAGGAATCTGTCAATTAATTGACAGTAGTGATCATATCTTGTGTTCCAAGGTCGTGGGCACAATTCTTACCCAAGGCAAATATTTATATTTACGTATTTACAGACTAACTGTGGCTGGGTGTTCGATTTTTTATTATTAGACCAGGACGAACAAGCAAACAGTCCACTTTAAAGAAAGCCACACCGTGGCCTATAAACACCCGTAATATTATTAGAATATCACTATAGCGCAATAGCACACAATAGCGCGTTGCCAACCTTGTTGTGAGTTGAAGATTATATGTCACATTACCCAGTAATTTTACTGCCTCTCTCACCCATCAAACCGGAACATAGCAATACGAAATTGCATTTTAGGTTAGTAATAAAAATAAAAGCGGTAGTAATAGGGCTAATGTCCGTAAGATAAATGCTTTAAGCGACTTATCTCTTGGAATCAGGTCAGTGTATGAGATGTTGTGTGAAAGTATTAATTAATTTGTAAAACTATTGTATTGTTTTACAAAAATGCTGGAGTTCTAAGACACTAGATGGAAAAATTCATACAGTATTGGAGAGGTATTCAAATAAAAGTGTCATAATATTCAAGGAATTGGGTCCATCCGCCTGATTTAACCAAATCCCAATTTTCCAAACCATTCACATTGGGCTGCCGCGTGACACAAAATCGTAGTGATATCCGTGAATTTATATATTTGCAGATTGTAAAATGGCCGACAAGAAGGAAATTGTTTGAAGGTAGTGACTTCAATCATAGAGAATTAGTTTTATTACGTATAACACGAATAACGATAGTACGAATTTATTTTTTTCTTTATTTATTGCATAATATAAAAATACATTCGCATATACACATATCCTTAATATCCTTCCTAATATTATGAAGGTGAAAATTTTGACTATGGATGTGTGAACATCAGTTACACATAGTTTATAATGTTTTTTTAGGAAATAGAAGAAGTGTTGTTTGTGCCCCAAACGCCTGCCAATTTTAATCCGCAAATCTGCTTCTTGATGGATTGGACATATTAGCTTTTATTCCCTATAAAAGCTAATCTGTCCAATTCTGTTCGAAAATTATAACGATTTGTAATTAGCATGTCCGCTGTCTATCTGTTATGCCGTCACAGCTAAACCGCAGTACCAATTTATAATGAATTTTGGTAAGTATAAAGATAGATGGGAGCTTGGAAAACTAAATAGACTATTCGAAGTACTAATCACGCTCTGCGTTAAAGACGCAGCCACGATCACGCAGACGATATTGCTGGTAATAATAGGGATTGAACAAATCCGTAACAGAACGAAAGTTTCGGATATATCGCTGTGGTTTATCAAATTGAACAGAACACAGAACTGATGGCAAAGTCCTAGAATGAAGACCACGTACCGGCAATTACACCGTAAGACACTCATCGCCGAGGTGGATAGATGATCTGACTATAACCTCAGGATAGTGATGGACGCAGGCCGCATACAATCTCAGGTCCTATTGGAAATATTTGGGAAGGCTTATGTCCAGCCGTGGACGTCCTTCAGCAGATGTGATGATGAGTCCCTTAGTTTTTTTTTAACTACAATGTATAATATCAACATTTACTATTAATATTATAAGGCGATTTTATATTTATTGATATACAGCCTCGTTTGAATCTGCCCAGCGTTATACAAGATTATCTGGAAAAAGCTGATATTTCTATGTCTAGGTGTTAAATATGTATGGTAGTAGGTATTATGTTTGATTTATCAGTTTTCCGATGTCTGTAACACTTAAGCTTCTTTTTTCCTGATCTGTACAAAGTATGAGATTTTTTGTGAATTTATTAAAACAAATACTTAGAGTTTTTAGTAAGTAGGTATATGTTTTACAACAGCACAAAATAAGTAAAAAGTTTAATTAATTCTCTTATTTGTTAAATGAACGACTTCTGTTTTATTTTTATACAAACACAATTACTTTTATTTATTTCCAATCGGAAGGAGCAGAGACTTGCTTTTTCATTTATTTTGTACTGAATGGAATATAATATTCCGTTATCTCTCCCCACACGAACGCCAGTTGAACGTAGATCGCTTTAAACATTGCCTAAGCATGTCTTCTGTAACATAAATATACTAACAACGCCTCGCGTTTTCACCCGCGTAGTTTCTATTACCGTGGAAATAATAAATATAATAAACGGAGCCTAAATTAAACCTTGAAGCACCAGCTATCTGACAGTAAAGGTCCCTTAAAATCTGATCAACCGTTTCAAAGATTAACCGAAACAAACAGACACAAAAATGTTAAACATTATGATTTAATCTAAGTACCGTACTTTCTTTTTGTAACTAAAAAAAAAGCTATACATTAAAAAAAAATATTTGCGATTACCTACGTGTTAGTAGCAGTACCACAAAGAAAAAATAATACCTCTCTTTACGAGGAGTAATAGGAGATGACTAAGGTACCGGAAGTGACAGATAGCGTTATATCCATCCACTCGTAACACCATACATAGCTTAAACGCGACAATTCGGGGATTGATCGTAAAGCTACGCTGTGCAATTGCGACCAGGCTGGGCAGCGCTGCAATTAAGAACATTTTTTTCAATTCGACCAGGTGGACGAACAAGCAAACAGTAATAAGCGTCCCGCAGTCTATAGACGCTTTTTATAAGTTATAACGAGCTGCTACAAGGTTAGTTATAACTTATAACTAACCATGTGACTTAAAGATAGTACATTACATTACTCAATAATTGCACTGCCTCTCTCACCCTTTAAACTGAAACAATGCTATTTGGCGGTAGAAATAGTTGAGAGTGAGGTACCAATGCAGACGACCTTTGTATGACCTCATGCAATAAACTTCGTCTTTCTTGGAGAGGCCTTTAATCACCACTAACAGTAGACGATTTACGGCTGCTATAACGTGAAATAAACCATCGAATTTGTCAGTATGTGTTCGCTATAAGAAGTTGTGCCAAATGGATTTTGATATAGTTTTAAACTATGGACAAAGTTATTTATTAATAATAGACAATTAATTATGTTCAAAAGTATTTTACTAAAATAACAATTCATTAACAGAGAAGAATTATGCACGTGCCGAAGTTACATAAGAAGGGACACTGCATAGTGGAAAAACTAGGGATGTATACGTTCAATTGAAAGCAAGTGTGTAAATGGTTGGTTGATTTTCTCCGATCTAACGTTACAAAGTTTTAGTGTATAATTATTTAATTATAATTGGAAGCTTCACCCTAAGCGGATATATAGCCAGGAATTTACTATATCAATCCCAAGAAAGTATGTTGGAGGCATTTATTGAAGTTGCTTTCAAAATACTTTGAAGTAAGTCTTCAAAGTTCAAATTTAATTAGTTAATATAATACAAGTGTTTGCTTTGTATATAAATGTTTCAAGAAACCGTTAATTATTAGGTTAACTCTGCTAGGCCCGCCAAAACAACAATATTATTTTTCTATGAATTTCAGTACACCGTTTCAGTTATAATTGACAACATTTAAAGGAAATAAAGGTTTATATTAAAATTCGCACAACGAGTGATATCAAATGTTAATGTAGCAGTGTACATATACTTTTACATAACGAAACCTGTAACGGTACATAAAGCCGTAAAATCGTAATATAGTAAAAAGAAGAACTAAAGAAAGAAATTTACACAACATCACGAACATTGAACATTGAAAATCAAACGACAGAGGAAGCACAAATGTAATATTTAATTACATATATATATTTCTCACCTAGAACAAATGCAAATATCATTAATAAATATTCTTCGTGAGTAAGAAACATACCCACGACCTCTGGCGCACAAGTTACTGTTACTACCGTCTGTGCGATCGGACCCCTCATATATTATCAACTTGAAAATGTACCAGCATCAAAGAAAATACGAGCACAACAATCTTGCGACACACTTTATAAGTTAATAATAAAAGCTTTGAAGGAAAAGTGAGTGACTATCTTTTTGAAGCATTCAAATAAAAGCTTGCTTTTAAAAACTTAGCTCGCTATCATTAGATGGATTGGATTTAGAGTGACGTTAATTTTATTATTGTAGATATCCTCAGCAAGCTTTTTCATTTGGACCCCGTATTGTGGGTGGTCGTTAATGAATCAACTGAAATAACTATTCCGCCATGTTGAATTTTAAATGAAGTTATCTATTATTATGCAAACTAACTATGTATACAAAATTTCAGCAAAATCCGTTAACGATATCTGCTTCAAAAATCTTGCAAGTAATTTTTAAATTATATCAGCTATTGGAAATCCACGGTTAGACAAAGGCCTCACCAAGAAAAATATTGCCCATAATTGCCACGCTAGGCAAGCGTGGGAAGGTCCTATTCTACTCCGCCGGTATCACACCGCTATTTTTGTAATCCTGATTATTTTCGAGTGCACTACCAATTCTCCGATCTATTCTCCCCAGTAGAATAATTAATTGATAGCGCGTTTCCCCGAAAAAGGTTCTATGCCCGTAACCCGAGGTGTTTGTTTATCTTCTAATAGAAAAATACTTACAAACATTTAAAAAGGTTGAATCGCGTTAATTTTAATTAAAAATGAGGCACAATTAAACAACAAAGTAAGGCATGGAAGCGTTAAACTGAGCCCAACGGTCATTTGTTCTGGATTTATGTAAAGTTTCGTGACAGACAAACCATCGCTTTGGAACGTGAAAAATGTGCAGACGCCTTGTTTTAAATGTTTCGACGGTAGAAGACTCATTTTTAATTTAAAATGTTCATAAGCCATTTTTGTAACGACTGTTCTCTGCAAGTAGTTTTACTCAATGCATCCTAATGCAAGACAGACAAAAGACGACTGTGCCGATTTTGATGTGACTTTCACTGGCAGATTGCTGACTACAACTAATAGAAGCAGATAACCAATCAAAAACATCGCAAAAACGGCTAAAAATAAAAGTTTCGTTTGAAAGAAAATCAACATTATAGCAGCCGTTGGCAGCCCAATGCTGGACATAAGCCTTCCTAAGAAAGAAAAATTTATCACATAATATAATATAATTTTTTTTTGCCGCGCTAAGTAAGCGTGTTAGCAATCGTAGAGCGCAGCTTTTACAACGGGGTTGCTGCTGCCTATCTTCTCCGCCCTTTTCATTTGAACTACACTGTTTCGGATGGATATACCACCATCTGTCGGTTCTGATTCCTTAGTCACCACTTAGGAGGCACTACTCTACTCTGCCGGTACATCACGGAAAGAAAATATGTTGCCCAAAGACACTATTCCACGCGGACGAAGTCGCGGGTGCAGCTATCTGTTTTAACTTTTCCTTTAATTTATCGGGCGTTTTTTTGTTACAAAAAGAGATATTTGTATTTTTACTATTACTTTAAGTTTTCTTATATTTGACACGTGAGGGTATGATAATATGCATTCGGATAATTGCAAACTTGAAACCAACATTTTGAAGGTCAGTCCTACCTACCTTGTATATTTTTGAATTATATAGACCTAAACGAAAAAAGTCACACTATGTCGATCTAGTTGATGATGTTACAAAAAGAGCCATTCTGCGTGGCCGTTAGAGTTCATTATCATTTACCAATCAACAAAAAAACCCTCAAAAGCATTCATTTTGCAATCTCTCTGAAATACTCTTAGCCGTTCATTAAAGTAATTACTGTATGAATGAATTTTAGTATATTTAAATTTTATGAATGTATGATGTTTGATTCAATGTGTTTAACATTGAATTGAAATTTTCAATTGTAATCGTTTACATTTGTATATAATAAAAGGCACCCTTAATAGGGTTCTCATTTTGAATAACTATATTTTAATACCTTAAATGTATCACAAGACCGTAATAAATTAATCTTACATGTTGGACACAATTATCACGTGTTTTATTTAATTATATATATGTAAAGATACGCAGAAAAAAAACAATGTTATAGAGGTCTAAATAGGGGAAAAATAGAAAAACGCAAATGATTCATAAGGTTCAATGTTCAATCAACTTTGAATAGATTATTAATTTTTTTATCTGTGCAATTATTATATCATTCACTGTAAGTTTTATTTTAAAAAAGTTTATTCTGAATTCTTATGAATTCTTCGTAAAAATCTTACTATCTGTTGATGATAACTAACAAAGGAAAGAAGGTTATGAAGGTTGATGAAGCGGATTATAGGAGACTATTCTAAGGATTTACTCGGATGGTTCAGTCTGATTTTAATGGATGCTCTTCTGAAGATATTTTTAGAAAGAAGCATATAGTTAATACAGCAGCGTAGCCCATAAGCTGTAAGTTATAAAAATATATTAAAATATGACGTGTACGTGTCGTTTTCGCCACGATCCCCAGCCCAACTATCTGCACATTATGGAGTTGGGTTTGAGATGCAAGCAAAAACGAACTTTTTTCTTATATAGAATGAGTGAGTTTGTATGATCTCAACTGACCGTGAAGATACTAAAACAATCTAAAGCACAACTAAACCGCGGAACTGTTTTTGATGAATTGTGGTATGTATTAAGAAAAATAGATAGGAGCTTGTTGAAAAAAATAGGCTACTCGAAGTATTAATCCTGCGCAGGCGAAGTCTCGGGTATCAGCTAGTAATAAAAAATATGTTTGTGTTTTCGTATGTATTTAATTATGTTGTATCCCCTGAAAAAGTAATTTAAAGTTTCAATATTGCAAGAAAATCCTGATCCGGATAAAGTACCAATAAACTTGCATAATGTTGCGATAGAAATGAAACACAGAAGTACAACAGCATTCTTCCAGATATATATAAAATTTATTTTTACAGTAATATGAACTGGAAAATTAGGATGGTTTGCCTCAAAGGTGGCTTATTATAAAATTCATGAACTTCTCACTTCCTGTTTCCCTCGTTAAGAGCACTTTGCTCTGGGCTTGGGCTGCTATTTAAGAAATGAAGCCTTGCATCTATGTTTAGCAAGATATAAGAAATTATTAAACATGTGTTTCCTTGTTTTTCTTGTTATGTGCTTATTTATTACGAAAATCCGAAAGACATTGAAGACCTTTAAATATTTAGCCTATATCATATCATACGAGTAGAATACAGACATACCAACATAAAGTGAAAAAGTATTATTTTAAACAATAAATGTTCTTTCACTTGAATAACACTAAGGCGGTAATTAATTTAAAAATGTAAGCACTAAGGACTTATTCTAGCATCTTGATGGACGAGGGCTCCTCTATTTATGGAACCGTCTAAAGGAAAAACACCTAGTCATTGAGAAAATTACGGGGGATGGCATAATATTTTATTAATTAACATTTTTAAAAGATTTTAGCGAGAATATCGTAATATCTAAGTTTAATTTCTATCGAAGCGGGTTGTATACTATGAATTTAAAATTTGTCTTACTTCGACCAAAGTAACAATTACTTAGAAGTTTTTATCAACCTCCATCTATAAATGGGACAAACTTAATATGTAGTACTGAATAAGTAAATAATACATCAAGTTTAATATATTAGCCGAGACCGGTAGAGTAAATTAGTACCTCTTCCTATACCAGGTGTCGTAAGAGGCTACTAAGGTACCAGAACAGACGGCGGTATATCCATCCAAAATAGTGCAGCTCAAATGCACAGGGCGGGATGGGCAGCAGCATCCCAGTTGCGAAAGCTACGCTCTGCAATTGCCAACACGCTCGTTCAGCGGCAAAAAACCGGCTTACCTGGAAAGGTCCAGCAGTGGACTTCTAACGACTGGTATGATAATGATGATCACCAACCCTGTAAACTGAAGTTACTATGTCACGTTTCCACAGTAATGCAGTGGAAGGTACTTTTCTACTCTGCCGATACGATCATGGCAAATTGATGATACGCTAGTGATATCTTTGTGATGACACGAGCGTCTACAGGCTGTGCTCACGTTAACCAGCGGACCGTTTGCTTGTATCCTGACATCATAATATTAAAAAATATATATATGCATTTAATGGCACATTACCCAGCAATTTCACTGTCTCTCACCCTTCAAACCGGAACATAGTAATGCGAACCAAAGCAGACAACCTTTACATGAGGTCTGCCTTTAGTTATATACGTCATATATCCTAACTCTTTAAAAGCCGATAAAACGAGATATATAATAGCAAACAAAAAACTGGCACTGCTGGCAGCTATGTGTGGCAATTTACTTACGAACTAATCTTAAATTCTTGTTTGACTTATTTGCTCCAACCTGTGAGGCGTTACTGATCCTTTAAGCAGTCTCGCCTGTAGATTTGTTAATTAAGTGCTTTGAATGCAGTTTGTTTGATTACCACGTCAACTT
The DNA here is from genome assembly GCA_020976665.1 of Heortia vitessoides. NCBI lineage: Eukaryota > Metazoa > Arthropoda > Insecta > Lepidoptera > Crambidae > Heortia > Heortia vitessoides. The sequence goes on from JACJUM010005601.1 coordinate 13,625,545, forward strand.
TGATTTGTTAGTTACCGATGTGTATTATCTGACTCACACAATAGACAATTTTCAGATTAAGTGATAGCTTCATTAGTGTTGTTTTCTTTTTAAAGACATTGAATAAAAAGGAACCATGTAGCAAGTAGAGTATGTACTCGTATTATTTATGTTTTACATCTATGTCTAGTAGAATAACTTCAAAGATATAACATTTTTTTTTGTAAAGATTACAGGACTATTTAAGTATTCTATTAAACTGTATATTGACTTATGTAGTGTAATAAGTTTTTTTCTTTTAGTCTAGCGTTAGTTATCGGGTAACATAAATAAAAAATACAGACGAATTAAACTCTTTGACCTTATCCTTGTTCAGAAATCGGTTTAAAATAAATAATATTTACTAGAAAAAAGCAACTTGTCTTGGAATTGTCTCGCCTGAAGCATCTCAATTCAAACTAATATTTTTTCTAATAAATGTTATTTCAAAATTAATTTTGCATTTCTAAGCGTAAAACCTCAACAGTAGTCGGATGAAAATAGACAATAAATACTGTCTTTATTTTACAAACCTACTAGCTAACCCGATAGATTTTATCCTGTCTTTACTATGCATACATATTTATTATAAAAGAAATATTGCGACTGAATTGAGATATAAACTGTCCTACCTCTCAAGTTGGAACTAACTGTAAAAAGTAACGAAAAATTTATTAAAATCGATTCTGTTCATCGGTTAGTTTATTAGTTCGTCCGGGATAAACTCCTTGGTACGAAATTTTTATATTAAATATATAATTATTAATATATTTATAGATATATAATGTATCTTTCATTTATGTCGATGTCTTTAACGGGAGTTAGAATGCCTTGTAGGATACTGTTCCTATATAAGAGTCTTAAGCCGTTGGGTACTGGCAAAGTAGATTTGTTCCTCCCTCTATACCAGGTGTCATAAAAGGCGACTAATGTACCAGAACCGACAGAAGGCGGCATATCTATCCGAGATGCACCGCGGAAATTATGGGCAAAATTCACCCTTTCCTTGGGGAGGCCTACGTCCAACTGTGGGCTTCTAAAGGCTGAAATGATGATGAGAAATAGATTTCAACACTATCATTTCTTACACTCATATATAATCACAATAAAAAAAAATTTAACTACTTTTACTCACTTAATATAACTTTTGTGATCGACATTTTGGTTGCCTTACTGCAACGGATGGCGGAAAGTAACCAAAATCGATAAACAACGCTCAAAGAACTGTTTGTTATTATTTTTGCGTTTATTTTATTAAATAGTTATTTAGCTTTAAGTAAATAAGACGTATCGTCGTGTTAAAATTAGACGAAAGCTATGCTGCCTCTAGTAACTTTGACATTTCTCTCTGGAATTTAATTGTCTTCATGTCATTTAATATCAAGTAACTATTAATATTATAATCAAGTCACGTCGGATGCTTTTATCTTTGCTCGAGTGTAGTTCAACAAACTTTAAGCTATTAGCATCAAAGACAGACTTCAGTCGATGAGTTTAGATTAAAAGTATTGTAAGTGGTAGCTTTATTTGATAATATCCTTTGTAGTCGGTATATAATTTATTAAATTAAGTTATTTGAAAATCAAAATATATATTTTTATTTATTTAACTTTATTGCACAAAATGTTACAAAATGTACAAATGGCAGATTGATTACTGGGAGATAATGCCAGATGGCATTATCTCCCAGTCAACCATTACACAAAACTGAAATATATATATAGTGGTGCAGGCAATATATATACAAAATAAATAAACGTGGCATACATATTTGTATAAATAAACGCATTATAATCAAATTATAATAATAAATTCACACAGCTTCTCATACATTGACCTGATGACTATGATAAGTCGCTTAAAGCGCTTGAGTTACGGACATCAGATAACAGAAGAATTAAAAATATAATTACTTCAGCTTCAACACCCAGACACAGAACAAATATAAAAATTTTCCTGGGTGGGGAACGAACCGGCGACCTTTGGTGCACAAGATCAGGGAGCAGGTTTGGTGCAGAGGATCAGTACCACCTGCGCCCATTACTTTTTTAATAACTTTAAAACTCGGTTTATTTAACTTTATACATTATTTATTCCCGTTTCCACATCATTTAAGGCCGTTATGAAAGTATGTGATGATATTGAAGTAGTGATCTCGTAAAGGCAAGACAATATCACCGTGCCGCAACACTTTAAAATAATACGTCCTCTTAGAGCAAAAATTTCAATCTAAAATTCTTATTTGTACTTGTTACTTCTAAGTTGTAATACAGCTCCGTTTGTGATATATGGAGCAGCGTAAAAGTATTAAACTTTTTAAAATTAAAACCGAACTGTGCGTTCTTTAATATTTCTATTTATTGTCTAGGAGGTCATGGTGCCAAGCTATTTTAAAAGAATACTACTTACATACATACATCTCGCATGTGTCCCATAGGGGTAGGCAGAGACTATAGATCTCCACTTGTTACGATCTTGACATACCTCTTTTGCCTCCCTTACTCGCATTAATCCTCTCATACTCGCTCGTTTATTCATGGTACTTCTGACCTGGCCCTTCTTTATACATACGTTTACTTTATATGTATACGTATACTTAGTACCTAAGTATCTTATCAGCCATATTGGAAGTCCACTGCTGAACAAGGCCTCCCTAAGATGGGGGAATTCTGCATCATAATTACCGCGCTGTGCAAGCGTGATGGCAATCGCAGAGTGCAGCTTTCGCAACGGGGATGCTGCAGCCCATCACCGCTCTGTGCATACATCTGAACTACACTGTCTCGGATGGATATACCATCTGTCGCTTGTACCTTGTCGCCTCTTACGACACCTGGTACAGGGGGAGGTACAATTCTACTCTGCCGGTACCTCACGGCCGTCACATGAGAATAATTAATAATAAGTTTAAGTAACTTGCGTTTTTTATTCCAAGTCTTGTTAAACTACATTTTATAGTGACTTGAATTCTCTTTGATGTTTTATGTCACGTCACACGAGAACGCGGTTAAACGGATTCCTAGTATCCTATGTCCATCTCCTGGTTCTAAGCTATCTCCCAACCAATTTTTAGGCAAATCGGTATAGCCGTTCTCCAGTTATAAATAGTGTAACTAACACGACTTTCTTTTATATATAGTCTAGTGTTCCCAAAGCAAAGGTCAATTTGTCGATGTTGAATCAAATAACATCGTTATTTATTTCAGATCAATGTATCTCAATTAGTAACACGTACACGTATTCCCAGGCGTCTTGGGCGAGATTTAATGAATAGTAGCCGGGTAAAGGCATTCATCCACACATGTATGTGGGTCATTGACCCATATATAAGTTCCAATTAATGTTATGAATGCTTATTTACTACTACTACATTTATCAGCGTCCCGCGGTTCCACTCGCGTTTTTCCAATTCCTATTGGAATAATGAAAACTAATTGATGCCTACGTCACTTCTATATAACATCAACTATTTGCCATTGAAAGTATAAATTTAATCTAACCGTTTCATAGTTTAGTCAGTACAGTACAGACAGACAGATAGACAAAAATAAAAAAATATACATATTTGTATGTATATGATTCATATGAACTATGAAAAGCTGTTAATTTGGACTTATAAACAAACACTAAAATTTTATTTATATGTATAAAGTTACAAACGAAGTAATAAATCCGGATATTATATAAACCAAATACAATATAAGTATTAATATTTATAATGTCTACTGAATTTAGACAAAGTGATAAATAATACGGAATAATCACAACGTCAAAACATGGTTTCACTAAGTAATATGTTTTGGGTCAACTAAAACAATAGGTTTGGTTGGAACAACCGAAAATTAATATATTCTACATAGTTGAAATATTTCCTTAGTACAACAATTGCGAAACCTTTACTATGTCAAATGATTATTTAATTTTAAAGTTATTAGGTACTTACTTTGATTGCAAAATGAAAGATTGTTTATTGATTCATTTTTCCTAATATTGTTTATAAAATAATCTTTAGTGGTCCCGATGGCGTAGTTTGTAGTAATCCTATCTTGTGCACCAAAGTTGCAGTTGTGCAGGTACGATCTCCACTCAGGACAAATAATTATTTGATGAATATTTATAGTTGTGATTTCTAGGTGTTATTTATATTTATTTAAAGATTGTATTTCTAATACCTCTGTTGTTGGATAACCATAGCACCAGTGTTTTAAGCTACTTATTTCGGAGTCTGTTGTGAAATTATTTTTTAATATATACATATATCTATAGGCATGTCAAGCACGCAAAAAAAATTAAATAAAAACGTCTAATTTCAGTTCGATTACTATTATTAGATAGATTGTCACGGTGATAGGTAATTGTCTTATAACGATTTATATCAGAATTTTTATAACAAAAATAACCGTCGTTTAACATAAGATTTCGGGTTGTAAAATTTTCAAATATAACTAATAATACCTAGGTGGTTTATTAAATTGAATAAACGCAAAGAGGTACCTAACCATAGCATTTTGTTTCGAATATACAGATGGTGACTATAGATGACGCCACAGCAAATTAAAACACGGCGGACGCTCTGACAAATGGATAGTGACGTTGCAATAGAATATATTGCAGAAAATAAACAATTACGAGCGTGTGGTGGAAACAAAAATGGATGAAAAATCCTGACAATAATGGTCAGAGGCGATAGCAAAAAGTTGCATGTGATGTTCGCTTATGATTGTACACAAAGCGACAAAATTCTTTCATTTCACAACTAACACTGAACTCGAGGACTCAACGGCTAAGTTTTTGTTAAACTCCCACAACATTTCATATATTGACCTGGTTCCACGATAAGTCGTTTGACAGACTTAGCAGTTGTGTAACGGACATCAAACAACAGAAATCTTAAATATACTACCTAAATAAATACATATATTTAACACCCAGACACTTGTGTGTCAAAAAAAAATCATCGATTCGATCAAGTTGTTTAATACAATATGACAATTAAAAAAATACTTAATTAAAAAATAAATATAGCCGGTCTTATCACACAGTTCCAATCATTTCTAGACATGCTTGGGTATGTACGGAATGGATAATATATTTAGATATATATATATATAGACAATATGTACAGTGTATAGAGAAAAACTATATAAAATAATGACATATAAATATAACGACCAACAAAATGTAATAACTTTTTAAATATACGCGTTGAGCGACCCTAATGTAGAGTTACGTACATTAGGGTATTTCAACACCTATATAGTCTACTACTAGTGCTTTGGTAGTGCTGGAGGCGTAGACCCAGGCGAAGTATTCCAGCTTAAGATTCATTAGTTAAATATTTCTTAAGTAGAAGTTTAAATATTTTTATGAGAAAACGTACTATTATCATTTGTAATGATTTTGATAAAAATAATTTCATGTCTGGATGAATTTGACTAGATAACTAATATACTGCACGCTTTCGCCGGTGAACACGTATATTGCTTGCCCCCACGAAAAATACACCTTTTTACGAAAAGAATGTGTCAAATGTTTGTGAGTGTGTGCCAGTGTGAGAGCGACGGAGAGGCATTTCTTCCAGTTACTATATCGAATCGGGTGGATTGTTTATAAAATGTCACGGCCTAATATAATAGAAGTGGATTATCTCCTTTATCTTCGCTTTACAACTTCAATTACTTTTAAATTATTTCTTAGATCATGATCGGAGATCTCACATTTAGGAAGTTTCACAGTATACTAATAACAATAATATTTGGTATAATGTCCTATAAATAATTGTAATAATAAAAATATACTTATTTTAATATATTAGTGTTCCTAAACGATTCAGTCGACACCGATTTAAAAAAACTAACGTCACATTGACATTTTAGTAACGCCGCAACGCGTTCTTTGCTTTCGATCGGAAGGATTTATTGTTTCATGAACAGCTTTATGAACACGTTTATTTTTAAAGTTTACGGTAAAATTAATAACTTTAACATCTAGTTCTATAAACTTGAAACAAACTAACATGAACCATGGTGAATGTTAAGAAAGGTGTCCTCGTCGAGTGGTAGGTAAATCAACAGAATTAAACATACTTTATTATTAACCAAACTTTTTACATTTCAATATAATCTAAGTCTTGAGGGATGCCAAAGCTCTGATCGATTGTATCATTTTCCATTTGAAAGGTGTTCTTGATGTAAGACTTGAGTATATAGATATTCTCGGTCCATCGGTTTATTGCAGTTTTTAAGCTCTGGAATTTTATATAAATATACAATGTAAAAAAGCTGCTACTTATTTGGTGCCTCGCGAACTGTGGTCAAGAAAGTCTTAACATTCTGAACATAATAAGGCTCTCGCACAGCCTTTTGAGAGAGATTCATATATCTTGATGTATATAGAACTTGTACCTCTAATATATAGAAAGATATATCCAGTAAATTTTTACTTTAAAATTTTATATAGTAAGAGTTCTTAAACCATAATTAAAAACACTTGAAATGTTTATTTAGTAAGATAATACTTTAAACATACTTGCGTCTCAGCCTTCAACTGTGATATGTATTCAGGATCTGAATCTCTGTATTTCTGAAGCTCCTTTTTAAGGCCCTCCTCTTGTTTCAATACATTCTCTAACATTGATAAAACTTCTGTTCGTTCATCATTTAGCTCTCGACCAACCTGATAATATAGGCATAACTATGAGAGTGATTATAAATCTAGTTTATTTTAGTAACAACCATTTCAGAATAGTATTCAAAATAAAATACAAAAAATTCTGTTTATTTAAGTAGACAGGCACTTTTAAATTGTCAAAAGATATATGTTTTTTTTTTCCTTCAAATAGATAATAAATGGCTGACATTTCCTATGACCTGATAGGAAATGAAAGATTCCTTGATTAATTATTGTACTATCAAATTAATTTTACTATAATCCCAAGTTTATTTTAAAATAATAAATTAAAATAAGTTACCAATTCTTTTGCAATTGTATCCTCTGTCTTCTTTAATTTCTTCACACAGTCTTGCTCTTCATTTTGTAGGTCAAGTAACTTCCTCTTCTTTGCATTTTTAGCTTTACTGTTTAAAAAAAAACATTTTATTGACTAATTCAATTATTCATATCTATTAATAAAAAAATATGATTTTGTTACCTAGGAAAAGACCAAAAGTAAATAGATGTCCCAATTTTCTCAGAGTCTACCAAGTGATCATCAACAAGGCTTTGTACCACCTCCTTCACTGATTGCATAGTTATACCTTTTTCCTTAGGTGCTATCTTCTCCAACTCCTAATAAAGCATGATATTGTTAATGTAATTTTAAAGCAGCTTAAATCATTATTATTTAGAGACATCAACTCTATCAAAATTTGCAAATAACTTTGCTGCAGAACTTATAAAAATAAATACATGTTATATTTAATATCACATTTTCAATCAATTGAGAAAGCATATTGAAGATAAAAAAACGTAGGAAGACAGAAAAACTTGCTATAATCTAGTAAATCTCTTCACTTTTAACTTATTCTATTTTCCAACCAACATTATTGATTTATAAAGTTGCTTTTTTGGCTGAATGCAGTAGGAACAAGTATGTTTTTCTATTCCCCACAGGATTGCAAGGAACATGTTCATGTTCCTTGCAAAACTAAAAAATACATATAAACAATAAAAAAAAAATTAACCTTTAATTGAAAAAAGTCTTTGCTATGATGAAATATTTCCAACATCCGTGTCTTTTTTTCCTCGGCACTCAATCCCCTTTTCTTTGACATCTTTTTTAATTCTTTACTTCTTTCTTCTTTTTAATTTTAGTGACCCAGCAATGAAACAGTTTCTACTGCACTTAGACGAAACTCTTGCATTTGGTCGACCATTTATACTCCAAGACCTGGACGAAACACATTTGTTCATTTCAGCAGATATTGTAGAAACTTTACAAGCCCGAGTCGACGATCTGATGGACCAGCTTAGCATTCCAGTACATGATAAAGGACTATAAGGTAACAACAAAATGTCAGCAAGAGAGTCAGGCAGAGTAAAAGAAGCAGAAAAAAGAAGAGTGCTAGATGATGCCGCTCGTAAACGCAGGGCCCGTAAGGCTGTTGAAGCCTTGGAACAGGATAACTTTCATGAAGACCCTCACGCTGACCTGGTTATGTCAAAAAAAGTGCCTAAATTTGCTGATTCAAATGAAAAACCAACTAGAAAGAAAAAGGCTAAAAGTGCAGAATACTATAAGTTGAGATTTAGAAAAACCTTTGCACAGTTAGTAGAGGAAGATGCTAGTTTTAGACCTGATCCTCCTAATTATTTGTCAGTGCAAGCGCCACCTTCTAAGTAAGTCTCTTGTATTAGATACTAAAATTTGCACATAGTGTTATTGCATTTATTAAAAATAAATATGTCATTTAGCATAGTATCTCACTTTAAGTCTAATAAAATCTACCAATCTGCAAACTACATTTATTTAACTATAGTAGAAGTTACGGTTAAAACTTATTTTAAATGTTTGCAGGTTCCCCGATCGTCATTTCTGTGCGGTCTGTGGTTTCCCGTCTAATTACACATGCATACCCTGCGGAGCTAGATATTGTTGCGTCAGATGCCTCGGCACGCATTTAGACACTAGATGTCTAAAATGGACTGCTTAGTTAGAAAATAATCTTAGTCATTTATGAAATGTAATTAAGTAATCATAATCTTACCGAATAAATTACTGAAGCTACCAACTTGTTTCAATCGTAAAACAATATCCCGCCAAAACCACTTGGGAAAACACACTTGGGAAAAATTTAGTCCACAAGCTCACAGTAGATGGCGTTATTTTAAAAATATTGTAACGCCATCTATGGTGGAGTAGCATAAACGCATGTTTAAATTATACAAGTAAGTAATTGTACTACGTAGTAATAGATGGCAGGGTATGCTACAAATTGAGTTTAAACTTTCATTTTACAGAAAAGTTTGAAATTAGTCATTACATTGAACTATTTGTAGAATTATATCGGATACGAATAAATAATTTAAAAATTAAAAGAATATTTTAGTTGTTACTAATGTAGTACTTGTATCAGTTACAATTTATTATTTATCTAAACATTAGGACTTACGAACTACACAAAAAATATCAGCTACTATTAAAAATCGATGTGACAAATTATATAATGGCTATTGTTATCACATAAAGAATACACTATCCCCCCTGGAACAAACAAGGGCTGGGGTCTGTTACGCAGCACGTGGTCGTTATCACCCCCAGCAGCTGGGGTGATAAGAGACCCCATTGTTGGGAAGCAGATGGTTCATTTCCTTCAGTTCGCCTTCCGGCTAAAATGTTTGCCAAATTGTAATTCCTGTTCCCTGTTGCGGTTGCCTTGATGGAAGTATAATGATAATTCAATTTTGGCCATCATTGTAATACACAGAAACTTCGAATCATGTTGAATGTCTTAATTTGAGGCTGGATGACAATAGAGTGCACTGACTACACATGATAGTTTGTGGTTCGATTCGCAGTTACCAGTATTTCTTTTTTACAATCCTTACAATGCAGAAGTTGCAGTAAACAATTTACAGTTCAACCGTCTTTTGTTTTCTATTAATAGTGTTTGCCTGTTTGGGCAAACGAAATCTTATAATGCAGCTTCAACTTTGACTTTGTTTGCTTTCTTTATCAATCCGATATCATTTTTTTATTGAATTGTTGTTCATTAGAGTGTAGTCCTTTCTTTGGACTTGGACTTTGGATGCGGCAAGCACGCTAATTATCGTACAAAAAAATGTTACTACTAATGTAAACGCTACACGCATCAACCGCTCTCCATTCAGCGTTTGTGCAGAGTCTGGGTGTTTGTTTCTTGGTATCTAGAGCCCGCATCAAACTAACATCTGTCTGGTGACTGCACTCCTTTTATTCATGTTTTCTTATTTTTTAAACCTTTTTAAATGAATGAACATTTATATTTACTAATATTGTAATGCAAAAATTTGTGGATTGATGACTGAATGTACCTATGTTCGTTAATATTTCACGCCAGAATAGTGGAACAGAACTGGATGATATTTGTCGCAGAGATTAATAATAGTCTGACTTACTTTTATCATGAAATCATGCATGGAGAACGACATAGGCTTCTTCCCAGAATAACAAGAGATCCTCTGGGATGAGACATAAAGACCTGAAGGTTGCCCTGATTATAGGATAAAATGTGTTTTTCATTTTCCTCGTAAACGAAACTTTCAACTCAATGACTCGCATTCAAGATAGATTTCTCTCGTATCAGCCGCGAAATTTTGACTGTTTTGTGTAAATATGTTGCTTTTCTTGGGAAAGTTTTCGGCACAGTAGAACAGTAAGTCCCCCTGTAACAGGTGTCTTAAGAGGCGACTGAGGTACCAGAACCGAGATATAGCGGTATATCCTTCCGAAATTGTACCTCAATTGCACAAGGCGGGGATGGGTAGCAGCATTCGCGTCGCGAAAACTGCGCTCTGCGTTTGCCAACACGCTTGCCCAGCGCGGCATTTATGGGCAAAATTTCCCCTTTCTTGGAAAGGCCTATGTCCAGCAGTGGGCTTCCAATGGCTGATATGATGATAATATATTGCTTTTTACACACGGACATACTAAGCAGGTACTGTATACGTCAAAATGTTTCATTAATATATTTTTTTGTTTTTCTGGTACCTAATCGAATCTCCTCAAAAATAAACAGTAATTTTACTTGGTTAATATAATAGTAAAATAAATTCATTGTCATGGGATTTGTTAGACTTGCATTAACTCTCTTCTTACAGCAACGGATCAACCTGCACACATCTATCAAAATTAGATTTTTTGAAATTATTCGAAGATTTTTTTATGTCGCTCTATCGCCTTCGTTATGACATCATATATTTCTTAGCTGTAGTGTTGATGTCTTCGCGTGAACATCCATTACATACATACATCATTAACTCTAAATCTATACTTTTTTCTTTACAGACAGTGGCGCCGCCCGCTAAATGCGGGCGGGCGGAAAATGAAATTATTTGTAATTATGTTCACTGGTGTGTATTCAAATTCGAGCTAGGTCTATGATTTTTCATTTTGATCGTGTTCTGTGAATTACTTTTAGAATGACGCAGTGTCGGACCTCATGGCGCAGATGGCAGTGATCCTATCTTGTGCGCCATGGGTCGTGATTTTGATCCCCACCCAAGACACCAGGGCAAATATTTATATGATGATATTTGTGTTTGTTCTATATAGGGGTGTTAAATATGTATTTAAGTAGTATATTTGTGATTCCTCTGTTATCTGATGTCCGTAATCCAAGTGCTATAGGCGACTTATCACGGAGTCGGACGTATGAGATTTTGTGGTAATTTATTATTATTATTGTTTGTAAATGCTTGATTTCATTATACATAGACGATGGCGTCGAAGGCGACCTAACATAGCGGAAATGTAACGAACTATTTTTTGCCATACAATCATGTATAAGAATTATATAAGTTGGGAAATATTTTATATCGTATTATTTCAGAAAAGCTGTATAGCCATTGTTTTTTTGCCATAGGTATAACAGGGTATAATAAAACAAATAAATTAATGTGTACTTCCTCTTCATTTATTTCTCTTCCTTATATTATACAATATCTTCTTTTCTCTTGTTTTGGATTCTACTCTTACAGAAAATTCGTAAAAAACATCGTATTTATATTTTAATGCATTATATTCAATAAATTGAAACCAATGTAAAAATATTAACGTCACTATTAAATTATATTGCGAACTTGAATTATAACAAAATATCAGAGCAGAATCCAAATATCTGAACTATGACTCGATCAGTTCCACTGAGACTTTACAACAAATGTCATATACCTACAATTATATTTATATGTACAATAACTATATCACAATGCGGGTTTAAGGCATATCAGGTTTACCAGCGTGCTATATACGCGAATTCATTTAAATAAATCAGCGATACTACAAAATCACTTATAGGTGTACCACCAGTGAAGAAGGTTCAAATTTCGTCATTTGTATTTGAATTTTGAACTCTATATACAATTGCTATTTACGTGGTATTGAAATATCGCTGACATTAGAGATTTCAGAAGTATTACTTGAATTTTAAAATACAGCCGACAACTCAAAACGGCTAAACGTCCTTTGCAAGGTGATAGGGTAAAAGGTTTTTTCGAAAATATGTTTTGTAACGTTTCATCGGTCATCGACTGTAGCATCTGTAGTTTGAATTTTGATCTTAATCAGGCGAATTTTTGCCTTAAATTATAACAATAATAGAAACAATTTTCTATACAATACTCACTTAAACATTTATATTTACATGAAATGCAACTTTACAGTTCTACCTTATAATTACTGACTCGATTGAATAAATATATAATTAAAGCCAAAAATATATTTTTATAACAGTTTTTTCCTTTTATTATTTTTTTTCATTAACAGTTTTTTTGTGATTCTCTTTTAATACTGGGCTGGGAATGGTTAACATTGTGGTTTTATTTATTTAATAGTCTTACAATTAATAATACGTTGAACAACCTGTGTTAAAAGCCAATTTGTCTTCTAGGAATATATATGATCGAGATCCAAAATGGTTAAGGAACATTTTGTACCGACAAACCTCAGTCACATGTATTTGGACACTCTGTTACATTCATAAAGGGAAGAATGAAGAGTCTCAACTACTAAATGAATGCATTGCAGAGCCAAATAATGTTATTTTGTTGAATTAATAATATGTATTAAGATGTGTAGTTTATGTTTAGTTTTTTTAAGACCACATTTTTATGAGACAAAAATATTTGTTAGTTACCGACATAGTCTAAAACCCCACTTATTTAAAAACTGCTAAAACAATGTCGATTCCGAATTCGTTTAAAAATTTGGGGAGTTGTTAGATGAACACAATTTGAGAAACTCTTATCAGGAATAGGGGTATATTTAGTTCGTTTTTAACCGAATTGAAAAAGGAGGAGGTTCTCAATTCGACTGTTTTTTTAAGTATTGATCTGCACTGAAGTTTTTAAAAAAAGAAGCAGTGTCGTAGAAGACAATATAGACAACAGATAATCTACTGCATAATTGCGTCTTTTTTTGTTTATCTACGCATGCTTAACAAATAGTTTTTTACCAACCACACCTCTATATCAACAACATACAAATGTTACGTACTTAGAATTACTCTCTTATTCAATTATAAATAGTTGTTTTAGATCACCAATATTATTGTCATATTTGTACTACATTTAGAAGCAACAGTAGACTATAAAGGACGGTTCCAAATTAAGTAATGTCCCTTATGGATACAACCTATATCAGTCTTGAGGCAGTAGTATCTGATTTGTTAAATCGCTATTAATTTTATCTAAAGTGTGATTAATATAATTGATTGAGATAATTACTGCATAATGTTTGAAAATGGTTTAGTGTTTTTACAATTTATTGTTAAAAATGTATTTGAGTCTTGACACATCCCCTCACAACCGAATGAGTTAGATTCGACTCGTGATGAATTAAACAACCGTGCTAGGACCGATCGCGGGTTGATATTTCGATATACATATCTTGTCACGCATTATATACGTGTGACGAGATTGGTCATGTCTATGTATATTTATTATGTGCGAGACAAAAATACGTTGGTGCTAATGAGGATGGACTACTTCGAAGACAGAACTCATAATCGTATACTACGTAGTTTAACAGTAAATTGCGGTTTACTATCATGCTATAACAGCCTATTTAGTCTAATTGTATCGGAACGCAATTATACCTCGTTCCTACTGGCACTTTCGAACGCTCTTCAGCGTTTAATGACTGCTGACACCCAAACAAGGCAGACCTGTTCAAGGATCATCTTTCTTTTTTCTAAGTTTCCCTTCTGTGTGTATTGTTTGCGTCACCGTCTCCACGGCTGTTGATAAATCCGCTTCGGGGTCGATTGCAGCTGATAACGCGGCGATGTACGCGCATGCTATCCGTAAAACCGATAACTTAGATAGTTTTTGATTGTGACTGTAAGCGGGAACCGATCTCCGGAGAGTGTCGAAGGCAGCGCTTATCGTGTGCACACGCGTTCTCTCTCTGGCGTTAGCTTCTATCCTTCTTTCTCTCGTCATGTTCTTGTAGTTTCTGTGTTCCCGCTTAGGCTTATCTTGGTAAGGTTCGACGACGCCGGGATGCGGAGGAACTCTTGGTGGGCCAGGTCTCTCTGCGACAGGCAGTGGTGTGATTGGTGGTGGCGGAGGTTCTAGAGGCCGCCTTCTTTGTCTGAGCAGGCTTGTATCGCTGGTCTTCTTGACTAGGGATAGAGGCTCCTGTTGGGGTTCTTCCGCAAAAGACCATGGTCTGAATGGGTTAGCGCCGTCGCTCTCGGGACTGTTCAAATCTTCTCTTGAGCTGAGCCGAATACGTTTCTTGGGTGGCTGCAGACGGATGGGAGATCGGTCCCTCTTCCTGCTCTCAGTCTCCACAAGGCGAACTCCTGAGTCGTCCGAGTGTGCTGGCCCAGAACAGGAATCGTCATCTTCACCTCCTGACACGAAGCCAGCGTCCCGCTCCAATATACGATCTGGAACAATATAAAATATCAATTAGATATGTCTTGGTATTTGCGACCAACTACGTGTGCTCGCAGCAGGTTATAATTATAAGGTCATCTTGTGGTTATGGGTATGTGGCGATGGTTATGGGTATGATAATTTTCTATATTTAAATGGGAGAGTGTAAACTGAAATAGCTTTTTGCTTCTTACAGGCCATAATGCCGTTTATTTTACGAACTGTAAACTTATGTGGCAATAACGTAGAGACGTGAAAGATTCTAATAAGTATTGCCCAAGCATTCCGTATTTTATCCTTAAGGTGGTGGGTCAGCCGTCATAGGCTCACGTAAAGTCTTAAATTGCGATGAATGTCGCAGCTATTGGAGTTTAGTACTTATAACGTTGAATTAAGAGTGAAAATGGGTTGTGTGGTCACCGCGTATGTGTTATGATCGCGACGGAAGCTGCGCAGGCGCAACAAAAAGGCTGTTCAAACGACGCCGGCACTCGTTATAGAGCTTGCACATGACTCGCGTACTAACTATGATTATTGTAGCCATAGAACAAGCGGGCGCGTCGGTACTATTTGTACATGCTTTTATTGACTTTACCACACATTACCTAGTAACTTCACTACCTATTTCACGAATACTATTATTTGGTGGTAGAAATAGGTAAAAGTGAGGAACCAATTCAGACGACCTTTGTGTGAGGTCTACCTCGTGTAAAAAGTGACATTAAGTGTAATTAAGGATTTTTAGAAACATGTGACATATACATCTTTCGCTATTTTATGGATTAATAACCAAACCAGCTTGATTATTTTTTAAGTAAAATTAAAATTACTCTTAATAAATCTACAAAATTTATGTTTATTTACTCTTTACAAGCGAAACGTACAAAACAGAGTAACATAGTATGAAATCTATAATTTAATTAACAAATATACCGATTTGTTCCGAAAGCACTAATGTTAAGCATCCAGTTTCCTTTACATGACCGAAATTTTTCATCAATTAAATACATTATTTACTTATTTTATATAAATAAACTCATACCTTTAAAATCAATAGAGTGGAACATTTCACATTTTCTTACTAGTTTGACTGTCATTTTTAAACTACTAGATATTTTCAATCACATATGGATACCACGAAATCCCACACGCGACTGAATAGTTATACAGACAGACAGCGGCTTATAAACACGCCCTATTATGCTGCGACAGACACTGATAAATTTTAAATGAAGCGATTTCTTTAACTCTATGTGAATACACTTCTTTATACTTGTTGTTCTGTTTCAAATACATTCCATTGATATTTATTATATCAGGTTATAAATGTATGTCACCTAATATAATTAAAATATTTTAACCATGTTATATACATAATTGAATTGGGTATTAATTTTTATATATTCCTATTTATTTTGCTAGCAAATACTAATAACTTCATCTCTTACTACTGAACGATAATGAAACCTAAGATTAATCATGATAATGTATCAAACGGTTCCTTTATCTTTGATATTAAGAAAATTTATCTAAAAATGTGCAAAGCGACTGTAAGACACATAGAGATAACGGTGCGTTTAGTTCGATTAAGCGATAATGCCTTATCAATTGTATCATAAATGGACTTTGTACCGATCAACTGTATTAGTAAAAACAAAAAGTTCAAAGTCCATAATACATTATCATTAACCAAAAACCAACAAAACGTAGTATGTAGGTATCACTACATAAAATTAAACCATGTTACTTCCCGCTCTGTCTGTCCATATGTCTGCATCTTTGAAAGAACGCAACGGATTTTAATGCGGTTTTTTTTAATAAACAGAGTGATTTAGCAGTAATGTTTATATGCATAATATAGTAGAAAGACACTGATAATTTTAGAGTTTTTTAATGTAATGTAGTAAACACATTTTTTGCGCTTTCAATGCAAACGCAAGCTGAACCCGATGAGATAGATCAAAATAATGTACGCCGCGACTGCATTTTTTGTCTCTTAGGAATAACACACAATATTTTTTTATCCTTATTGCACCTCGTGTATCTTTATGAAACAAACACCAAAAAAATAGTTTAAGTACGAAACTCATGACATACATTGTCAAGTTTTCAACAAAGACACTATAATAGATGTTTCTTCAATTTCTATACACAGAAAAGGGTTAAGAATACTAAATATCATACTAATACCGGTATTGATGAAATATTTTAACTACTCGCAACAATGCTTTGTGCGGGAAATTCGTTACAAAGAAGCTATGCAGGAAGACCGTTTAAATAAAAAAAACCATTTAAACTGGAAAAATAATTACCCATATAATTAATATGTTTGTTTGTTTGGAATCTGGGCATTACTTATATGTTTTCTGATGTCCGCAACACAAGTGCTTTAATCAACGTATCTTGGAATCAGGTCGATGTATAAAATTTTGTGTGAATTTATGATATAAATAGTTTTAATTGGAAGTGTCACTTGTCACCTTAATAATTTTAGGTACTCCTCATAGTTTTCAATTATAAAAACCAAAGCCGTCGGCCAACGGTCGTGAGGTACCGGCAAAGTAAAATAGTGCCTCCCTCTGTACCAGATGTCGTAAGAGGCAACTAGGGTACCAGAACCGACCGATGGCGGTATATCCACCTGAGACAGTATAGCTCAAATGCACAGAGTGGGGATGGGCAGCAGCATCCCTGCCACGAAAGTTGCGATTAGCGTTTGCCGATACGTTTGCCTAGCGGGGCAATTACGGCGAAAATTCCCCCTTTCTTGGGGAAGTCTATGTCCAGCAGAGAACTTTCAATGGCTGTTATGATGATGATATAAACTAAGTATATACTTCTAAATAAGTAAGAGTCCCAATGTATTGGCGATAGCTGTAGCAATGATTGCGTACATTCTACACGCTCCCGCTCCCGCGTACGCTTGCACCCGAATGAGATACGTACGTTTCGTGGCTCCGTCTCGCCGGCGCCTATGCTACGCGGACTACCTTTAGTAAATTCCGATGCGGTTTTGATTCAAGTACTAATAAATAATGAACATATCGACTGACAGACGCAAGCAGAATCTGTCATCTGTCGCTTGCCTTCTTAGGAAAATGGGAAACTTAGAATCTTGTTGTACTGTTATTCGTGTTTTAAATAAAAGATAAAAAGTTCTCTAGGCCGCCCCAAGAAAGGGGGATTGTGGCGCTGGGCAAGCGTGTTGGCAATCGCAGTGCGCAGCATTCGCGACGGGGATCTGCTGCCCATTCCCGCCCTGTGCATTTGCGCTGCATCGTTTCAGATGGATATACCGCAATCTGCCAGTTCCGGTATCTCAGTCGCCTCTTACGACACCTTGTATTCTACTCTGCTGGTACTTCACGGCTTTATATTTATAATATATTTTATACTTGCTTTTACAACTTTAATCGTCAGCTTTTCGGGTAAATAATAAATATTATTTTACCAGTTTTGCTAACTAGACTACTTCAATTCTGTAAAATAATAACTGCCTCTTATTTCAGAGCTAAGTTTGGAGCGGGCAAGGAACGACGCTACTAGCCCTAGCCTAATAAAAGCACAAAAGGATGTTTTCAAAACAGTCCAGCCTTCTCTAATAGTATGAAAAGGACAAGGCTGGAGCGAGTCGGCGCGCTCTACGGCGACTCGGCTGGCGCCGGCGCTTGCGCACGTGACGTCACCGGCGCGGCACACGAGATAAAATTCGAAGATTTATCTCAAAACCGATTTTAGCAACCATAAAATTTGGCGACTCTTTTGGAGAGTCATAAAATTTTGTTGCAACTTATTACGTATCGCTATATATTAAAACGATAAGTAATTGGTGTCGTAAAAATTAAGTTATCTGGCCTTTATTAATGTTAGTTACAACTGCCGTTTACGATTGTAAAAAATTAATGTGCAAACGGAACATGTTTTGGTTTGGCTTTCCTTTAAGTTTTACGTAAAGTAAGAATGAAATAAATTCCGAGATATGATCTCCTGATTATGCTAAATCAGTATATATATATATATAAGCAATAATAATCATTATTTATTTTCATTATTTTAATCAGCTAATCACTGATAGAGTAGCGTGAGGTACACGTGTAATGTAAGTAAGTAAGTAATCATAAATCGGATAAGAACTGCAAGTATTCTAAATCCGTAAGGCCATTTAGTAAAACAAAACTCTCTAATCAAAGATCTCAACAATATGAGAAGGTATAGAAAGCGGTTTATTTATCTTTCTTAACATTTTTAACTTTTTTTATTATTGTTACCAGGTTATGTCGACAAGCATACAGTCTGCGTGATAGTAAGCGTTCGTGTAGCCTATAGACGTTCGTAATATTACAAGAGTGTGGTACCGGCAGAATAGAACAGTACCTCCCACTGCACCAGGTGTCGTAAGAGGCGACTAAGACTAACTACCAGAACCGACAGATGGCGATATATCCATCCGAAACGGTGTACTTATGTCCAGCAGTGGACTTCCAATAGCTGGTATGATAATGAATATCACAAGGATATCACCAGCGCGTTGTTGGCGTCGCGCCACCAGTTGCCAGCCTTGTGAATTGGAGATATATTGTCACGTTACCCAGTAACTTAACTGCCTCTCTCACCCTTCAAACCGGAAAACAGCAATGCGAACTATGCTGTTTGGCGGTAGAAATAGGTTAGAAAGACGTACCAGTGCCCCCTAGCTTTGTTTCGGTTACCTTGCAGCAACAGTCTTCAAAATTGACAAAATATGTCGTCTATTCAAACCATTTTTTTAAATCCGTTCACATAGTAGTTTTTTATTAGTAGTGTAAACGTTAGAAAGTGTGATATGATTGGGTATGTGATAGTGAATACTAAATTGGATATATTTAATATACTATTATCTCGAGATCATTATGTCTTGAGATGTGTGCCGGGCGGCGGATGTGTGGCCGTGCGTGTCGCGCGCGTGGTTCGAAACAGGTTTGCGTCCATATGGCCAGGAGTCCACAATGTTATTAAACCATATTATTTTACAACAAGCATTAGTCCGCATTCCGATCTCAAATATTCGGTATTTTTAATCCACGGGTTTTCCCATTGTCGTTGGTTTTCTTAGTAAGACTTATTATAATCACTAAAATTCATGTCACAATACATAATTAACAAGTCATAACTAGGTTTATATGATATCATAAAAAAAAACTGTGATATAAACTTTCCAGTCTCTCAAGCTGGATCAAACTTCAACATAATATTAGCAAAATTAAGTTATATTACTAATTTATAATATTTTGCTTAATTTAATTAATTAAGCAAAATATTATAAATAAGTTTAGTAGTTAAGAAGTGCATCCCGGATTAATACCTTGACACAAACGTTTTATATATAAATATGTATACTTTCAGTTTATTTTGTTGTTTTCATAGGTAACATCAAAATGGATTCTAGGCTTATTAGATTATAATACAACCATACTATAAAAATAACCTTATAACACAAATAATATATTAATACCTTATTTTTATTTTTGATCCAAATAGGTTTTCTCGTTCACAGTACAGGTAAACACAATCACACAATTATTAAAATTATTATACAAATTACATAAGGGTCCTTGCAGTATTTACATTTGTCAGATCGCTGGTAAATTATTGTTTTAAATATGTAATTGCATATTGAAGTAATCATACCAGATCTCAACCGACCAATACATAGAAATACCAAGTCAGCCATCTAATATAGATAATAGTACGTTCTTAATGTGTTCGCTACCGGAATTAGTTTATGGCCCGTAATCGGGCGGCTTCGGCGCCACGAGGGCGTTCCTCCAAGACCTTCGCTCTTTACCGCCACCTATAACTACACCGTTCAAAACACAACCTTCAGACACGAGACATAAGACTCAAAACAATCTTCCTAAATGCAAAGTGAAGTCGCGAACGACAATACCACTTTGCATCGTCATTATGCAACGCCATACCGTTCTAAGCCTTATGCAGTCCTCATAAAGTTCTAAGAGTATAATGCTGGTGCAGTTTAAAGGTGCGACTCGATGCGATCCCAGCGAGGCTTACGTTTACAGAGCAAGCTTCTCACACTACAGGTGTTTTTATAAGTACAAAACGAGAATCGCTTTAGACGACTCCGCCCACGTTTTGATTGAGGTTATAATTGCTTTGGGTAAAAAAGTTGGAATTGTAAACGAGACACGCAAAAGTACTTACAGGTGTGAAAATTGACTTCTTGTACGGAGCCTTTGTAACGCCTTTATTAAATTATGGGGGTCTTAAATCTGAACATGGAACTAAGAAACTATTTTGAGGACAAGATCTCAATTAATAATACTACATTGCATTAAAAAATCAAATCTAAGTTCAAAATGAAAAACAATGTAACAAAACCAGACCGATATATTTAAAGGCGACGAACAGAAATTTTAAATCTTGATTAATGATCTTATTGAATCCTTGGACAATAGTAATATATCACGGCACAATAAAAAAAGGGTTCAACCGACCGCTCATTACGATGTTTCACTCTAACGTGTTAAAACAAAGAGTGCAGCTCAAAGGGCCCGCGTTTCTACGGCCCTCTCAGCGGTGAATGGTGTCGATCGACCATCAGATAAGCTTGTCCAGCCATGATACCGATCTGGCGCCAAATTTCACAGAATCAGAACGCGCCCACTATAAAAAGACAGTTTGAACTTCAAAAGCGCCAGCTTCTTTTTCATTTTCATAAACTAAATCATTCCATTTGAATTCAAATGAGGCTGTACAATTATTTGTTCCTTTTTCTCAATTCCAATTTTAAAAACAACACAATGGAGTGATGATTTTTTTTTTTGTAAAGTAAGGAAATGGCATTTAGCTGTTTACAGCCTTGTCAATGAGATGTATCAGAAGAGTGATGTTCACCAATGATTACCGGTCCGTAATTACGGGAATTTCGCTTACGTGACGATACGAAATGAGAAAATGATGAGCGGTCAGTTATGTTGGAAAAAATCAGACTAGTAATGTCGTGTCCGCGGTCATACATTCGCACGGTCTCTTAAGCTTAATGTATGAGAAGTCGTGATTTTGTTGCGACTTTCACCGAACAAACATTACCCATGGCGCCGGCGTGGGCACGCCGTTCAGTATTGCTCTGCTGAGGGTTGTCATCTCATCAGATCTAAATAATAATAAGCTCACTGTATTACATATTAGGTTTAATTCGTCCACGTAAGGAGTCGCACTAGTGATATTTATGTCATCTAATTTGCATGATTACTTATATCCTTGAGAGTATAACGTAGATTTTATTTATTAATGGTTCTACTAAGAATGTTCGAGGATGTAGAGAGATGACAACCCTACTGGCTGCCAGTTGCCCATTAGGTACCGGCTTTTAATTTATTGGTTTCCACGTCCGTGGAACATGTTTACAATTTACACCACGAAATAATCCGAGCGTATGTAGAGAAAATCGTTCGGTTATTGCTCTAAGAAGGTTTATGGTCACTCGAGTAGAGTCGAAGATTATGAACCTATAATTCTCCAATATTTCTTTATTGCAGTAATTTCTTCTCCTCAAAGAATTGCAAATAAAATTATTCCGCCAGAACTACCGCCGTACGGATGAAAATGTAAATTTTAATATTCGAAATACGCATAAAAAGCGATGGCGTCGTTTCAAAGCCTATGGTTTCGCTCATAGCACTTACTACACACTAATAAAACCAAATAGCAGGCATTCGTTTGACAAAACCGCAACGGAACAGCATGCAAAACGGAAAATTAACTTCATTTAAGATTATAAATATTTTATTTTCATTCGTCCAAATATAATTTGATAACAACAAATAAATGTTAAAGTAATAAATGAGGCATTTTATTTCTTTCAATAAATATAAAAGCTAAAAAAATACAACTCAAAAGACTGATGACCCTGATAACCCTATAGGTCGTAAGTTAATAAAACAAATAGGTCATTAAATGACCGACTTTAAAACTGGTCTGCCAATATCAGACGGGACTCAAAACTAAGTTTATTTAAGAAGTCAACTTATACCGGCACTAGTCAGTTGCTAGTTTTAGTTATGGTACAAATTTAATTATATTGTACGTAAGTAGTATTGTCTATTCAATGAGAAGCAATGGAACGGTAAAGCGACTATTAGTAGGTATTTGCCGCGGCGTGCGAGCGACGGCGAGGCGCCATCGCTGCCGCCGCCGCTGCGGCGCGCCCACGCCCGTGACTAATCGAATCCCGGGATCTGAGCCGGGATGTTTATCGATTTGTGCGTGTCACATCACTAATTGTTGAGTGCACATTTTTTGACATTCGTAGTTCGTACTTTTTTCTATGATATTCTTATAATGTCTTATAATGTTACCAACTTGTAATTCGATCGTTGTTTATCATAGTTTTTTTTGTTTCGGTTACCTTTCAGAATGATGCATTGTGCAATAAAAATATGTATTAATATATAAACTTACTTTATTTAACTTATATTTTCGACTATCTTCAGTAGATAGTTTTTTTTTTTACAATTAGGGCAAGGGAAGTGAATAATTTCATACACTAGGCGAGGCCTGCATGCACTCAGGGGGCGATTCTGAGAAATTTCGAGCGCCCGATCGATTTCGAACTAACTCTAAAGAATTCATGAACTGTAACATATTGTATTGTGTACATTGCACATGTTATTTTACATCGAAACGGAAAATATAGGTACGTAATATTTTTTAAAACAACATCATAATTTATTCAGATATATATATATATATATATTTTGGAAACAATTGCAAACTGTATTCTGAATCTCTTAATTAACCCGCTAATAATTGACGCAAAATATAATACATATAAAATCTGGTTTCCAAACAAGGCCAATGTTTGTTCACACAGCCAACGATTGAATGCTGTACGCTAAACATTGGACCGAAATAGCGTGGCATTGTGGCCAACTGTCCAAACATTGTCTGCGGAGTCATAACAGCCTATTGTCTTGAGCAGACTCAACAGACACCTGGACACGCTTCTGGGACAATGCTTTTGTGACACACCTACAGCCGTGTTTTGTCTGCCGTTCGCTTGTCAATCTGTTGGGGATACAATCAGTAAGTTTTCTTCGGCTTGGCCAAAAAAAATTAATTCGTTTAATAATTATTATATTATGCTCTGATTATGCGTATTTAGTGATATTAATATAAAATAAATACCTACATGGTCAGTCACTGTAATTATTATGGAAAAAAATCAAAATTCAAAATGGCAAATGGTAAAATTAAAATTTTCAATTTTCCATCTATCTCTATATAAACATGAACGTATGTATTACCATAATTCACATTTAAAGAAACAAAAGGAGAGCAGTCTAACAACTGCTGATTTAATTAAAAAAAAATCTTTGAAAAAAGATTTGAAATTTTAATTTTCGAACGAGACCAGACAATTGACGGTTGGTACAAATCGATTTGGCGAAAAAAAGCCATCACCAATTTTAAAATGAGCCCGTAACGTTTTTTCCTATAAATATTGAATACGATGTATAATGGATAAAACCACCTGGTTAAAATAGAAAAATTGCACTCCGATGACATTTTGTCACATTGCCATTTGTTACACGTCCTGAGTGGTCTGGATTTGAATAAAGCCTAGATTTAGAATTGCAATTTCGTCTGGAAATAAACATTATATTTGGCGGGGGACGGCGTGCGTACAGTCAGATAGAAAACCATCAACGAAGATATTCAAGCGGATTCTTAGGTGGTCCACATATTTACTCGAATCAATAACAACATCTTAATAAATAGTGAAGTCTATATTTTGATATGGGTAGTTCGATACACCATAATATTTATATTATTTCATACATATTCTTATCTATAAAACAATATAAATATTTGTAATTCAGTATTATTTTTAAATATTCTCTCTATACATTTTATTGTTATATTTCTATTAGTATTTTTCAAAATCAACAACGCAGCAAGTATATCTATATACTATAAAACGCCATTTTTTTTATTTTTTTTTTAATTTATAGCTGTTTTTGAATATAAATATAGTCACCAGCTACCGAAACCGAACGCCTATATTAACATTTGAAGTACGCGGTGTATAAGTCTAGTATGTAATTTAACATTTCATTTTTCTACGTCCAAAGTGTTTGAAGTAGAGTTCCGATCCGTAACTACTTAACATGTTGCCAACCAAAAACAAATTTTTGCACGACTGTCCGAGACTACTTATGCGCCGGGGCAACTGTATGCAAATGGCAGCCATGTAATGATTTCCAAAAACAAACATTAATCTGCTACTTGTTTTGAATTCGACAGTTAGTACCTACGTCCTGAAAGGCCCAGTTGTTCGACGCATTAACATAGAATTTATTTGAGTTTAAGTTATTTTAACATGACGCACATACTCTATTAGATGGAATGCACTTAGAAGTATTATTAGAATACGATTGTAGTATAATTTTATGCAAATAAGCGAATAAAATCTGTTTAAAATGTGAAATACCGCGGGAAAATCAGCCAATTTGTTTTTCTAATATTCCAGCAGTTGACAACTGTACACTGAAATAATGGATGCACTAAAAATATTAGAGCGAGATAGATTTATAAAATTATCTCGCTCTAATTAATTTCGAGTTTTCGAGTAATCGATATTGTTTCAAAAATACTATTAGATATCCAATGATGGAAGATTTTTAATTACGTTTTTCTCAAAAAACATATTTTATCTTATAATATTACATATATTATTACATATATGTATTACAGAAATAACACATTCTTTGTTAAACTATTTACATAAATACATTTTATGCTCAAGTTATTTTATACACTACGCTTGTACGGAATAAACATTTGATAATGAGAAATCGTTATCGATCAATCTAAACGTTTAATAATTTTTTATTAGTGGTCATCCGAATGGCGGGAGCCACCGGATCCTTAACACGAACTAAATACCTTGAGATGGTCCACCATATACATTTGCTCAACCGTGAAGATATGGAGAAAGAATTGGAACGCTCTACACAACTCCATCTCGCACTAAATACTTTTACAGCGACACATTTCTGCGATGTAGATACGATTGCGATGCTCAATACGCTTTGCTATGTATTTTGGGCCCGGCCCCTTGAATCAAATATATACGTACATATATTCCTTTATACGCGACCACGCAGTAATATGATATGCGCATATTTTTAAATCATGAATGTATGTATGAAAAAAATAGGTACTTTTAATATTACTTAAACAGCCAATCTGCCGTGAGGTACCGGCAGAGTAACATTGTTCTTTACCTTGTACCAGGTGTCGTAAGAGGTGACTAAGGTACCAGAACCGACAGATGCCGATATATCCATCCGAAACAGTTTAGCACGGTTTTCAAGTGCTCAAGGCGGGGATGGGCAACATCATCCCCATCATGCTGCGCTCTACCATTGCCAGCACGCTTGACCAGCGCGCCAATTAGGCAAAATTCCTCCTTTCTTGGGGAGGCCTAAGCCCAGCAGTGGACTTCCAATGGCTTATATGATGATGATGAAACAGCCAATCTGTCTGAGTTTAGTAATATTTTTCAATCAACCCTGTATATAAATGGATCTTCTGTATCAACTTGACTTCCGCGACGGTTTGGCGTCAGACCAGTATCACTATAAATCACATATAAAAACTTGATTTCGCATGCGGCCCCGGTCCAATGCCAGATGGCAATTCCTGCTATTTTTTAAGCCAGATGTTATATAAAAATATATTTATACCATAGATTTCAATTGAACTCTATATGCTTCTTGTGGCTTTCGGATTAGACTGTACTTATTATTTTAATATATTTATTTTATTATTAAAAAAATATATACACATACTGAATATGAACCAACACGACTTACACATAATTTATTTCATTTCCAATATAAATTCATACAAACATTCATTCATCATAACAGACATGTCTCCTAACAACTAACTGTCCAGCCTTAGTTCACGATTACTTAACCTCTGATCTTAGTTACAAAACTATAAATAAATATTCCATTTTAAACTTTACCATTTAATATTTTCTAATATTTCTCCGTTTACTATATATAAATTAAACTAATTTTTCAACGACTTTTAAACGCGGTGTATTTAATCATGAATAAATAATGTCAAAAGTTAAATAAACCAAGTTTTAAAGCCGTTAAAAAAGACGTCTTATTCTCCATTTAACATTTAGGTTCTATGTACTTTTTGACAATAAACCTTCGATCATGACTCGAATTCAAAGCCTGTTAGCATCTGAGACTAGCAATGTGCCAGTCGCGCCATAAACAAGAATGCGACAAACGTTTTACATAACCTATAGACAAGACAGCTTCCCGGATGTCGCCGAAAGAGAGCGAGCCAGCGCCGACTAATTTGGGCGGCAATTTATTTGAAGTAATCTTGGATTCAGCTTTGGCCTCGTTAGAAAATTAATGCAAATATCGCAATGGAATGCGTAGATTTAAACGCTGCAAACAAAAATATCTAGAAGCTTCTTTTGTTTGTTGTGCGTGCAAATGATGGCTGAATAAAGAAGAATCTTTGTACGTTTTTATAACTATTACAGAACTTATCAATCTGTCTATTTTAGCCCCACCGGAATTCTTCAGTGTGGTCAAGGCTTAATCTTATACAGCCTAAGGGTAGTCAATAAATAACAACATGGTATTTACACAAAATTGTTAATCTCAAATAAAATCCAATTCTCTTTGATTTTTAAAATACATCGCATATTTTAAAAATTATTATTGGCACTTTGACGTCTGTGTTCCTTATTTCTGTAAGTAAGGGATATTTTGTGAAGAGATCAGGAAAGTTATCATCAACTATCCATAAATATGAAATACATACATGTTTTAAGCGAGCAAATAAGCACAGAAGTCCATTAAGTTAATACAGTTTGACGTCAAAACCAGTATTTGGCGCCGGCGCCGGCGCTGTATCACTGTGTTGCTTTTAAGTTAGCTGCATTTTTTATTTATTTTATCGCTCCTATTTCAAAAAATCCCCTTGTATCATGTAAAAAATAAACTATGTAGGTACGAGAGGGAGACCTCTTACGAAGGTCATCTAGATTGGTGAGAGTGAAGTACTCTCACCTATTTCTACCGCCAAATAGCTGTATTCGTATTGATGTGTTCCGGTGTAGAGGATGAGAGAGCTAGTGAATTTACTGGGTAATGTGACATAGTATCCTTCAGTTCACATGTTTTGTGACACGCCAGTGATATCTTTGTGATGATATGAGTGTCTATAGGCTACGGTCACGTTTACCATCAAGCGGACCGTATGCATATTTATGCTGAAAAAGAACACGCCGGGATGGTCGGGATCGAAGCTGTGGTCCTAACCACTGCACTTTTTGTTCGCATAATTAGTTTACCTTTTAAAATCAAGTTATGTCATTGATTTTAAAAATCTCTTATTACTCATTTTGATTGAGTGCAAGTGTGAAACATGATAGAATCCCATTGTCGACCGCAAGTGGGGGGCAGTGGTGCGAGAAAAATAAATAAACTAGATCGGACGACCTCACAAGGCTGCGCCGAGTCATTCACGCGGTCGCGGTCGAGTGCGCGGTATTAGACTAGTAGTTGTAGATTATAGGAGGGAGCGGATGACGAAGCGGGAGCGGGAGCGATAGCCATGCTATCTTTTTACCACCTATGGTACTGCTATCGATGTCAATGCGCTTACTTAAACAAATGTCAAAAATGAAATAACTCTTTAAGTTTCGTATTTCAAAGACCTTGATCCATAGAAATCCTTTTTTGCATGTCTGTTTGTTTGCCACTTGTATATTCTTTATTATTTTAACTAATACATCTTATGTTACCATTAATAAACGATTTTGATGAGATACGTAAATAATGAATCTTAGGCTATGTTCTTTTCCAGAAAAAAATCACAAATATAATATATAACGAGCACCATTACCCTAATAATTCATTTATATAATTTCCAATCCAAAACATATAAAGTGCTAAAATCCTTACCAATCAAACAAGTTCAAACAATTTTAAGAAAAAAATAACAAGGAAGTAACACGCTCAAACGAATATAACCCGTGTATGGATCGCAGACCCACGGACAGACGGCGAGGTCGATTCTATATTAAGTACAGTTTGACACCTGTGCGCTTCAGAAATTCACACTTTACTATAAAGATGTTAATGACGGGCCCGATAGCGCAGATGGTAGTGATCCCATCTTATGCGTCAAAGGTCGTGGGTTCGATCCCCACACAAGACTATATATGGCAATATTTGTGGTATGGTTTTATTTACATATATTTAAACATTACTTTTGTAATTTCTCTGTTGTCTGATATCCATACCACATATGCTTTAAGCTACTTATCTCGAAGTCAGGTCAACGTGTGACTTAGTTCTTTTCCGTGACTTAGTTTGTTTGAACTAGAGTTTATATCGTGTCCCGCTGGGTTTTGGGAATCGCTGGAGGCCTATGTCCTACCATAATGTGAAATAAACATATATTTTTTATTTTTTATTATTAGAAACAAACAAGGATACAGCCCGTGTGATAATAAGCGGCACAGTAAAGAAAAACACATATAGACGCTGGTAATATCACAAGGATATCATTAGTGCATTGCCAACCTTGTAAGTTGAAGATATTATGTCACTTTCACTGCCACTCTCACCCTTCAAACCGGAACACAGCAATGCGTACATCGCTATTTGGTGTTTGAAAATAGGTGAAAGTAAGGTACCAATAAAGACGACCTTTTGATTGAGTACCTTATGTATTACATGCGGCTATATCGTACCATAGCAATTTTATTTAAAGATACGATACTACCAGTAGTCTTAAAACAGTTCCTAAATTAGGTGAAGTCAGTACAAAATAATTGGTACACCAATATTTTGCGCATAAAATCCAGAAGCAAGCCTAGTAGTTATATTTCCAATTACAGAATAAGTTCTCTTCTTATTGCCACTTTTGATTAGGTGCTAAATATTAACAGTTTATTATCAGATACATTTAAGTAGGTATAAATATGTGTTAGTACCACACGTATTCTATCCTATGTCTTTCCCAATGAATGTACATAACAAACCTATTAATAAATCTATACAAATATATCAAAATTACACAATCAAATTTGAACTATTCTTTGTTTTATTAGAGATTTGTATTGGGGATCACGCAAATACCTATGTTGCTTTGATCTGTATAAAATTCTTTAATTATCTGTGTAAAATTATGCATATGTTATATATTTTCCGTATATACTAATTTTACTATGTATAGCTTGTGAGAGATACAAGCTTTCATTCTCGATAAAGTTCAAGTACAAGTGAATTCTACGAGAATGTGGCTCAAATAACCAATCAAAATCAAGAAACGGTCATCTATATTAAGATATTTTAACGCAGACCCGAAACTATAAGGGTTAGGAATTTGAAATTTTGCACAGTGGTTCATTTTATAACGAAGTGCAGCAATAGGTAAGGGTTTTTAAAAATTCACCCCCTATAGAGTTAAAACGGAGGTGCAAAGTTAATATGATAGTTTTACAACTTAACTCGGATGAATCCGCAGGATTACTGCTAGTATAGTATATTTTGCATTGAAACTAGATGTGTTTTAAACGCAAACGGTCTCGACTAACGTTAACTTCCATTGCATAGCTAATTGCGTGCCGAGGCATAGGGCTATCAGACGTTTAACGATTTGTGAAATAAGCTATTTTATTTATTCCAACTGTAAATTTCCAATTTAATTGGCTTGATTTCCTCTATAGCATTTAACTTGAACAATAGTATAGTTTATTGGTTATAACGATGTTAGAGTAATTCAAGTCAACGAAGGTAACAAAACAAATAATTTACGCTTCAAGTGTTAACAACGTTTCAATGATGAACAATGAAATATATGTCAGAAATGTCTATACTTCTTATTGTATTACTATAAAACTATATTGTTTATTTGGTTGAACGCGTTAATATAGAAACAACTTATTTAAATGGACGATATCGATATAGATAGTTCTTTCATCGAGAGAATATATAGTTTATATGACGGCATCAAGTAATTTTTTTCATCCCATACATTGACCTGACTCTGTAGTAAGTCGCTTAAAGCACTTGTGTTATCGACGTCAGACAATAGAGGAATCACATATATACTACTTAAAAACATATATTTAACATAGAGACACAGAACATACACAAATATCATCATATAAATAATGATCTTCTTTTGGGATCGAACCCACGACCCTTGGCGCAGAAGACAGAATAACTACCATCTTCGCTAACGGGCCTGCCAATTTTAAGTCTTTATTGGAATAATCTCTTAATTTCAAAAAGTTACATTTCTCTGCGCATAATGTTTAGTTGACCTTAGTCTATAAGCAAACAAAACACGTTGAATTGTTTTTCTCCGGTACAATAGCACGTGACTGAAAAAAAAGTCCAATATTGCTCAAGTTTTACAAGCCTCATTGCAAAATTCTTATCAGTCAGTGTGAACGCAATAAAAAAGTCGTATCCTGCGGAAACCGACGCAGCGGGCAACACTGAAACTGGCCGATTTATGCTCGCGTTCCGATTTACGAGTTACGGTATACGGAACGATTTAAATTTCAACTATAAAAACAAAAACAAATTGTTTTTTAATGTGTCATTGAAAACGCGGAAAATCAGCAAGGAAGCGCGTTTGACTTTCACATCAGGCTTACGCTGTCTACATACGGCATCGGTCGAATTTACTTCTTGATTAATTAACTCATAATAACTAGCTATGTTGTTAAATATGTATCTATTAATTGAAATATTAATAACAGACACGTATGTTCTGCAGTGAAGGTTACATACGATTTCTTTTGAAATCACTTTTTTACTTAAAATACATTAACGTTAAGAAGTGAGACGTAACGTTTAAAAATAAATATGCCGTCCATATTTTTCAATATTCCTCTATATATTACACTAGCCTTTTATTTTTAATAAAAAAATATCGCTCATATTCCCTTCTGTAATACTTACGTTACAACACACTTTAAACTTCATCTTTATTTTTATAAAACGTTGATAAACATTTTTTTTACATTACTATAGTACTTCTAAATCTAGGTTGATTAGAATGAAAGCTGTCAAATCTGTCTTCTCTGTCAAAGTTTGTTTTTATAATGTTAATAATGTTTTAACTGTGGGTTGATTTTAAATAAAATGCAATATATACATATGAATTTAATTGAAGTAAAAAATATTATTAACAAATCATGTCGACATACATCATAGTGCTAATATGAATAACTCTTGCGTTACTATTGCATTGTCACTCAAGCTATATTTAAAGGAGTATAAGTTAAGAGACACGCGAGACATAACGTAAACAAGTATACAGTTCGCGTGACGGCAAGCCTAAAGATATCTCATCTCAAAGCCGTCGCCAACCTCGTGACATGAAAGTAATAAGTCACATTACCTCGTAATTTCACTGCCTCTTTGCAAACCGGAGCACAGCAATACTAACACTGCGGTTTGGCGGTAGGAATAGGTGAGAGTAAGGTAAAACAGAATAGAACATAGCCTTTGTACGAAGTCTTCCTCTAGTTTGGTCGCTCTTAGACTTAAGGAATTGGACTAATTTCTTCATCGATTTATAAGTTTATGCCACCTACACCGTCGAGATTTCAGCCCATACTTTTTCTAACACATCAAGTACCTATACGTCTTCTTTTTTTGTCGAGCTAACTTTTTCTATATCCGTATGGGCTTTGTTTTTTCCCTGACCACCCGTTCGCTTCCTCTCTTTGTGTCATTCGACGAACTTTTGGCTTCCCACCTTCATCCCTTTAATTATTCATGCGTTATGCAAAATTTGTTGCTCACACTGGGACATAGAAGGGCCATAATATTTTTTTAAAGACAATAATTACCATATTTTTCTGTTTAACCACAATATTTAATTATTTATTAATATAATGATTGGAAAGCAAAAGGCAATATCAATTTTAGAATGCAATATGTTTTCGATTCTGAACCTACCCAGGATACGTTTATAAATTATTCTATATATGACTCTCTAGAGTACCGGCAGAGGTTAAATAGTACCTCCCCTTGTACCAGGTGTCATTAGAGATAACTGAGGTATTGCAACCGACAGATGGCGGTATATCCATCCTAAACAGAGCAGATCAAATGTAACAGGACAGGAATGGGTAGCAGCATTCTCGTCGTGAAATTTCACTCTGCGACTGCCACCACGCTTGTCGAGCGCGGCAATTATGGGCAATTTCCACCTATTTTGGTGTGGCCTATCATCCATCAGTAGACGTTTTAATATTTCTATTAAGGCTTATCTTGATTTGATAAGCAACTCGCAAAGATCAATATTTTTAACCAAGTTGGCTTATTAGTGTTTTAAGTGTTAAGATGAGTGTGCATTATGTAAATTAATTATCACAATTATATATGCATGATTCATAATCATCATTGTCATTTTGGACGGACGATGTTAACTGATGTTCATGAAATGCAAAAGAGCGTGATTAAACAACAAAAACAACAAATCTTCCCCCGATAAAATACGTAACATGTTCAAATTAATTTGAAGAATAAACAGGCAGCATTACAACAACAGGTAGCATTAATCGATTTAACTATTCAAAATTATGTCAAAATGCCGGCGACTGTCAAGGCATATTATTAGCTAATACAGCTCCCACAGTTTTTGACATGTGTTCCAACAATTATGGCGTCCGTTTGTTTTATTATTTATTATTTATCGGCGGAAAAACGTGGCGGGGCCATCTGTCCGCCTCATGTCAGGCCGATTGTTCCTACTGCCTACCTTACAATGGGTCAAACCCAAGACACAAAGACGAACAAAGCGCTCACATCTGTGCGGGCGGAGTTATTGTAAGTAGCCTTGATGAGATAATAAAATATGAGAAAATTTACAGACTGCACCAGTGAAAAAAGAATAAAGAGATGGAACATGTTTATTGGCTTATATATAATCGGCGAGACATCTGGGAAGTAATTTATAACAAACCGTTAGAAGCACATTTTTCTAGAAATGTTTTCAGTTGTATAAAATACGTTAGTACCAAAGGATTTTAAGAATGTTCTAGTACTAGCTTGTTTGTTTGCTTAATAAATTTTGTATTTTGGCTAACTGTGCCTTTGACTATTATGTTGGTTTCTGAAAATTAAAGCATGCGTATTGTTGATGCTCTGCTACGCTGCAGCGGCGTATTTCCAAACGTAGGTATCGTTCACGTGTTATCAAGCGCGTGACTGCGCCGGATGCACGTTACCAAAACCTACATTTCATAGTGCACAGTTTTCCGATCGTCCTTTTTGTTTCCTCGCTTGGACTGATGTTCGATGTTCTGCAAGAAATCAAAGCTCGTAACAGGAAACCTAAGAAATGTATACAGAACTAGCAACGCCCAACGGTTTTATCCGGTTTAAGTTGTAGAACTTCCGTACTAACTTTCCACCCCCTTTGAGCCCCTTAAGGGATGATTTTTAAAAAATATCTTACACGTGTTTTATGACTTTTAATGAAGAACTTTTATACTGAATTTCATTCGAATACCTTAAACAACAGTTTAAACAGCTTCGCAGGGGGAGGGGAATTTTCAAATTCTTTCTGTGTACGTCCCTACCTTAAGAAAGAAACCCTCGTGCAAAATTTCTAAATCTTATAACTAAGGCCCTCCGTTGAAATGTCTGTTGATATTTTATAGATATAAATTAATTTGGAAATTAGCAGGTGCCCGCTATGCTCGCATGAAAGTTGTTTTCATCGATGTTCTTTTTTTATTTATATAATTTTCCTAAAATAAGAATATTCGAGGATCCAGACATGACAGAGCAACACACACGTGTATACATTTTACATACTCGTATATTATTTTAAAGTATGTTAAAAGAATATAAAGTATACATTTACAAATTAAAAATAGTTTATCCAATTAAATTAAAAGCGTACCCTTAATTTTTTACTAATATTTTTGTAAAAACCTGTACGTACCCAAAGCAACAGATGAACCTACACAAAATTGTAGATTTTCTGCAATCGTCACTAATCCTTGAATGCGAACAATTTCAACAATTGAAGTTCAAAATTGGCTGTGAAATCTAAACGGTTTCTTGTAAAAAAAACAGGATAGAAGAGTTTCTATAAACAATCAAAAATCAAACAACAATAAAAATAAAGAATTTCTAGACATATCTCCTTTTACAATAGTGACAAATACAAAGGTGATGGCAACATTTTTTTGCAAGATTACACAGCATGCACGCCACCTCTTTGGAAAACCCCAACGCTATGCGGAATTCACCAAAAACATGATCCTTCATTTGTTTTTGTATGCGAAATGTATTAAGGTATTTGACACGCTCGACTCTAGACTACCAATTTTATTCAAATATTTCTTGTTAAAAATAATCTATTGTGATCTAGACTTGGTTCCCGGTTTTTCAATTAGAATACCAATTTACTCATTAAAATTAATCAACTTTATGAGATAAGTGACTGACTGACCGCGGCTTGGTTCAAAATCCACATGGAGCAAGCCGGGCTGATTGTTGGTGGTTAAACAAAAGTCAAATTTTAAACAAGCCGTTTATCATTTGACTTTTGTTTAAGCGGGAAACTGACAGATTCTCATCTACAATACTAGCACGGCCCACAAAACCAGTCATATAAAGTAACCTATTTAAACTAAAATAATGAACAAAAAAACTATTGCTCCGACTTTATAAATTTACAAAAAAATCAAATTCCTACTAAAAATTGAATATATGGATAAACATACACTAGCCATATTTTAATTCTCGTACTTACAAAGTTAAAATGTTAGTTAAAAAAATATATTTTATTAATTTGACGATGCAATTATTGAGAAAGAATAGGCTATTTATATAGCCTATAACCTTTCTCAGTAATGAGCTATAATGTTATGTAATAATTAACAACTTGTCGCACTACACTTTAACCGCGTGAACGTTCACTTCGTAACTTCTAACCCAGGAGTTTAAGCTATGCAAAAACTGCAACAAACAGACAGCCATCCTTAGAATTCACATACATATATTTTTTTATTAATATATAAGTGCGGATCAGTATTCTTGTACCGGCGGCTTGTCGCAACATGTTTATTTATTTATCGATATTGTACAGCAGCGAGCGGTCATAAAGATACAGATGTCAAACATGCCACATCTGTACCGGGGGCCGCATCTGTTGGCGGTGACGTCACAACATGTGGCGACAAGCCGATTGTCCAACGTTGATCGATGACATGTGATCCGGGCATTAGTACGGCTAATTTGATACAATCCTTTTTTTCAACTACTTCGCTCGCCGCTGTGACTTTTTTCCTTGGTTGGGGTTATGATTATCATTTTGTATATAATGTTTATTTGGTACCAGCATTCCAGTCGC
This sequence comes from Heortia vitessoides, assembly GCA_020976665.1. Classification (NCBI taxonomy): domain Eukaryota; kingdom Metazoa; phylum Arthropoda; class Insecta; order Lepidoptera; family Crambidae; genus Heortia; species Heortia vitessoides. The sequence goes on from JACJUM010005601.1 coordinate 13,661,587, forward strand.
TTTCGAGGTCTTTACTTTACGTGGAGCTCCTTGGCAGTTAAAGTGAAAAAAACCGATGTAAAACAAAATTTAAACCAGATTGACCCCACTGGAATATCTACAGGCTAACAATAATAATCACCATCATGAGCCATAGAACGAGGATTTTAGTCCATAATTAGCGCGCACCGTATGCGTGGTAGCAATTGCAGAGCGTAGCTTTTCTGGCATTGCTGCTGCTCATTAACGTCCTGTTGAATTTGAGGTACACTGTCTGAGTGAATAGATATACCGCCATTTGTCATGTATACGCATAACTTTAACAATGTAATATGTTTTCTTTATTTTAACTGTCACTCTATATAGTCATAAACAATAGTCACTTTCTGAGCGCAAAATAAAGTATGGAGAAATGTGTTTATATAATTTTTGTTTTAACTGTTAGTTCGATTTGACGGGGCTAAATAGTTAAATGTTAAATTAAGAATGTATTAGGAGTCAAAAAATTTTTATCATTGTGTACAGTTACAGGGATACAGTTTTTCGTATATACTCTTCTTAGTGTTTCTTCTGCTTTCCCTAAGCACTAAACGCAAAAAGCATTAAGTATATTTGTTCTTTTGAGCTTGATCTTAGAAGAAAGAGTCTACAAAACGTGGTTACTCTATGTATATAGAAGGCACTATTAACTAAACTATTTCCACTAGTCCAGTTTCTTTACTGTTCAGTTAATCCAAGTTATAAGTAGAAAAGTCCGACGAAATTCCCGATTTATGGATATACCAATTACATATCTTTCAGGCTATATTATACATCTTCTTAGTATAGATAATTACTTTCCTCAATTAAAAGCAACACAGCTAATGACTCCACGTCAAAAACAATTTAAATTCTTAAATAAAACTAACAATGATTGATCCTAAACCAAATATGTTCACAGTTAAATCTTCGACCCATTTACGTAGAAAAAAATCTAAGCAAGAAACTATTAGTTATGTGACCCCCCTGCGTGACATGTGAGCAAACAAACACATCCAGTATCCAGACCGTATGGCGCCAAACGCCTTTAAATCGTAGTGTTAAGGTTCAATATCGTTTATCCCGGTGGCATATTGAGTTGGGATGGCGTACACTTGTCGGCCCAGTAGGGTGTGCACCCTCGGAACATGTGCGTATATTTTTTTATCTGTACCCTGAACCCTTTTGTTTGGGAGAGATTAGTGTAACGTGATTTCTGTGTTGGCTTAGTAAGGTTAAAGTTTATGTTTGTCAATGGTCTGGTATAAATAACAAATGTGACTATTGCAGTCTGATTACTGCTACCAGTAGTTTATTATTATTTAAATACATGTTTTCTAAATACATAGTTTAGTTAACTTTGGCTCTAAAGGTTAACTTTGACTTTAAAGGGCAGATGTGAGTATGTAAGAAGCTACAACAATTAACAAACTTGCTTGTTTATTATTTGGTTTGTCTATAATTTGCATAATCTATAGGTACCCCACCGGGAATGCTCTTTGTTATCAATACGCAGATATTGAAGTAGGATTGTATTATTTTGTGAGAGTCAAAGTTTGCCTTAATTTAACTAATATTTTTAAATTAATAACGACCTACTCAATATTGTTTTATGAATGTATATTGTAATGCCAAATAAAAGTAATTTGGGTACATGATCATAAATAAATTGAATAATATAAGTTGTGATTTTACTAAAATTTAATAATAAATACATGCAATGAAAGATTATTTAAGCAGCATAATTAGGGGTAGTAAGAATTGACTAAACTTGACATTAGATATAATCTGATACATATTTTTTAACGAATTGACGCACGCTCACAAAAACATTGGACACAACTGAAACCACAATAGTATACGCTTATATTTAATGTACAATCCCCACAACTCGCCTGTCGTGTCCACGTCACTATCAACATCATCATGTCAGCCATTAGAAGTTTCCTCCCGAAGAAAGGGGGAATTATGTAAGCGTGATGGCAAACGTAGGGCACAGCTTTTACAATGGGGATGCTGCTTCCTATCCCCGCCCTGTGCATTTGAGCACTTATACTGTTGCGGATGGATATACCGCTATCTGTCAGTGCCGGTACCAAAGTCGCCTCTTACGACACCTGGTACAGGTATCTACATCAACTCCATCAAAATTTATGGCATTGCTTATGGTACAAGAAACATAGAATGCGAACTACACAGTAACGTATTTTTTTTCATTTTCAGTAAGGTCCGAGACGCCATAGCGGCGTCAGCGCCTAAATTAATTCCAGTCATTCACTATTAAGAGTACTTACGACTTCCTGGAGGCATCCATTATAGAAGCATTAGTGCCACTATGATTCCATGCAACCTCTTGCATACAAATAATAAAAATTTTATGACACACCATAGTACATTACGCTTTTTACACTACTTAAGTTAGCAGACAAGCATACCGCCAGCGTAATGGTAAGTCGCATCGCTAAGATATCACAAGCACGTCGCGAACCTTGTGACCTGCGGATATTATGGCGTATTATCAGGTAATTTGCCTAGAACGCAGCAATACGGAGTTACGGTTGTCGATGAAAATGGGTGAGACATACCAATCCAGGCGTCCTTTCCGAAGGTGGACTTTGGAATTTGTTTGGATAATTAGATAATTTCTTCGGAGAATCCCAGGTGTAATAATTTTTCTTGGTTAAAATGGTTGGTTTGAATAAGGCAATGAAATAGGAAAGCATTTGCCTAGTATTTGTGTACTCTTAGGAATAACTTCAGCGAATATAAATAAAACGAACGAACAAAACAAAGAACACTCTTTGAATTAGTCATTGATCCATTAATTTGGACTATGTTAATGAAACAATGATTATGATTAATTTTTAATCATATCATTAACATATTAGGACCTTAGGACATTTACTGTTGGACTTAGCCTTCTACCCCAAGAGATTTATAACAGCTCATAAATTACAGTAACGAATATAAACATCGGATGAGAAACATCAAATGGGATGTTCTCATACTGTTATATTTATCACATGAATCTCGCTACAACAACGATTGCATATTAAAAACCAATTACATATATGTACACAGTTGTATAACAATGTACAAGAATAAATTATGGTTTTTGCATATTGAAGAAGTTGGAGATAATTTTCTAACAACCACGCGTCCATTACTCATAATAAAACTACTCTTTTAACGGCTTTCAAACGTAGTTTATTTCCTTTTTTATATTTTGTAAATTTAAAGTATTATTTAATTTTTTGTTCGACGTTTCCCTTAGAGTTTCTTGTTCTCATTCTTGAGGACGGTTGGTACAAGATAACCGGAATGTCGAATAAAAAATTTAAAAAGTTGAATACACCGCGTTTCAAAGCCGTTAAAAGAGTAGTTTTTATTGAGTTGAAGAACTGTATTCTTCAGATTGTCACTTGTGATTGTAACGCGTTTATGTCTAATCGATCAAATCTGTTATAATTATTAGCAGAAGTGTAGTGGTTGGTATTCGACCATAATTTTAAAATTTTAGCGTTTTGCTATATAGTTGGACATTCATATTTCGAATATACATACTTGTATTTTTCACGCTTTCTCCATGTAAAATTCAGTTGACAATTAGGACCTTACTTGAAACATTCTTTAAAAACCGATTGCAAATCTATATATTTTACTTCTGCGTAAAACATGTAGAATTGCAATCGTTTTTTAAAGAATAATAACTTTAAATATGAAATATGATTCTTTTGATGCTTTTAATTTTATTAATTATAAAAAATAATGGCGTAATAATAAACGTCGAACATAAAAGTGTTAAATTTAAAGGAACCGCGTTTTGAAGCCGTTAAAAAAGGAATCTTACGTTCAACGTTATAATAGTAAACATTAGTGAATGCTGTATATCCGATGCCGACATGTTGATGCTATCGATATTGTAGCATCGAATTTATATGACATTACATCACTTATGATGTAATCGTTGATAAGCGTTACTTACAATTGAATTGATTAACAATTGAATAGGTTTAAGCGTCATTTTAGGATATTGTACTTTTAGGTGTAATGTTTGTATGACAAAACTGTTGATTACTTTCTTATATCAAATTTTTTAATAAAATATTAACATATTCGGTTTGAGATGAGAAATAGTCCATTTATACTCATTTAATTGCCAGCACGTGACCTTGGTTTGCTTAATTAATCGTTAGTATTTATTTTAAACGATAAAATGAAGCCTAGATCGCTATTTATATCATGTGAAAATATAATTACACACACGCACTCAACACAAATGTTGTTTATTTTTATATGAAAAGATAACAACCTTAATCCGTACTAATATTCGCATTTATACGAAAGTAACTCTGTCTGTCTGTCTATTACGCTTTCCCGCTTATACCTCTCAACCAATTTTGATGAAATTTGACACAGACAATCTTTAGACCCTGAGAAAAGACATAGGCTATTTTTTTATTCGAAATAAGGGTTGTATTGTTTGTTGTTAATTAAGGGGTCGAAAAGTGGGATGAAAAGTTGTATGGAAGTATCGCTATTTTTAGGGCTAGAAACTTGAAACTTATTTTTCAGGACATTGATTCGATATAATTAAACATGACATTCAAAGTTTATATAAGTTAAGGTAAAGAGGTATGGTACCCAAAAAAATTATTCCACGCGGACGAAGTCGCGGGCACGTCTAGTATTTATATAATTGTACATGTCATACGTAAAAGAAGTATGTAAAGGAAAAGTATGATTCAGACTTTACTTAATAATAGGTGGGTATAACTTTACTTGACCAATGTGCTCTAGAACCGTTGACTTTTTGGTACTTGAAGAACTTTTTGGTCTGCAGCGCTTCAAAAGCCCTCGCCTTTTACCGCCAGGAAAACTTTGTGGGATTTTCTTTGAAAGGCAATAAGTATGAAAGTTTCAGGCAAGTGTTTATTGTGTTTTCTATTGACAGATTGTTATAAAAACATATGTCGTAATGACATCATCGCGACGAAGTCCTAAAGAAAAGGTAATGATAGATAACTTTTTTTTATTTTCTCCGCTTCTTTTTGCGTAGATTTCATAATTGTTGGGGTAATACGAATAGTTTTATGGAGTTGACCAAACTTAGCGGACGTTGTTTAAGACAAATACATTTGTTTTCTCCCTCTATTAGTCCTAGTCTAAGTACTTTTGAGTGTGTACTTTTTGTTAGCATTTTGTGACTTTACATTAAAATGAAAATGAATTAGATATTTAGAAACAAACAAAAATATTTGTTTATATATATATTCAAACAAACTTATGCACCATACCTTTAACTCCAGGCTGCGTATCGGTCGTGGATGTGAAAGTGGACATCTTCAGTTTTCAGCACCAAATCCAATCAAGACTTAAAACTACAAACAATCCTGAATTGCACTTGAAATTCGAATCTATTGGCACGGAATAAGACACAGTTCACACATATCGGATTACGCGAGCGTGATACACTATGCTGATAACACACGTGCGTCTCGGTGTAAAGTTGCCGTGCGACTGACGGACAAAACGCACTGCAAGTAGTGGTCGGGCCGAGTGCGGCGCGGTAAAGCGGTGAACAGTAGCTTAGCTTTGGCCCGATTGTGCGTGAAAAAGCTCCAGCCACACGTTCTATACAATTAACGAGTTTCGTTAAAAGTTAACTTTCATATTAGGTTGTTAACTTGCCGTTTGATAATGAATATATATTAAATTCAATTTATGTAGTTTAATATTTGCACAGGTGTTCGTTAATAGTTTGTAGTGTGTACATACAATGACGTATTACTATAAAAATAGACAAAGAGGCGCATTGTTCGCTCAGGAACTGCAATTTAATATTATCAGTAAGAAAAAGCCGAAAAGAAGTTTCAGTTGAGATGTTTAAATAGTTAGGACTAGATTTTTTTGGTGTGATTTTCAAATTGTTTTAACTAACATTGCACAATAATAAATATCATGCAGAAAAAATACTAGTTCTGTGGTATTTATATCAGCTAAATAACACTCTAAAGAAATATAATTTATACGAATAAGGTTTCAATCAAATATCTATGATTTAGTTTCTACTTATTTTCAAATGGTCATTAATTGACTTACTTACTTACGGCTAGCATGTAAATGAGCTTGCTTAACATAATGATAATACAAAACTTGAGCTACTCCACGTTGAATTTACCGTGGTCGTAGGGTAAAAAAAGTGCGGCGCCAGCCGGGTCTGGCTCCCCTTAGGGATGTGCGATTGGAACTGCTATCGGCGGGGTTGTTTTTAACGCTTTGGGTTGTTTCATTGATTTTGGACAGTTTAATAGAGCGTCAAATGATTTTAATTGTCCGCTTTATAATTGATTTGTTTTGTTGTTAGATTCGGATGTTCGATATGTAGTTATTATTGTATAATAAACAGAATGAGGACTGCAGTGACAATGTTTTGGGATTTTGTGTTCACACTTAATTGATTTACATGAACATAAGTATACATGATAGGATCTAATATATAGTAAGCAAATTATTTAATTATTTTCGCGCCTCTAAACACTGGTATTTAGAATTCATTAGTATATATATTTATGATGTACTATCGAGCAACGACAAATTTACAATGAAAGTTATTCATATTAGAACATAGTAAGATTAAACATTAATACACTTAAAATATACAAATTAGCTAATCAATCAAGATGAATGTTACCTGTATATGAAATATTATTTTCTAACATAGCGCAATATTAAAATCTCTCTAGGAGTGCAATTATTTTTTTATAGCTGCAACTACCGGCGCATAAAATATCACTTATCAATCAGGTTTTACTATCAATAAATTTCAATCAACATGGACCAATTAAAACGTTGATAGTTCACATCCCTGAGCGGATTCTTTGGCCGTCGCGTCGCATTCGTTCCACTGCTATTTCCACTTGCATATAACGATTACATCCAACATCAATCAGGCAATAAGTCTATTTAGTAGTTTGATTTGAAGCAAATGTAGATTCCCACATTACCTACCAACCATATATACCATCCAAATGCTTCTGCCATAGGCACTTGACGCGCTGAGAGGTTCAACGCGTCAACTATTGTTAAGGTCGATTTTCTACGTAAGCAAGGCATGTCCTAAGACTAGGTGACCCGGCGTTTAGGAACGTCATAGCACACTCGTTCTTCTGCATTGACACTTGCACATTTCTTTTGTATCGAATATTAAACATATAGTCAACGCATTATTCTAATCCAATAACTTTGATGCCGTATCCACAGTTCAGTTGAGTATTTTTAAAAGGGCGAGAAAACGGTTGCGTCACGTTCGCCCAACTGCTATTTCCACTTGCACGTTAGTATTATGTCCAATATTGATCAGACACGGAACTTCTGATACAAATTGACTTATGTCCTATCCACAGATGACGTAGCGTAGAGCGTCCATACACAAGGTGGACAGACGATCTGACTAACAGCAGGATCATGTTGGACGCAAGCCGCATATAACAGGTCCTTTTGGAAATCACTTGGAGAGGCCACAGTCCATCAGTGGACGTCCTGTAGCTGATATGGTGATGTTGATGATGATCTACTATATCAGATGTGTGCACTGACGCGTCATGATAAGAATCCGATGCAATATGCAACTCAACACTCGACGCGTAAAAGCTGAAGAAGATAGGTATTATCTTCTTCAGATTTTAGGAGTATCACCTGGTGCGTATTGGTATCATGTCTCATATTCACTTAAAATTGCTATGATCTTTTAATGTTTATACTTATTATATAATTTCAGTCGGTTTTTCATAGTCCTTGACGAAATCATACTCACGTTGCAATGCAATGGTATCACATTTGTCCAACTCCTAGTTTCACTTGCACTATACGGCTATCAAGACCAATAATATGCAGAATTTATTCCATAGCATCAAAAATCCGATCGAATCAAAAAATATATGGACTGAAAACAAATTAAATATGAAATACATTAAATGCTACTGATTTCCACTCGACATAATTTCAGAAATGGGTTCATCTACCATTTTGAGTCTATGTCTGAACATAAAACATTTAATTAGAAGAGAGAAGAGAAGAGCAGAATTTGTGTATTGCAAGGTAGTTAATTATTGTCACACAATAGTCAAAGAAAGAGTTAAAATATACTTTATTCGAGTAGGCCCGTTACAAACACTTTTCAATCGTCAATAAAATAAATAAAAACAACATAATATTTCCAAGATTGTCCAAGAGCGTCCTTCATATTATATTATTAACTATAAATACCAATTATTGTACGAGTGTCACCTGACATAATAGAAATAGGTCTACTACCTACCCTATACTAGCTTGCCAGCAGCAGACGAGACTTAAAACTAAATTCAGTGCGAGTCCCCAGACATAAACCTGCGAGAAACACTCGTGGTGATAAAGTTTTCATCAACACAAAGCAATTACTATCCATTCCACTAACACCGCAAATCAAAAGTGTTTACTACATATTTCTCAACCCTAGGTGCATTCCCTGGCGCGTCGTGAGGACCGTCGCATCGCATTCGTCCAGCCGCTATTTCCACTTGCGCATGTGCAACGTGACTCACGTACGCATACACACCGTAGCGGCGCGAAGTTTACACCGCTATCGGAATCACGAAACTAACCTTTCTTCGGACATCGACTTAATAATGTTATATGAGCTAAAAGAACAATGAAGCTCTTTCCCGTACAAGAACAATGAAGAGACTATTTAACCTCATATAAAATTGCATCATCATTGGGAAACGGCATCATCATCATCATAACAGCCATTAGATGTCCACTGCTGGACATAGGCTTCCCTAAGAAAGGGAAATTCTTGCCCATAATTGCCGCGCTGGGCAAGCGTGCTGGCAATGGCAGAGCGCAGTTTTTGCGTCGGGGTTGCTCATCCCCGTGCGTGCAGTTGAGCTATATTGTTTCGGTGGATACATAGCCATCTGTCGGTTCTGGTTGGCGATCTTAGTCGCCTCTATGACATCTGGCACAGAGGGAGGTGCTATTCTACTCTGCCGGTATATCACGACACAATAGAGATGATGATATGTACTTGTAATTCCGGCATAGTTTCGGCAAAACGTTGTATAAATTTATCGTTGTTTAAAATTAATAGTAATATGAATAAATGCAATAAGAAGGAAAGATTAAATGAATGTTGGTAGATATTCGTATATGCTTATCTTAAGTGTATACTAAGAAACTAATTGGCTGATTTTTAAGTTGTCATCTACGGAAATCAGTTTTAGAGTCCCTAGCATTGCTCGTGGGTACTCTAGAGGTGACTTTAACACTCGTCAGTACCCGCCGGACGCTATTTTTCATTTAGTTTTCATTTTGAATTACAATACAATCGATATTTGATGTCTAATATTGGAAACAGCAAGTATGATAAAAAAAAAATAACTTCGGCTGATGCAACCGTTTGAGCAATAAGCGCATTTTGTCTTTCGCGCCAACTGTCAAACAATCTAAAACGCCATTCGGATATGTAAGAAAATTATGTTCGATTTATTTTGTTGTATTATTTTAATTTTCCGTGCGACTTCCTTAGTATAACAAAAGTTGACAAAGACGATATTATCGAAAATTTTCCAGCCGTAAACGCTTGATTCAGACATGCAGAATGCAGGGACTCTATATATATGTATATTTATATATACCTATATGTTTATTGAAAAATCATGTAGAATAATAACAGTATGTTCAATATGTATTATTACAAAAAAAAAGAATGTTAACTTTTATAACGATTGAGTTTTTTCTGCCTAAAATATTTTTGAAGCGAGTACAACATATCGCAGTGACATAGTATCCGACAACCGATACATGGAATTCCAAACAATGCGTTCACACGAGGCTTTGAACTGTTATAGAGACTGCATGCAAAATCGATAAACAATACCTAATTGGAATCCTCAACTCATATATACGAGAGTGAAATAATCGAGCGTGAACACTGAATCGATTCGTTTATCGATATAATCATACCTTCTACGGACGATCACACGCGCTAACAACGGCCGCGTAAACGATAATTATCGAGATTAGAAGTGAATAATCGACTCAATCCAACCTGCTCCCTTACAAGCGAAACTTAAACGAGCATTCCAGGTAAGTTATACTCTCGCCTGTACAAAAAAAGGCAATGAAAATACTAGGTCAGCCGTAAGAGGTCCACTGTAGTACATAGGCCTCAAATTACAAAGGTTGCCTGGAAGAGATCGCTCTGAGCGATAAGGCCGCCAGTTGTAGGTATTAAAATTTATAAGTTCTATTTTTCTTTCTATAACTTTCTGTGTATAACAGTAAGAGTATGTTATTATTACTTATAATTCTGCTATGCAACATGGTGGCAATCGGAGAACGAAGCATTGCATTTCTTCCATTTATTGCATCGTCGCACTGTTGCATTTAAACTACGCTGTTTCGGTTGGACATATATATATATTTTAATTAGACCTAATGGACAAACAAGCATACAGTACGCATAATAGCGTTACCAACCTTACGACTAGAAGATATTATGTCACATTACCCAGTAAATTTACCTGCCTCTCACCATTCAAACCGAACACTGCTAATTGGCGGTTGAAAATAGGTAAGAGTGAGATACCAATGCAGTCGACTCTTTTTTTTCGGACGAACCTATTGTTGGACTACTCAGACGTCAATTCCAGCGCCACCGAAAAAAGAGGCAGCCGACCTTTGTCTACCTCATGTATATATCTCCTATTTATCGGTACCGGTACCTGACTATACCTGGAATAAAGCGAGGTACCTATTATTATACTCTTTCAGTAAGCCCCGGCTAAATTAGCGCGAGTGAAGTATTTGCGATAACACGAGCTACAGTGCCGAGGACTGTATAGTTGTTTAATATCCTGGTTGCCTAAAATATACTAAAATTTATTTTAGCAACTAAATAAACCAACTTCAATACTCGAGGCAAATACTTAAATAGTTTTGTACGTTCCTATAAAATTCGAGAGTTGCCCAGCCGAAATCCCATCCTCAAATCCTGACTTGAAGCGAACAGGGCCGCCTTGAGGTGACATCTGCTCGAATGAAAATATATTAATTAAAATCAGTTTACAATTCTCAGAGAAATCGAGTAACATACACAAGAAACATCAATCGATTTTTTAGACTATATTGGCAAACAGGCATAAAGTCCGCGTAATAGTAAGCTTCACCACAACCTTTTGCCAACCTTTTGACTTGAAAATATTATGTCACTTTACCGAGTAATATCACAGCCTCTCTCATTCTTTAAACCGAAACACGCGAACTTTAATGCGAACACCGCTATTTAGTGGTAAAAATAGAGAGATCCTCATGTACAATTAAAATCGAGAACCTCCTTTTTTCAGTCCTTTAAAAATGGGATGTCTCTATATACCTAGTGTATAGCTAGGTCTACGCAACTGCAGAAAATTTTGTTATTATTAATTTTTTGGACGGGCGTGTGATTCTCACGATGGAAGCAAATTAAAAGCTAGTATTGATTTGTATGTGCTCACTCGACCACATGCAGCCGCGCAAGCGCAACTACCAAATTAATATTAAATAATCGACATATTATAGCGACGTGTGCCATTACACGCTGCTTATAAAGCAACTGTCGCATGCTAAATAGCGCACATAAACCCCAGTGTTTAATGTATGAACGGCATATAAAGATGTTAGACAAGTCATTGTTCGACTCGAACGTCCAAATTGCTCGTTCATCGTGATTTTTCACGGCGTTCTTGTCTATCACTTAGGATAAAAGAGGCTGATAGAATCGTGTGTAACAAAACAAAAATCGGAAAGTATGCATTGACGTCTCTATCTGAATTTTGCTTATATGCAAGAGATATAAAAGCCATTGAAAGATTACGTGTCCTAATAATTTTTATTGGGACTTCTAGCTTCATAGAGTGAAATAATTATACAAAATAATTATTAAAGTATTTATAACAAGAAGTTTTAATTCTTTATTTATGGTATATGATTTAATGGCAAATAGCTAATAGATTTCATACAGAATCTTAGTCTAGTTTTACTTTACAAAACTAATAAAATGGTTACAGTTTTCACGCGCAATAGTAATATAACGCATAGTAATATATAGTATGTGATATAACACGTTTTTTAAATTTTACGTCGTTTTTTATAAGTATAAAAGGCAACACATATGTCACTAGTGAAATCAATATTCCACCTCGGTCCATCGGCAAAACAAGTGCGAATTTTGTATTCGCTTGCTGTATTTTTTCTGCGTTTGCGGCAGAGGCGGTGGAGCGGCGTCCACTTTATCATTTCTTAACGCGTCCAGATTTGGCGCTGCCGATACAAAATCCTGTTCCGTCGGCTTTTTGTGCGGACATTTCCTCAGATTCGGGGAACCAGCCGAAAAACAACCAAACTTTGCCTCCAGCCGTTCTATACAGGTTTTGTCGTGAATTTTTATGGAGCCAAACGGTTTACAACATTAATTTAGGTCATAAACGTATCAAAAATTACTGTTTCGACATATGTGACGGGATCCTCGCCTAACAGATTGGGCGCGACAATTTCCTTTGACATTTCAACAGGAATACAATACATTCGTTCGCGTGCAGTGCGTCGATGTATTTTACGAATTTTTCCGCATAAAGTTAAAGGATGGACGTGTCACTTCCATACGAATCTCATGTTTAAAGAATAATTTGAGTAGCGGCTATAGGATCGAGGTGCGAGAGGATAATTCCCAAACAAACAGAGACCGTTGTAAATATCATCAGATAGGCTGCCCGCGTAGGTGTCAAGAAGTCAGGTAAAGCTTTTGACACCTAGCTACAGGCGAAGCGTGAATATCCTCGCGTCTTATTTAACGTCCAGTTTTTTGGCTATTTGATGAGGCTTTCAAACAAAAACAGGCGACGTGTGAACTTGAATGAAATGTTATTATTATCCATCCCTACGTGGCATTTCATTAATCACATCAATTCGAACACGACCACGGTAAAAGTAAAAAGAATAGCGTTCAATTTAAGGCACAAGAGTCTTTAGACGAGCGTACAGTAAACTGACACGGCTTGGATTTAATTGACTCGCTTTACTAAATTGGGAGTACACAGATCGTAGTCCGAATTACCGGTGAAATAATTTCGCGCAGGCCACCTGGCCGCGATTCGAGCGGCTCCAAATATAACTGCGTTCTCTGCAGCCAAAACGCATTCATTTAATGCTTGTACATGTACAAAGTACACGACAATTATCGCTGCCTCTTTCCACAGTGCCTTGCGACTAATGTGGTACGACGTTGTGTCGTCATCGTTACATAACATCCGAATTAATATAACACCGAATACATACGAACACTTCCTTAAAAAATCGCTTTCTTTTACTCAGTGCTCGGAATTCAAAATCGAGGAGTGAATTGAAGACATGGGCGAGTTTATTTGATATCGATATCTAAGCGGCCGTCTTAGAGCTTAATTTACAACACAATCAGAATCACAGCTGATGTTGGTGACTCTATTGGAGATTGAGCTCTATTGTGTACACAGTGGGGCGGTTATCGCTTGGATATGGCATGCTATTGGCATCAGGATAGTAGGCGCCGCATTTGCCGCCGTGGCGCCGGCTGGCCGCCGTCACCTCGTGTATTATGAACTAGCCCCGTGACCTGGCGTCGATCAACTGGTATTTGACTCAGCAAATTAACTAATACTAGTAACTCATTCCTAAGCAAATTGAACGTACGTGGAATTGCTGCATATTAAAGGTTAAAGGATTATTTATTGATAAAGGGCACAAGTGACATTTCGTGTTCTCTATACACGAAATAGTTCGACTGGATTATAGATTTGCTTTCGTAACCGCATATATTCACTGGAAATCGTTAAATCTGATAAAATCAAAGCCATCAGAATTTAATTCGTAATTATTCCAATGAGAATGTAATATAATTAAATAGGATCACCGACATTAACATGGAAACGACCCGCAGACAGGGAAGCGGCACTCGTCTCGCATTCCCCACCGAGTCACAGACGCCGAAACAAAAACAAGTGTTTAGAGCGAGACGCACTTATCCTCGAGTCGAGGCGCGGAGAGAAACATCGATAATTTATGCGAACATCCCTAAGAAACAGGAATGCTGCATACGCTGCGACACGTTTAAAATTCGACCTTGTCCAGTTGAATTACAGTATGCATTGCAATGCTAAGTTTCAAAATTAATGCTGCGGTTGAAACAGGTGTTCGCAGTCATGGGTGTTTCTGCAACTGTATCCGATAGTAATTCATATGTAATGTTATTAAGGTTGCTTTTCCTTTGTAGATGTTATGGATATGTGATGTTTTAGCGGTGTTGTTGCTTTCATTGCTCCCAGATGTGCGTTCTGTGCAAGGCGTATCATCGGGCTCTCTGTTTGTAATGGGGACGCGTATTGGTAATTAACGAACCTTGATTTTTTTCCGTGCACATTTTCGCATAAACAATTATGCCGTAGATAGTTGTTAATTTGTTATACATTGTTGTATGTGTACCGATAATCGGCGGTTGGTGATAAACAAATGATTTTATGTATGTAGTTTTTTAACAACGTTAATTTGTACTTCTTATTTATTATCATTCATTTGTTTTTTATTTGCTTTAGTAGACAAGTATTACACCAACAAATCTTTATCATTTGCCGTAAGGTTCCGGCGGAGTAGTATAGTACCTTCCTCTCTATCAGATGTCTTAAGAGGCGACTAAGGTACCACAATTGACAGGGGTATATCCAATTGATTCAGTGTAGCCCAAATGCACAGAGCGGGGATGGGTAGAAGCATGCCCACCGTGAAAGTTGCGCTCTGCGATTGTTAACACGCTTGTCCAGCGTGTTCCCCCTTTCTTGGGGAGCAGTGTACGTCTAATAGCTGATATGATGAAACTTTATCAAAATGAATATAGTGCTGCATGGAACTCACTTTATGTCGTGTTCCATTAGATGTATTTTCCGGTATCAACATTTCTTTCCAAATTTATGTCTTTTCCTATGGTTTTTGTTTTTTATATTACAAAGTCAACGAACAAACATACGGTCCGCTTGATGGTAAACGTGACCGCAGCCTATAGACACTTGTGCCATCACAAATATATCACTAGCGTGTCGCCAAACTTGTGCCTTGAAGATATTATGTCACATTACCAAAATTCACAGGTACAAAGTACTTGCAGTCTCATGAAAAACAGCTTACCAATTAGGACAAACGTTAATATAAATTTTTTACTTTCAAAAATTTATATTTCACTTTAATATCGTTAAGATTATAATTTATTCAGCAAATTTTTCCAGCTAAAAATAATCTATGGTCTAAAAGGTTGTTAACCACTTATAAAAATGTAATATGAAAATGAGGTGTTCTACGAAATGCATTAAGTTCTATTCATTAAAAAAAATAAGACCGCCTCAAAAAGCATGCTGCTGTCTTAGGATTTTTTGTGCAACATAGTAATGGTTTTTTTATTACCGACCATAAAAGTATTTATCCATGCTATCACAACTACATGTGGGGTAATTAAAAAACATATCGGCATATATTATTGGTTTGGCTCAAAATCTGATAACTATAAACAGTAGCTAGCTAGCAGCAGTACCTAGCTTAATATCTGTGAATATCTGGTAGAAATATAAAATAATATGACACTGTATTCATACGTATAAAATAAATGTATAATGCTCAAATATATAGTGTGGAAGTAAATGAAAGAGTTTGATTAGGACGACGTAGGCGAACAACCAGATGGAGGACAGATTAAAGAAGGGCCAGGTCAGAAGTACTAAGAATAAACGAGGGTGTATGAAAGAACCAATTAGCGAGTTAAGAAAGCGAGAGAGGTGTGCCAAGATCGTAACAAGTCGAGATCCATCCATTCGTCGGGCCCGATGGCGCAGATGATAGTGATCCTGTCTTGTGCACCAGGGGTCGTGGGTTCGATTCCCACCCAGAGTAAGTATCGTTCGTTTGTTCTGTGTCTGGGTGTTTAACAAATGTATTTAAGTAGTATATTTGTGATTCCTCTGTTGTCTGGCATTCGTAACACAAGTGATTTTATTATTTACTATTATTAATAATACAAATAAAGGTTTTACAATCCATCGTCTCTGCCCACCCCGATTGGACATAGGTGTGATGTATGTTTGTTCGTATATACTAAGTATTTACTGTTTTATATCACTATAAAATCGCTGTGTGGACATAGACATTGACGAGCCTGATGGCGCTGATGGTAGTGATCTTATCTTGTGTGCCATAAGTCGTGGGTTCGATCCCTATCCCGATAAATATTTTAGTTTTTTGTGTTTGGTCTGCGTCTGGTTGTTGAATGTATGTATTTTTGTTTTATACTTGTGATTCCTCTGTAGTCTGATGTCCGTAATTGGTGCTTTAAACAACGTATTTGGGAGTCAGGTCAATAGGTGAGAATTTATTATTATGATATAGAATTCATCTTCATTGTCAAATCACCCAGTATTTATAGTATCCCTTAATAGTAGGATCGCGCTGGATGCTGCATACAAGCGTTCCTATCAGAAATCCCTTGGGAGGGCTTTGTCGGGATGATAACTAATGTAATTACACTTATTAATTACAATTTACCCATCTATTAATAATGGACTATGCTAGACATTAAAGAAAAAAAATGTTCGGTACTTTGTGGCACCTTCAGATGCTTCGCTTTATAACAATGTGTAGATAAACTTAAATTACTAAAAACATTAAATCTGAAAGAACTAGTCAAAAATATAAACACAACACACTGAATCCTACAACTTTAAAGTTCAATTTCGTAATAGTTTTAAAGACGTGAGGTCTCTTCCACACACACACAAAAATCTGTGATTGCTCATTGTTAGTGAACAAAGAGCAACCTGTCACTGTCACACTTGTCGAGTTGATGCGCCGGCGCTGCCCTTTGTCGCCTTTTTGTTTTTTTGCTCCTTGTAGATTTGGAGATGTAGGTATATGGGTATATAGAAATTGGTTTGGTTGGGGCGCCTTCTACTTATTGTTTGTGATCTGATTGGCTTAATTTTGCCTATTATGATTAAAATTTACAGAAATTGAAAACAAAGACGTGAACGAAAAAACAAACTAAAAGCGAAACATACAACCTGTCTGATTGTAAGCATTTACTGTGGACTTGTAAAATGAGATATCGACTTCACAAAATGTATTTACTAAAGGTTTTCAGACAGAAAAATTACATCTGCAGCGGTCGTAGAGAATATTCGCCTGAAACCTCTTTTATTATTATATAAGTGAATACCGCACAGGGCAGGCGTGGTAGCCATCGGAGTTGGACAACACTATATTGGATAGATTTAACTTTTTTTTTCGCACTTAACGAATGCTGACTCTGAAGTCAGTTCCAGCGATACCGCTTGTTGTCACTGTACCTCAATCGTCTCTTGCTACGCCTGGTACAAGGGGACCTAATGGCACGGTTCACTCAATTATCTGTGATGTAAATATCTGTTTATTTGAACCTAAATTTACCTAAATTTTTATTCAGACAAGTAATGGTAGCTTAAACGACTCACAGTTTTCAAATTCAACCATTTTAACGAAAAGTGTACCAAATGCCTATAACATTATGTTAACCTTCCAAGTCATTACAATCTGTAGATAGATAGATATCTTACAAACTCTATAAGGCTTACTATCCTCATTTTCACCCCTTTCTACTGTCAAACAGCCGTGTCCGCATTATCGTTTTAATGGATGAGAGAGGCAGTGAAATTCCAGGGGGGCGTGCCCCCCTGGAATTTCACTGCCTCTCACACCATTGGGGGTGTAGTGGAATACCAGAAGGGGCGTAAACGGCACAATATCTGTATGGAACTCTTTTTTTTGCCACCGTTTTTGTTGCCTCGCCTTTCAAGAGAAGAAAATAGCCAAGAAATAATCTTCATCTCGCCCCTTAAAAGAACGTTGTGGTCGGACGCAGAAATTAACCATTCGATTTTACATATACAAAGACACACCCAGACACAGAACAAATAAAAATATCATCATATAAATATTTGGCCTGGTTTGGGATCGAACCAACAACCTGGCACATAAGACACAACCATCTGCACCATCGGACCCGTCAATGTTTAATAAAGCGTTACAGGTAAATATTTCAATGTGAACAAAATACTAATTTATCCTTATTTAATACTCTTAGGACTGATGTCTACATTACTTTTATTTTGTACGATTAATTTCACTTGTATCTGAAGTAACAGTAAATCCCAAGAATCCATAGAACGTCCCACCGGATCGCGTCCAGGGCAGTGGGATCGACTGGTAACCCAAATCCCGGCACCTGATCCCGCGCACCTGCGGCGAATCCTTTCGTTTTTTTGTCAGCACACCTGCGCTAATCCAGAGTTGTGCAATGTAGAGCTAGGAAAGTGTAGAGGCGATTGTATATGGCTCTTTGTTTAATATAGAGGTCAGCGAGTGTATTCTGTTAGATTAACGAACTATATAGAGCGGCAAATTATCATTAGTTTCACCATGGATATTTTTATACTACTTTTACTATGAACACATCATTCCATATGGAGGTGGCTTTCTATAAGGTTAATATATTAAATTCATTTTTTTTTATAAATCCTTGCGGCCAACCTAAAGCTCAATAATATTTAATAAATCCGAATTAATTAATCATTTATTTGTCGGATTGTCAATCTGTGTTCACGCTCGTGGACCTTATCGCATGCGCTAGCAAAGACGCCGTCAACCATTCCTAAATATCCTCAATGCAGGTCCAAATGCAGCTAGGAGCTGCGACTCAGCATGCACGCACTCAGGACCACGAAATAATTTCCAGCTGCTTTCTTAAATCTACATATAAAATTATGATTTAATCTATTAACTAAATAACTTATTAACAAAACTCTCAAAAAAATATTCCTATCTGTGAGACTGTGAGTTCTACATATTTGATATCCTAGTGTGTGAAGGAACTTCTAATTTTTTAAATAAAAGGTGTGATCCCTCTCGATTGAGAACTTTTTTATCTCGAAAATTACTTGCAGGTGAATTAGTCACATAACAATGCAATTTAAATATGTTATTGTCACGTTTAACAACTGCATTCTTTACCGAGATGAGAAATAAACTCGAACTGAATTACCATATCAAGAATATTTAAGGCCTATGATAGCAGTAGTTAGCATATAAAATTAATCCCTTTGTTAATTAATTCATACTTACTTTTATATTCTTATGTCTTTAATTTAAAATTTAATCTATATTATTAAATGAGATATTTATACGACAAGCTACTTCTAAAAGTATTACAAAAAACTAACTGGAGTTTATTTTTGTTATGTCAAAATAACAGTTTTTTGCTCTGAAAGCATATTATTGGCATCTGAAACAGCAAATCCGTTGTGGCAGAAAATGACAAAGGAAAGATTACATTTACATTGGAAAAACAATTAGCAAATACGATTCAAATAGGAAGGTATTGTTAAACGTAGCAGGCAAAGTTGGAACCAACTGTGCCTTTCAGTTGTACCAAAGCATTCATGAAAAAGAAGCGGAAATTTTGTGTGATCTCGACTCAACGGTGTAACACCCCTTTAAATTTAAGCTCGCAACACAACAATGCCGTGAGATATCGGCATAGTAAAATATTAATACAATGGTCAACAACTAGCTTTCAATATCCCACTCCGTCTGCAAAGATTTCACTTTACATAATGTCCTGCCATCTTTCCATTATTAAAGAAGCCAAGACTCAAGATCATTCAATTTTATGAAAAAACCAGTGCACCGATTAAATCATAAGCTGTAACAAATTGATGAAACCAATGGTGAGTTAGGTAGAGTCCCTATCAAGTGTGTCAAGTATCGTGGATTTGAACCCTACACAGGACACACATATATATATGATAAAAAATTGTGTTTAATCTGTTCTGGTGTAAAATATGTAAGTTAATTGAACAGACGTGCATTATAACGACACTAGTTATCTTTAGGTAAGATTAACGTATAAGATATTCCATGAACTTATTCAATAAGATACGAGTATAAGGTTAACTATAAATTATCTTAGTAAAATGTAGTCATGTTTTTGATTTTTAAGACATATGTAAAATTAGTTACCCCATCAATTAGTGAATTGATGCATCTTTAGTCTAAAATGGTAACTAACCCTTACCATGTCTAATTCACACTTGGCCTCTCAAACAGCAACGGAAAGACGGCTGAATGAGTCCCGATGATAGCCGCGATGGGAACACAGGAAACGTTGTTATCCACTGAAGCAGTTGCTTCTTCTTCTGAAAAAAGGTTTGTATATGTAGGTATAACTTATTCGTGAAATAATGATTATGTCTATCTTAGAAGATCTTAGGAAAAGCCTAATCGGGAATGAATAGAATCTTTTAATGGATTGCTATTTAATGGTCCGTGTTAAGTATTTAACATGACGCACTATTTACGATTTTCGTATTTCTATCATTCAACATTAACGTCGACTCGTAAATTGTTAATTGAAGAGATTGAAGAGTGATCCAGCAGAACACTAAGCTATAATCCCTATTAAAGTTCAGTGTTCTAAGAATATTTTTAAAGGGTATCAAACAAACAGTTATCCTAGGAATATTCCTATCTCGATTTTCATTTAAAAGTAATGGCAATGTAACAAAGAAGGATTAAGTAAATCATGATGAACTGTATTTATATATAAATAAATATATTTTTAAGAAGGATTGTAAATACTTACTTAAAATCTCGTACAATGTTCATCTGCATGGATACCTCAGTCTAACCTATTTTCATCGCCTAATTAGTGATCCCATTACCGGTATGAAAGCATATGCGGTATATAATACTCAAAGATAATATGACACAATGTACATACACAAAATACAATATACTCATGATTGCTAGTCTGAGATCATGATATGATCATATCAATATAACACATAGACACTGAACAAACACAAATGTGCATCACATAAATATTTCTTCTGGATGGGGTTATTTATGATTTATGATCGAAATCTCGACCTTTGGCGATTCAGGATAGGAACACTACTAAATGCCCGTCCAATTGGGCACGATCAAATGACCATAAAATTGTAAATTCGCGGACTAATACAGTAGTAGTAATTAACCAATAATTTTAATCAGATAATCACGCAACAACATCAAGTGATAAGACAGATAAAGAGATAGCAGTTAACATGAAATATCCACGTAATCATAATCAATAAAAATTATCTCTATAATTTAGTATGTATCATTACTATCTATACAATAAAGGAGACAGTTCTATGTCCGATTGATATCAATCAAGAGATAATAGTGACACGTCAATTTCATTTACGTAATGTCGCACTAAATCTATTACACCTAATTTTAATATTATTATAAACTAAAGAACTGTCAACGCCTGTGGGGTCCCAAACATCAAGGGTGCGAGTTGCAAAAACAGTCAGTCACGCTGAGTAATGACGTCATAATTCGTCTGAATTCCGCCGAGCCACATGCGCCTGCGCATCCATGTGTCCATGAGTTACAGTCTAAGTTTCCGGCGTTAAATCGTCAACGATTATTTTGTGTGGATATTCTCTGAGTATTTTTTATTATAATTCATCATATCAAACCTATTACGTCCCCTGCTGAATATATTTAGTTGTATGTGGCCTGTGTTCAACGCGATCCTGCAGTTTTAGTCAGAACGTCTGTCCAACTTGTGGGTGGGCGTCCAACGTTGCGCTTGGTACGTGGTCTTCATTTCAGAACCATACAGCTCCATCGGCTATAGGTTCGTACTTAGTTTAAATTTACAAATCCGCCAGGCTATTACGGTATTTTAGTTCTGTCACGGATCTCCTTATTACTGATTCGAGCGCGCAAAGAGACTCCCAGATCTTTATTATATTCATAACTATTAAGCTCAAAGTTAGATAAACACCTAGATATTTAATATTATCATTCTTCAGGATATTGCGGGACCCTATCAGGAATGATGTGATGCGTGTCAGAGCCAACGTTACCGATATAGCCCGGCTAATTAGCAAATTGCTAATTACCAAGGTTACTGACATAAGGTAGTGGATTACCAAGTGGCAATGGGTACATCTCATAGCGTGCAGATCCTACAGCCGATAAGGCGATGAAACAAAGACTACATGCAACGTCCTACGTTGCATGTAGTCTTTGTTTCATGTCTACCCGTAGACAAGGCGGAAGGACGAACTGACAAGAACTGCATCATGACTTGATCTTGGGAACGAGTCTCTCTGGGAGATTAGGTTTAGCAGTAAATCTCCTACAGCTGACATAATGATAATGAGCGTTATAATGCGAGGAAAACCGCAAGGACGTCCATAATGTTTTTTTTTATTATTAAAAACTCTTTAAATAGCTTTTTAAATAGCCCTCCTCGAATTTAAATATTTCTTTATTGGCCTTCCAAATTAAACACATGACGATTTACAGTTAACGAAACCAAAAGCTAATGCAAACAAGCGAATGTCTGCTGTATGAGATATTTTTTCTATAAAAGCAAATAATACTAGTTACACTTTTGAATTTTAGATTAATCACAAAACAAAAAGGCATTGGGTAAATCACAATCACACGACATCACAAACATTGACCTGAATCGGAGATAAGTCGTATAAAGCACTTGTTTTGTGGACATAAAACAACAGAAAACATACAAATATACTATTTAAATACATATATTTAACATCCGAACACAGAACAAACATAAATATTATCACAAAAATATTTGCCCAGAAGACGGGTTCACTACCATTTGCGCCATCGTGCCCATTCGCATATTAAGTTTTAAGCCATTCCATGCTAACATCGTCGTGATATAACACAGTTTCAACAAACACTATTCCTATTAAACTGTAACATATCTTTTTAAGCAAAAAAGTCAAAGACGATTTGACAGCCAATGAACCGGATGCCGCATCTAATTAGTTCAAAATGGGCTCCCACTTTATTCTTACCAAGTTAAACCAGAGTGCGTACAAAAACCACAGAAAAAAGGGGATTAACAGGGAAGAGATTCTTGAAGATTGGTGAAAACATTCCGCCTTAATGGCAAGGTTTGAGGAAGCCACAGGAATTAAGAGGCTAAACCTGTTGATACATTAATACTTTTTGGTGTTGACTTTGTAAAAAATTTTATTATTTACATTTTGAATTATATTTTTATCATTAAAACTAGTCAGCGATTTTGCACTGCTATTAATCCTAAATAAAACATTAATATAATTTGACCAAAACTCAAAAAAATCATAAATTTGTAAAAAAAACTGTTACATTTAATATCCCTGTCTATGTTTAAGTGCAAGTTCTTAGAGTGTTTCTATTAAGGATATTGTTCTTATTCTTATCCAGCTAACTTGATGTTTTCTGTATGATCCCTTAATTTTGCATTTAGATTTAAGTGTATTAGTATACTAATCGTTGATATATTAAGAAAATAAATAAGTTTTAAATGTATTTCTAATTGAACACTCGTTGGCATATCGAATCCAGTAATTCCCGAAAAACCATTTGTATCTTACAAGTCCCTCGGGATGTCCCCGGGTGAGATATAAATCTCCTCGCTATTACTAGAGACGGGAAGCCATAACTAAGCGAAGCCCGGGACCGTTAACTAGTCATAATTAAACAGGGGTGTTAATGAAGACGACGTCTTTCGTTAATTACTTAATTTTCTTTGTAACACCATTGCAGTGCCTTTAAAAATTCCGAGGACAGGGAGCGTTTTTCTCTTTTGGATATGAGACATTTTTTTCCAATGTTAACTTTATATATTTATGTAAGTGAATAAAATTAATTGGAAAAGAATTTTTGTTTAATTCTGTCTATTCTTTATTTGAAAAAAAAAATTAGTTGCCCCATATCAACATACAGGCCAAAAAATATAAAAATTAAAAAAAATACAAGTATGTACGCTTAATATGTCGATATAGTCTAATACTTTGATGGAAGACGTAAAGAAGACTGCTGGACATAAATCTCCCCAAGAAAAGGGGAATTTGCCCATAATTGCCGCGCTGGGCAAGCGTGGTATAAATCGCAGAGCTTAGCTTCGCGACGGGAATACTGCTGTCTATCTCTGCCCTGTTGCATTTGAGCTACACTGCCTCGGGTGGATATACCGCCATTTGTGGGTTAAGGTACCTCAGTGACCTCTTCATACCTGGTACAAGGGGAGTATTCTACTCGGCTGGTACCACACAGCATATAATGATGTACTTAATCTGTAAAATAAAGACCTAAACGCGTTTCATAAACTATTACGTTATTTTTAATACATATTAAAGTAAAATTAAAGGCGAGATTGTTTCCAACAATAGACGCTCTACGGCTAATATGATGTTGATGAAGTAAATTTAAAATTAAGAATTGAACTTTTGTGTAAGTGTATATTAATCATGTTAAACCCATGCCTTTTACTTCGTAGTTAGCTGCCATATTGTTGTGTTTTCTCTTAATTTCTTTTTTTTCTCTCTCATTGATAACGCCATATTCCTGTTTGGCAAATAAAGGAAACCTATTATTGGCTGTATTTTGTGATAATAACGCTTTTGATTTCCTTAATCAATAAATAAAGAAAAGAGCCGAAACTATTATCTACGTAACGGTTATAATTCAAATGCAGTTATAATATAAAATAAAATTATTTAGTAAATAATTTTATTTATTTAGTCAAACAGACACAGCAAGTTTTTTATTCGCATTACTTGTAGTGTTCTGAAAGCACTTCTAGCATATCTTGCAATTAGAAGCTGCATACAAATAGTTTTTAATAATACACAAAAAATTGGGGACTATTTCTAAACTGCTCCTGATTAGAAGATAAGTACTCTCTAATTTATTTATCAATATATCGGATCCTGAAGCTTGTGCTCTCGGGCACAATAAAGAATAGGGAAAATTCAACGTGTTCCCTTACGTGTGGGAAGCACCACAGTAGTGCAGTCCGCGTCACGGGAAAAATGGTTCGAGTCCCATCTGTAGCCTGAGACAAGTTGTTCTATTCTAGTGTATATTATTAAAAAAAATTGCATTTTTAAATGCACAAAACCTCTAAAGTAATTGTAATTTTGATTTAATTCTTTTTTTGAAATAGACCTTTGGAATTATTATATTAAACTTCAATAACGACAAGAGACAAAATAATGCTGTAATAATATTTTTTTTCGTTTTAATTTATATTATATATTTATATCATCTATAAGAATATTTATATGATGGGAATCTTTCTAAATTAACAAACTTTATAACTTCTAAACAATTCACTACACTCTAACAGGATAAATATACCATGAATTTATCGGGCCAGCTGAGTCTGGGTGTTAACGATGCTATTTTTAAAACACACAGCGACGCCATCACTCATTGTCGGTTAAACTTGAACAGTTGTTTCGGAAGTCCGACATCCTGAGACTAATGCAGGGCTACGCAACATTTAGCTGTGAAATTTAAATCATATAAAAGCTTTATTTTGATATACAAGGTAACGGAAATAGCACGCAGATCTGAGGGGCCAAGTTTTGTTTTTAGGGGGCCAATTACATTATACGTATCTTCAAGTCAAAAGATTGGTAATGCGATGGCGGTCACGTTTACTATGTAAACGCGTGCTATCGTACGTATACGACCTCATGCTTATTTGTTGACTTAGTCGACAAGTGTATTTACAAATTAATCGTAATAATCCAGCAACCGGGTGATAAAAGCTCTCCTGTAGTGCATTACTTTGATAAACTAATGCAAACTCCTTTTATTTCGTAACTCTCACATATCATGAGAGTACTAAATATTGTATTCAGAATTAGACGGATACAAAAAAACAACACAAGAACATCACAAAAACATGGAATTGTAAATACAAGAGGCGGCCTTATCGCTAAATGCTATTTCTTACTGGCAAACTTTGAATAGAAAACATGTTAAAGCTGGTGGAATTATCCTCAATTGAGAAAATAGATTTTTTTCTGGATTTATAAAATATCTCGCACACAAAATGTTCAATTTGCAGTTTCTTAGGCACCGCCTCTCCAAAAAAAATGAATCTCTAACTTCTTTTGTTGATTTACCAGAACTCGTACTACTTATTATTTTCGCAAAAGCGCTAGCCATATAAGAGGTCATACTAGACTATCATAATCAAAGGAATAACCTGATAGTTCCTGATAAAAATCCAAACATTACAATAACTAGACCACCAAGAAAGAAATAGTATCAACGGGTCTTCGACAGTACCAAGGTGTCAAATTTCGCACGGCGGCGGTGTAGTTTTCCGGCTTCTTAAGATATTCGCCGCGGCTTAAGATTAAAGATTCCGTATTAGGATATAAAAACCTTCATGTTTAATGTGGTAAGTAATTAATACCGTTTATAACGAAACTGAAATTAAGAGAAGTTTTATAATATTGTACTAATTTGAACTTTAACATAATATAGCATATTAGGAACAAGTTTAGAAGAGTTAAAGACCTTAAAGCATTAAACCTATTGAAGCTGATATTGTCACCTAATTGATACTTTGTCCGATGATCAAAATAATAGAAAATAAACAAATTTGTTCTACTTGTTTTTAATGAATGTAATTCTACAAAATCTCGTCGTCATCTTTATATAAATTTTATATAAATTTAAGTCAGGATTGTTGAATTTTATTGTTTACTCTGTATACAGATCTCAGGATCGTTATATATTTTTTTATTAAAATAAATCAATTTCAAACGATAACATGAATCAACTCTATAAAACTAATTTAGTGATACATATAAGACCAAACTAATATTATAAATATATTATATATGTAATATTAGTGGCGACTGAAGAGCCGGAACCGAAGGGTAGCGAAGATGGGCAGCAGTATTCATAATTTTCACAAGAATAGAATAGTGACTTGAGGGTATTATGCCACATTGCCCAGTAAATGCACTGCCTCCCTCAACCTTCAGACCGGAACACAGTAATGCGAGCACAGGATTTTTGGCGGTAAAGTAGTAAGAATGGTACCAATGCAGACGACCTCTTGCAAGAGGTCTACCTCATGTACTCTGTTTTGAATTGTTGCAGACTTTATCTAGGTATTTTATTTTGTCTAGTTATTACACGACTTAATCGGTGGATAGCTTAAACCGTATTTTTGACCCTCGGCAAATTCCCGCAGAAAACGATATAAAGTGCAGTCGAATTTGATAAAAGCGTTCGCGCAAAGATAGTCTAGCAACTAATAGTAATGTTTACGTTCTTATTAATTAAATACGAATTATCAGCTTTGGGTTACCGACTCCTGCTTCCCCGCGACCAGTGGCTCAGACAGAAGCCACACGCGAGCTCCAAATTTGTACACGACGATGCAGGGCTTTCACGCCCTGTTTTGACTGAATAGTTTTATGTCTCACTTTTATTATATACATTAACTGTTCCCATTTATTCCTATTAATAATTGAATGTTACATTTTCGAAGGTATAGATGCGAGTATGTTACATTTATATTAAATCGTGTTTATTTAAGCTTAGAATCTTAATTGCCAAGTGCGAAAAATAATAATATATGAAATATTATTATTTTTAGTAAAGACATATTTTAAGAGTTACAGCAAGTATTCTGTAAAAATAAATGCTGCGGCATATTGGTTGTACCGCTGTCATAACTTGCTGTGCCATCAAAATAAAAGGATTTTAAAAGACACTTACTACACATCCGATTTTTTGTTATCTCTAAAACTTTCTATTTTTATAAGTATATTTTGAACAAAAAAAAATACATATACTAAATTCCCACAACATCTCATACATTGACCCGACTTCGTGATAAGTCGCTTAAAGCACTTGTGTTACGGACGCCAGACAATAGAGTCAAGAATCACAAATATACTACTTAAATTCATATAAATAGCACCCAGACACAGAACCAACACAAATATAACCATATAAATATTTGTTCTAGGTGGGAATCGAACCCACGACTCCTGGCGCACAAGATAGGATCGCTATAATCTACGCCATCAAGCCCATCATAAATATGAATACTGTACTAGAATATTGCTGTGTGTGTTCATATTAAAAAAAATGATTACACCGTCCATCCCTGTAGCTACCATAAACTACATAAGATAAACGATGTTACAGCTCCAGCTACCCCTCAATACAAGTCCCTAAATAAATACTAGAGACCCAGATGTTGCGCCGCAAGACAATGAGCGGTGCAAGCGTCGTAAATGCACTCGACGCGCCAGATGGCCGGGGATATCCTGTAGGAACAGATTGCTGCAATTACAGAGTAAGTGGCGCGTGCGCGGCGAGCGGTTTAAAAATGGAACGTTCCATGTTCCATGTTGAACTGGTAACGACTCAACGAACGACTTGTTTAGGTCAGCAGATAGAAAAGGTTGTTATACCCTAATTAAGCGGGTGATAGAAAATATAAAAAAATATATTATAATATATCGATAAGGTTTTATTAAATTTGATATGCATACTTGTCTATCCTAAAACAAAAATTGTTATTAATTTCGGCTACGGGTACCAGCAAAATGTAGTGGTATACTAGCAGAGTAGAATAGTACCTCCCTCTATACCAGGTATCGTAAGAGGCGACTAATGTACTCGAACCCCCGACATATGGCGGTATATCCATTAAAAACAGTGTAACTAAAATTCGGGGCGGGGATGGGCAGCAGCATCTCCGTTGCATAAGTTACACTCTTCAATTGCCAACACGCTTGCCTGTGATTGCTACTAATATTGTAAAGTGGAAAGATTTGATTCTTTGTTTGCTACTCGAAATCTATGTAACCCGTTTTAATAATTCTGTCTCTATTAAGAAGTTTCATTTTTACAGAGTAACATAGGCTATATTATATTTTTAAAAAAATCTAAAAATATTTAGTATATTTTAAGAAACGGAACATGAGGCAAGTTTTTGTACTTTTGTACGGTTTTAATTAATAAACTACAGGACTTATTACAAAATTTCTTTAATTAATTAAAAGCATAGACGATAACAGGAATTAATAGAGGACATGTTTAGTAATAAAATTCAAGATGTCTATCATAACTTTATACTAATAGAGGTAAAACATCAAATAAGTTAAAATCATCATTACATGCATACCCTGAACAATTTAAAAATCAGCCAGGAATCTGAGTTGATATCTCGAACTCCTAACCTGAGCTCGGTTATGTTTCATTGGAGACAGCTAATGTTGGAACACTCAATCGACAAATTTAGTGTTACCGGGTAACCACCGGTTTGAGCCACCCTATGCACTTTACGATTACCCTGAAAAGTAACCATGGTACAACCCTACAGCATTTGGGGGTCACGATGAGACTGACGGAGATTACATAAGTTCGCCGGTAAGTCATACCCATGGCTGTCGCTCGGGTGGGTCGCAAAGAAACTGTCAGCACTCATCGGCATGTGTACTTCACTGCTTTGAAAGCACCAGGGTGGTAGCAATCTAAAACAAATAAAAAAATCTTACAAAATCTTATAAATGGACTTCAAAATAAGTCGCAGTCACAAATATAACAATAAAATACATATAATACTAGACACAGAACAATGTATTCCTCATATAAATGTTAATCCTGGGTGGGATTCAAACCCACGACAAAACCGCCACAACATTCATGAAATATTTAGTAAATAAAATGATAATTGCAATTCGAACTGAGAACGAAAAGTTTCATCATTATTCTCTATTGCGATTCCACATTCACTCATCCCCAAGCACAGCGAGATCCCTCTAAAAATACTTGAATGGCACCCCCTCTCTAAAAATAATGAGTCAACACAAAAGATGTCGCCACGCGACGCGCACGCGTCATTCGCGCGCTGACCTCCGACCAAGTAACGTCTATTATCCCTAGCACGCGCCGGCGTTTCATCGGAAGGGAAGTAATAAGTTTCTATCGCGTCGCTGCGTTGTTTGGATACATGTTTATACTTTCCCACGAACTCTTACCATTTTTGCTAGGAGGGTTATTGAATGTATATAAAAAGTATTCTTAAAAATAAAAATGTTAAATCACAAAAAAACTGCTTCTTAAGATTTGCATGTTTTGTTATATCATTTCATCGTTAAAATGAATAACATGTGTGGCTAGTCAATCTTTTACCTAATTATGTATAATACTAAAACCTTATTTCCATTAACTATACTTTATACTTCTTCGACAGCAAATATTGTTTAAAATAAAATATTCACAAAACATCTGATGCAATGACCCGATCCCGTGTTAATTTGCTTAAAGCACTTGGGTTACAGACATCAGAGAACAGAGGAATCAGAAATATAATACATAAATACATATTTTTAACACCCAGACACAGGACAAACACAAATATTATGAAATAAATATTTACAACCCACGACCCTTGGTGCATACGATAGGATCACTACTATCTCCGCCATCGGGTCCGTTTAAGGACATAAAAGTATTTCTTAGAGATTTTACAGATATATCAAAATGTCAAAACCTGCGAATTACAAATGAGACTACCGAAGGTATTAAAGCTAAAGGTATTTCAAACCAATTCAAGTGCTGTTCAACTTACATCACTTGAATTGGTTTGAAATGAGCTACAATACAATTGGTTTATATATTAAGACAAACATGAAGACATCGCTTACTTACATTTACTGTAATGTCACGTCAGTTTAATATATGACCCCGTTATAATACATGCAAATAAATAACCCAACCTATTTACCGGGTGAAGAGCTGGCACGACCACAGCACTTCTGTCCAAGACAAATATGTGGTGACGCAAACCGGACCAGATGTGCGGTGCGAATCGGATTTAAGACGTTATTCGCAATATCTAAGCATATCGATCAGATTAGGTACCGCCGGTATGGAAATAGTATATGACCTAATTGACTAAGCGACGAGATAAACAGCCTTTTATTTACGGTAATTATACTTGTTTGTAGAATGTCTTGTGACGTCATCTTTATTTTTTTATATTATGAAGTCTTCAAATAAGCATACGGTCCGCTTGATGGTAAACGTGAGTGCAGCCTATAGACGTTATTACAAGGATAACATGAGCGTGTCACCAACCCTGTGAACTGAATATACTATATCGTCGATGATCGTGCAATACCGAGTAAGTAGCAGTTGCAAATAAAGTTGGAAATGCAATAAGAAAAGATCGAAAATGGACCTTATTAACTTAAGCCACATATGTGGTATTGAAGAATCATCGACGATATCACATTTACCCAGTAATTTTACTGCCTCGCTCATCCTTCAAACCGGAACACATCAATGTATACAATGCTATTTGCTTACAGTCTGCTAGCAAACGAACCTTGTAAGAACTTCATGTAAAATCGTCAATACATGTTCAAACGAAAGGTCTCGTATCGATACCCGGCAAAGTTTATGCAAAGGTTTATTTCAAATGTTTCATTGTTTGTTCCGTCTTCTGTACTAGGTGTCGTTAGAGGCGACTTCGGTACCAGAAACGACAGAAACGACAAACAGATGAATCAAAGTAGCTCAGATGCGGGATGCATTTGAGCTACTCTTCGCGAAAGCTGCACTCTGCGATTGCCATTACACTCTTGCCCAGCGCTACAATTATGGGCAAAATTCCCAAGTTCTTGAGGAGACCTATGTACAGCAACGAACTTCCATTATATGATTAGAATTTAATATAACTCAGGTGTGTATTTTGATGGTTTGCCGTGGCGATTTACCATGAGGTACCGGCATTGCCGTGAGGTACCGGCAGAGTAGAATAGTACCTTCTACTGCACTAGGTGTCGTAAGAGGCGACTAAGGTACCAGAACCGAGAGACGGCGGTATATCCATCCGAAACAGTGCAGCTCAAATGTACAGGGCGGGAATGAGCAGCAGCAACCTCGTCGTGAAAGCTGCACTCTGCGATTGCCAAAAACCCTCCTTTCTTGGAGTGGCCTATGTCCAGCAGTGGACTTCCTATAGGTGATATGATGATGATGATGATATATTTTGGTACGTGGTCAGATGCATATATATTCTTAGCGTCACTTCTCCATGAATGATCTCACTGGATAGCATAACTTCTATTAATCCACCTTATTACTGGCACTGTTAATTACACAAAAACTTCGCAACAAACACTTCGCATACATTATTATAGAGCTGAATACTGCGTTTGCGCATACGAGCTGTTTTTGCTTCTATTGAATACCGACTGCACTAGTACAGCAGTTCTCACTATTTTGCCCACTCAGTACTAAATAAGGATTAACACATAAGGAGTTGAGGACAGCCCCAACAACAATCGAGCCGAAAAAAAAAGGACAAAGCTACCGATGAATTCTCGTTACAATCGCGTGCCGCTCTGACGGAAAAGTCCCGTAAGTAATTTGTAAGTATTAAGATACTTAAGGGTAAGGAAGTCATGCAGAGCGAGGGAGAATTGTTCAGTTCTAGGTAACGGTAGCTCGTTAATGAGCGAATGCGAGAATGAATGAAAAAAGTACTGAGTTTACCTGTGAGCGTGAATTGTCAGTTTCAGTCAGCCCCCACAATTAATAAATGCAATATACCTGGAAAATCGTCACATATTAATAATTGTGAATATACATAAATAAAAGCCAAGTGTCAGTCGTTTTTACATTAAAGGATCATATTAGAAATGTGAGTTTAAAGAACATTCTGGCAACTTTATAGCACTCAATTTTCTAAAATTACCTATGCACAAGAAAATATATAAATTCCCTCTTTTGTATACGGACCTTTTGCATCTAATAACAAACATAATTTTTTTTTATATAAATTAATACTTTCCAGACAAAGGTGATAAACAAATGAACATAGATGAAACAGGTGACTATCATAAAAGGCACATAAATACCAACAATAAACGTCTAAGAGTAAATAAGGTATTTTCTGCTGTGCGCTTTCTAGCACCTAAACTGTGTACATAGCAACGCAGGTGGTTCTGTTTACGGACAGACAAACAATTGCACATGGCGACGATAGATGCGATGGTATCGTGCGTGAACGCTCTCGTTTGCTTCTTGTTAACGGGCAGGATATTTATTACCCGGCATGGAAGTGCTGTGGGACTGTCATTGATGGAATACACAGATGATGTAGATTTTTAAAAACTATTACTATGTTTGAATAAATACCCAATGCATCTTTCGTTAAAGCCCTTTGTCCTTCAATAAGCATCTTGTAGACGAATTCGCATAAGCTGCATCCACCCTGTGACACAAACACTGAGCAGTAATTAAATATTCCTATTTTTTATTTCACCAGGTCCACAAAAAACATACAGTTCGCCTGATTACAAGCGTCACTGCAGCCTATTGATGCTCGCAATATCACATGGATATCACTAGCGCTTACTAACCTTGTGACTTGAAGATATTATGTCACATTAAACAGTAATTTCACTGCTTCACGCACCCTTTAAACTGAAACACTGCAATGCGAACCCTATTATTTAAAGGTAGAAATAGGTAAAAGTGAGGTACCAATGCAGACGACCTTTTTATAAGGTTTACCTCATGTAACTATTCATTAATACCTATAGATTTAAAATAATACTCTACTAGTTTATTATACATTTTGTTGCTGAAGATGAACCTTCTTGAAACTATGTATAAGAACTGTGTAGACATAAAATATGTATTTAAATAGACCTATACTTATTCAGATTCAGTAAAATCGAATAAACATTTGTCAAATATTCCTAAAACAATATATTTCAATTGTAATTAGAAGTTCCAGTTCCTTATCAGTATAACACGCGTCGATATCCTATCATCGCACCAGTATACAGCGGATATTTTAGCTGATTTATTTATTTTATCAACGGTATCGGAACCAACTGGCCGGCGTATAAAAATACATAATTACGGAAAGGAAATTCCGTAACGAAAAGTCAAGGTGTTGCGCTGTGGACTGAGTAGCATCATCAGCTGCGATGGATCAGGTGCTCAAAATTCGTGGGCAAAGGTGTTCGAACAAACAATATAAAATGAAGTATAAAAACGAATTTCAACCCCGATCGAGTCCGTAATTGCCGGAAGCAGGCGGCCATGTATAATTACACACTAAATAGGTCAGCCATAATTTGCATTTTTACAAACGCATCTATGATCTAATCACCTTTCTCGAATGTCAAAGGACAGAGTGTTGCGAACGTTAAAAATGAAATGAACGCGGCCAGCTGTCTGGCCGGCAGACACGTGCGCACGAAAAAAATGAAGGGGTCACAAGATGGCGGCACCGTGCACTTGACATTTCCAATTAATTTGCGCGGGACATCTGTGTTAGCAGCTGAGCGGGTCGGGAGCTATGCGGATTACGTTAAGTGCGCCGGGAGAGTAGCGTGCACGCGACATTAGGTAGGGTGGATGTTGTCACTGGCCAGTAAGATGTGCCGAATCGCCTGGAGGGTCTGTGTTTTTGACCGGTAACAAAAGGGAGCAGAAGTAATTTATAAGCGGGAAATTTATTAAATTATATAAAATATCATGCTAAACAAGTTAATAAATATTCTCCTTTTCGAATAGATGCAATTTTATGTCTATTCAGTTTGTCACTAGATTATTAAAAGCACTAGAATTTATTTTGCCATCAATATGAAGAAATTATTAAGATCTCTGATGACAAAATATGGTTTACGATATCAGACTGAATAAACAAGTCTATGCGTCATTTATTACCTAGCAATATTAATTATTTTAAGTCAGTTATTGCATGTAGCTGTTAGTAACCAGCTTTCAAAGATGGCATGCTACGACAAAACTTAATTGAATAAATTGTTGCTTTTAATATGTTAATTATCGTAAAAAAATACTCTGAACCTTTTAACTATATAACATGCAACATAGTATTACAATACTAAAGACAAATTAGTGATACGTATGTAGGTTCTTTCTAACACGTCAAGTATATCTTACAGCTTGAATTAAAAAGGTGCCACGCGATACCTACTATCAATAAGTGGAGATACCTGAGACAGATGGCGAATACTCGAACGAATTCATGTATGCAATAAATATGGGACATATTTTGCCTGGACCCGCAATAAAATCATTCGATAAGCAAAGTTATTTGATGCAATAAAACTGTATAATGAAATGGTTGATTTGCATATGGCTCACAAAGGAATGACTCCGACGCAACATTGGAACAGAGGCATAAAATGCAAATACAGTTATGTATATGTCTCGCGTTTTGCCTTCGAGAAGTTTCACTCAGTCGCGAATTGGATCAATTAGTTTTCTCTTCAAGATTTTATAATAAGGGTTAGGTACATGACGCATCAACATACGTTTGGGTTCATCATATCCTACAGCTTGCAGTGGTAACTGACCGCACTTGGAGCCAAGTGCCAATGGCATTCGCCGTTCACAGTAGTTGGTGACTCATTTGCGTGAAGCCCCTTTCAGGAGATAGATTCTCAAGTTGACATCATACAGACACGAACCCTGGACTCTCATGCAGTATTTTAACGTCCAGTCATTATCAATCTTATATATGAAGGACCCGCTATTCCTAAGGCACCTTGCCACGCTCTTGGGTACCAATATCAGTGTACTCCCCAGATGCAGCAGGTTTTACCGATGAACTAAAACCTATTACCATGTAACGACTTGCACAAAGGAGACCGCAGCCCGCTCCATACTAACTATGGAGGTGCAGGTACTGTAAAGTTGTTCACTACTTGTGACTCACGATATGAATATTCGTTCGAGACACCGAATAAGCCGATTCTGCTGTAGAACCTTCACCGCTTTGAGAACGGCTTTACCATGATTTCCAGTAGGACCGATCCGATCACCTGCATCCAGCGATCTAGGGATTCTAGTCAGATCATCTGTCTACCTGGTGGATGGACTCCACTGCATCAGCCCTCTTTTCTACATGCCATGTGCTCTCCGATTACCTCTTCAACTGCCAATCCGCTGAGCTATGTTGGTAACTCTAGTTCTTTTACAGATCTACTAATTCCGAATACCAAGCAAAAAGACTCCAACAATTGCCTTTCAAAATACATGCTAGTTTGACTAAAGCCGCAAAGTAGTAAATGCTGGTTTTAAAATTTTTTGCTTCCAATAAAACGATAAGAAAAGGGTACTTCAAGAAAGGGCATAATATGCTTGCGATGTACGTCCATATTGTATGTATCTTGAATAGCTGGCAAATTATGTTACATACGGTAACCTCGTTTAAGAATACATTTATTGTCCGATTCAGGTCTGAATGACCACAAAACATTTATGCATCTGCATCTGAAAACTTTGTGACTAACTGTAAAGAGGTACAATTAAAGTTGTTCCCAAAAGTTAGGGTTGCCGAGGACGTTCGTATCGACATTCTAAATGGTTTATTACAAAATGTAAGGCAATTAAACAATAGGCTTATCTCTGTCAATTTTATGAAGGGTCCAAATGCGCAGATTGTAACTAATCTTGTGCGCTAAACCTAGAACAGATATTTATATAATATTTGATCCGTCTATTGTCTGATATCTGTTAGACAAATGCTTTAAGCGACTTCTCGTGCAGTCAGTAATGTGTGCAATGTTGTGTGTATTTATTACTACGAACGACAGTTGTCGTCGTTGTAGTAGACAGGTATTTATAAGATTATATAATATACTAGAATATTATAAATATACATATAATATTCTATTACTTGCTTTGTGAATTTTATAAAATGCTTCCAAATACTTGCATGCTCCTATAAAGTTTAGTTTTTAAATTTAAGTCCAATTATTTCTTGGCAATATTACTTAACAGATATTAAACTTTATTTTAGGGACAAAACCCATTACAAAACACAACCAACCTCTTTGGAGGTCTATGTGTAAGTTGTGGATGTCCTACAAAAAATATGACAATCAATTGAAGACAATCTCAAAAATGAAAAACGAATCAAGAAATAAATGAAAGTAGGGGAAGCACGTACACGTAAAAATCAAACAAAAGTCAACAGAGTCAGCTTATTCCGATGAGTGATGTGTGACTTTACATAATATATGTTTGTAGGTAGTGATAATTTTGGCCAAGTGCTCCAAATTTAAAAATAAAGCGCATGGCAACCCTGCGCGAGACTCATTTGCGGGAATTCCGACATAATGTGTCGTTAATTGGCAACCCAAACATTCGAACAAGGCATCCGTTCAGCGCTGACGTAAGTGCCAAACGGCAGTTCTACTTTTAAAACGGAGTGTTGAGCGTTCGCGCCACGTGTGTGAACTTAGGCCAAACAAATGATACTTTGTAAGGGAATCTGGATGTGTCGTCTCTTTTATCGCTCTGACAATGACTGTGTTCTGACAATACATAGGTATCTATATACATATATATATAGATATTATTCACTTATCAAAAGGTTCTATTTTTATACTACCACTAGACTGATTCTAAAGCGACTAAGTTTCATGCTCAAAACTCCATCAAACCCAAAAAAGAAACCTGCGAGGTTATCTGATGGATTCAAATGTAGTTTGATAACGCTCCACTGTGGTACAAGATTGAAACCGCCAACTAAAGTTAGTACAAAAAATAGCATAGATCAACATCACATATCCACAAGAGCACAAGTGCATAAGTGAGTTTTTCGGTGTTTTACGACCTCACTCTGAGAACGGATGCAAAACAATTTGATATTCAAACAGCGGAGACGAATGGAGGAAATTATTAATTAGGCGTTGAACGCTCGCCCGTAAATCTACCAAGCTACGCTAATTGTATAAATCAACATCCATAACATCCGAACTTGTGCACTGTTTTATTACGATTGACGAACTCATAAACATCAATATCGTATGCAATCATCAATATGTAGACCTGCACACGCATTCTGTCATAAAACCATTCAAATGAACTTACCATAGATAGTGGCGCCACACCGAGCGGAGACAAATGACGAACTAAACTTTATCAAAACATAAAAATAAAATTGGAGTGTCTGTTTGTAATATTAAAATACCTAACCTTGTACCTAAGGACCTAATTTAGTAGGACTTTAACTGGCAGATAGATGATATAATAAGGAGTAACTTAGGTTATATATCATCAAGCTACGACCAATAGGAGCGGGGCATCAATCAAAAATGTAGCAAAAACGGGCGAGAAATATACATTGCATTTACAATAAACGGTTTAAGGTTACGCAAAAATAATGTCGAAGTAGCGGGCACAGCTAGTCGTTAATAAAAAATGATAACCTTGACTTGGTTGGTATTCAAATTCGGTGTATTAATGGGTACCAGTAAAGAAGCAAAATAAATAAAGGAGGAATATTGTATTTTTTACTATTATAAATATAAGCATGTTCACTACTTATATTTATTAACGAATAAATGGCTCTAGAACGTGTTGTGTTTAATTTTTACGGCCTCAACCCTTGTTAAGAGTAAGTTCTTATAGTTTCATTAAATGTGGATCGGTTTCTTAATAAGAAGGTGTTCGCAAGTATACGAATTTTAATTCTTTCTTTTTTTGAGAGAACTTAATGTTAGACTACTTAGTTGGCAATTCCATTGTCATCAAATGTGTGAGTCAAGTTCGCTCATAAATAAGCGATCCTATGCCTGAGCAACTCGCTCGTGAGTTACTTACGGGACTGATGGTCTGATGGGGATATCACACATAGGCGTCTCGAAGTCCTCGTTCTTATGGACCTCAGTTTGAGCGGCCATCGTTTGAAAGGGTTATCATTGGTAGTCACACGCGGCTCGCGGACGAGCACGGATATTCTACGACTAGAATGTGTGTCTCATGTTTTGCATTCCACGGCTGAAGTTTCCATTTCAACGGTCTGAAGAAACCGTCAATAGTAAAGAAGCTGATGAGCCGGTAATGTATTTACAATGTAAGAGTATACAGATGTCAGAGTATACACAAGTCGGATTATAATTTCAGTAATTAGCTCATTTATAAAAATTACACAGATTAAGGTTAATAAGATGTTTACTACAATACTATCTTATCTCAGGGAAATAAAACCTTCATTACTTAAAAAAAAAACTTGTATCGTATCGTCTGTCTACCCATCTTAATGCCCTATAAAGATCAACTTGTCAGACAAAATAAAAATACGGCAGGATGACCTATAAATCATTATAGGTATTTATTGATAGTAAACAATTACAATTTGTCAGTATTCCACAAAAATAGCATACCGTATTCAAGTCAGGTTGAAATTTAAGTCAATTTTAATGTGAAACCGTTTACTGGAATCCAGCTGTTATAACTTACCAACAAAATAAAGTATAAGGTCCAGTCCTAGTCAAAAAGATGTCGGAAACTTTTTTAGTGCCGCAAACTTTTGCACACCTGCGCAAAAAATAAATTGATACACGGACAAACGGACGACAGTACTCTCTTAATTTACTTTTATTGGCATAAATAGGCACTATTAAAATTGATCGGCAAAAACTGTGACTTATGGTTGTACTTAAAAATTTTAAATGGAAAATTTTTAAATTGGAAGCGTAACGAATTTTTTGTCCGCTTATTTGTCGTCGAGACCAAAAATTCACATTAAATTTATGGCTTTATTCGTATGTTTGACAGATAAGAGCGTTTATATAAATGAATAAAAGGAGGGATAAAAATTAATTGTACTTCATATATCCCGATAACAGTAAATAACGTCAACATTGGAATAATTTAAGGGCATCAATATTTCGATTAAATAAATAAATGATCTTTCAAATCCGGTTCTCAACTGACGAGCCCAGTAATCATCATTCGCTTGTTTTACAGACAAATAAATATCGGTCGTTAACGCGATCGATAAAAGCTTAGTCTCGGCTAACCTCACGCAACCTTCAGCTGGAAATAAAAAACGCATTAAGAAGGCGCGCAGGCGCAGGTAGCGAGCGCGTTCGATCCCGCGTTTGAAAACAATAGTTCGCTGCGAGATGCGCCGACGCGCCGGTGGCGCCCGCTTAGGGCTGCGTCTTCCTATTCAAGTATCGGGCAATATTTATATATATTCCAGCCAATTTAAGCACACAGTCAAGACACACTTTATAAAAGAAGCCTCATGTAAAATTATTTGTCTTGTTAAATTACAATGTTAATTTATTTCTACCCTTTGTCCTGCCGATGTTTGAAATGGGAAATAAATTAATTCAGAAGTTCCCGATTTACATAACAATTTCAAATTAGAACGTTTGTGTTTCTTTCACACTATGTAGTCAATCTAACAATTGCCACAAATCACTAAGGTCACTAAGATCCTTTTGTAGTGTTATGTGTTAGTATATTCTTAATTTCCATTTATACAAGTAGCACTTACTAGCTATGGTTTAATAATATTTTTAAGTTTTATGTAAAACTATATTATTTAGTTACATTTATACAAGTAGCACTTGTTAGCTATAGTTTACTGATATTTTTAAATTTTATGAATAAGTATATTCTTTGGTTGAAATTATACAAGTAGCACTTACTTGCTATCGATTGCCAATATTTTGGTTAATTTATGATTATTTTGTATTGAAAAAAGACGGTTAGGATTCTCTAAAATTTTTAAATTAGATTAACATCAAGTGTATATATATATCATAAGATGACAGTCTAGCTAGTGTAGCTTTAACGTTTCTGTGATTTTTAAAAGGCTACTAAACATTCCTAATAATAATAAACATAGAAAGTAAAAATTCATAGACCTCCCAACGGCCTAAATAATATGTATAATAGTAAAGAAAATAATGGCACCCTTTATCCTAAACATTATCATAAATAGATTAATATAAAAACACTAAAACTAAAATAAAAATTATATATAAAACTACATTATGCACACGCAGTTATAACTCGCCTATCACACCCACATCCAAATCGAAAAGCGCTAACAATTAAATTCTATTATACTTTGACAGGGATCACATTTGGAGCCATTGTCCAACGTGTGCGCTAAGTGTTATACACTCGGCCATATAATGGGCATTATTTTGCGATGTTTATTTAGGATTGTGTGTCAACCCTGCTGTCGGTGCATTCCGCCGTCTAGTGCGTCAGTGCGACGATGAAACAGTCTTGGTACTTTTAATGACGTCTAATATATTAGTTTAATAGTGTTACAGAGTATTATTGTTTAAATTGTCCATATTAAAAACTAAAATAACTACGAATGAAAGAGTCGGACTAATAAAATAAAATCTGTGCCGGATG
The DNA here is from genome assembly GCA_020976665.1 of Heortia vitessoides. Classification (NCBI taxonomy): domain Eukaryota; kingdom Metazoa; phylum Arthropoda; class Insecta; order Lepidoptera; family Crambidae; genus Heortia; species Heortia vitessoides. The sequence goes on from JACJUM010005601.1 coordinate 13,702,783, forward strand.
GCTCAGGTGGTAGTGATCCTGTCTTGTGCGCTTAAGGTCGTGGGTTCGATCCCAACCCAGGACAAATATTTATATGATGATATGTATTTATGTTTGTTCTGTATCTGGGTGTCAAATATATGTATTTAAGTAACACAATTGCTTTAAGCGACCTATCACGGAATAAGGTAATGAATAAATGTTGTGGGAATTGATTTATTATTTATAAAATAATAAGAAACTAGATAAATAAGAAAACAAGATAAATAAGAAAACTGTAAAGTTGAATGTGTTACGGTAGAGTAGATTATTACCTCCTCCGCTAAGTAGCGTCTGAGGTACCGGAACCAACAAACAGCGGTATATACACCCAAAATAAAACAGAGGGAATAGGCTGCAGCATTCCTGTTTCGAAGCTATGCTTAAAGTTGCCTGATATCTAATACCAGGGCTACCGAGAATAGTCATAGATTTGTTGTATTCTTCAATTATAACCTTTTGTGAAAGATCATGTTACAGGAATTCGCTAACAGAAATAAATTGGTTATCGAAAACCATTCCCTATCATGATTTACAAGAGATAGACCTTAAACAAAAGGTCGTCTGCATTGGTGCCTCACTCTCTCCTATTAGTACCGCCAAATAGAAGAGCAAATATTAACAAATAGAAATCACATTAAATTAGGTTGGCAATGCGCTAATGATATCTTGTGATATTACGACCGTCTATAGGCTGCTGTGACGCTTATCACCACGCTTGTTTGTTGACGAACTGTACGCTTGTTTGTCAACCTAGTCTAATAAATAAAAAAAGAACACAAACCATGTCTATGTCTGAGAATTTCCCAATAATTATGCGAGTTATTCACGTACTACTTGGGATGCCCTGACATGTTTAATGCTACTTAATTGACATAAATGTAATTTTGAAACAACACACTTATAGCTACATTATATCAGATCATGTTCATAGACATTCTATAGTCTCCCTAATTGAATTTGATCTCCACCTAGTCCTATAAACAGTCCGGGTGATGAAATAGGTATTTATATATTATATTTATGATATTTTATTTGTGATTTTAAATATTGTGAATAGAATAGTTAGACTAATAAAATAAAATCTGTGTCCGGTGACGCCGATGGTAGTAATCTTGGTTGGTAGTAATCCTGTGCGCCAAAGGTCCTGGGTTCAATCACAACCCAGAATAAATATATATAGTGTTAAATATATCTATTTAAGTATTATAATTATGATTACTCTAATGTCTGATGTCCGTAACAGAAGTGCTTTAAGCAACTTATCTCAGAGTTGAATATCAACTCTGAGATAAGTTGTCATCAGATAACCGACAACAGAGGAATACATACATACATTAAGATATAAATATAAATGATACAAGATAGTTAACACGGAGTCAAGTCAATGTACAACACAAAATCAATGCACAAAAATATTATATTTGAATTTATTTATATGTTACAAAAATATTGGCTGATAATTTTTATTTTTAATATTGCTAATTTCACACTAGTTTTATATTCCTAATTATAACCTCTAATTAAACTAAATTCTTAAAATGTATAGTTATTTATATATGTAGTTCCCACACTTATTGTTTGCATTTTTTTCGAGCCATAGCATGTGAGCTGAGCACTGTACTAACTTTAATTCAAAATCAAATAGTAACACGAACACAAATAGCATATGTAAACTTTAAATATATAATTACAAACAAGTATCAAGAGTTAAAAGTGGCAGTATATTGGCTGTCTGCGCAGGAGTAGCGCGGGCGGCGCTTTGTCGAACCGCTATCGATTTGTGACTTCACACGGATCACGCGCGTTTACACTTGCCGTGGTGTTACCACAATAGCGCCGTCACAGCTACAAAGCGCACAGGTGACGCGCAATGACCTGTTCAATATAAATGTTGAATATTTTAATACATTTACATGAAATAGACCTCATACAAAGGTTTGTCTGCATTGGTACCACACTCCCAACTATTTCTACCGCCAAATAGCAATGTTAAAATTGATGTGTTCCGGTTTGAAAGATGAGAGAGGCAGTGGAATTATTGGGTAATGTAATATATTATCTTTAAGTTACAAGGTTGGCAGCATACTAATGATATCCTTGTGATATTACGAGTAGATATGTGATAGTACTGTATGCTTGTTTGTCGACATGGTCAAATTAAATAAAAAAAAAGTGTTTCCTTATATAAGTGTATATATCGCCACCTGTCAGTTCAGGTACCTCAGTCACCTCTAACGGCACCTAGTACAAGGGTAGGTATTATTTTATTCTGCCGGTACAAAACGTCACACATTTTTGGGACGGGCAGAAGCATCCCTATCGCGAAAACTGCACTCTGCAATTGCCAACAAGCTTGCCAAGTGCAGCAATTATAATCAAATGCCCCCTTTCTTGGGGAGACCTATGTCCTACGGTAGAATTTCAATAGCCATAATGATAAAAATGATAATGATTAGATGCTTTTAAAGTTATCAGTGCTTCTCTAGTATAATACGCATGTATACATAAAAATATTCCTCTAAAATCAATCTATCTATTTAAAAAACCGCAACAAAATCCTGTGCGTAGTTTTTAAGATCTAAACATACATAGAGACAGTCAAACAGCTGGAAGTAATTTTTCTTATGATATGTAGTGATTAAAATCACATTTTATGTATATAATTATGAACTAGTATCATAATAATAAATCGCAGTGTTTATAGTGATGCTGCTGTATCACCCTGCAGTCTGTAAACACGAGCAGCATTTTGTCAAACTGCAATCGACTTGTGACATTCAAACGAGGACGCGTTTACCTGTAATGTTTCTGTTGAATGATGAACGCAATCATTCTTTATGGTATGACATTATCGCTACTGTGGCAGCACTATCATATCTATAGTCTATATTGTTTATGTACCTTTACTTTATTTTTTCTTGTAAATTCATGCAATTATTTGCCAAAGTAACCAAATTCTACAGTTTCCATATAGCATGTTCTGATAGAAGCATTCATACAAAGATTTTTGCAAATTTCACAAACATCATCAAACATACATGATTGCATTTATTTATAAAAGTAACGCTTATCTTTATTATATATATGTATACATATTGTCTGCACCACCATATTTTTATCTGTTGCGTGTTTTGGTTGACTGGGAGATAATGTTAACTGGCATAAGTATCCCATTTGTGTATTTTAGTATTAAAGTTCAATAAATAAATAAACAGATGTCCTACAAGATGGAAAAAAAATTTAATATTGTTTGTTTGGGATTTCGCAAGGTTAGCTAGACTGACTAACCATCCTAACAACGAAAAGTGCTATAGAGTTTTGTTTAATTGAGAATATTTCGACAGCTGATCAATGAAGTCTCTAAGACTAGGTTAGAAGTTTGAGAGGCTTTTAAAAATAGAAAATGGTATGCGCCTGCCTTCTCTCCTACGGTAGCTCTGTGGAAGCAGGGACTAGACGCACTCACTGGCGAATGCATTGTAAGACTTTAGTCAGAGTGTACAGTGTTCGTATAATAGGAATGAGAAGAATAAATAAGAGAAGAGAGCAGACTGCATTGACACACAAAATAAATCAATGGGATGTACTGTTGTGTCCTTCATCATCATAGCTACTGTCGAACGTCTACTGTTGAACATTTGGTGACAACGCAGAGCATAGCATTGGAACGAGAATGCTGCTGCTATTCCTCGTCCTGTTGCATTTCTGCTACGCAGATGAGTGTAGATGTTCCGCTATTTGTTTATTTATTTATTTGACTTTATTGCACAAAATGTTACAAAACGTACAAATGGCAGACTTAATGCCAGATGGCATTATCTCCTAGTCAACCATTACACAAAACAGAAATATAGTATATAGTGGTGCAGACAATATATATACAAAATAGATAAACGTGGCATACATATTTGTAAAAATAAACGCAATAAATGCATATGTTATATATATATATAATATACAAAATATCGTACATCAGAAATAGGGTTATAAAGTTAGAGAAGCAGCATCAGTAAATAAAGTACGGGGACATAAATTTGTTCGGGGATTGCTTAATATTCAACGGTATTTAGTAGAGCTGTTGTAGTGCTATGTCCTGTGCGAAAATCGAATTGAAAGGGACTTAAAAGGGCGTTTTGTAGAATGTGGCTAGAGAGCTGTTTGTGTACAGCTGCCTCGATAATTTTAGAGAGATATGGTGACATAGAGATGGGACGAAATTGATGGGAAGAAATAGGGTTAGGTGTTTTAGGAACCTGGATAACATAGGCTTTGCGCCATATACTGGGAAAGGAGCCATGTTGTAGGGAGAAATTGATAACGTGAGTCAATGGTGATACAATAAAGATAAGTAAGAAAAAGACCATGCGGCGACTCACATCATCATAGCCAACAGCATTGAATTCGAGAACTGATTAATTTTAAGTTTTTAAATTTAAATTTTAAATTGAATCGAGGAAGTGATTAAAGTTATAGTTGACAATTTTACAACGGGATCTAGTGTGGTAGTTTAAGAGAAGTGTTTATTAAGCTCGTTAGAGGAAATAACAGAGTTAGAATAGGGAGGGTTTAAGGATTTCCCGAGATCCTGAGAATGCAAAAACTTCCATTCGTTTGCTGAAGATGATGATTAAACATTTGTCGTGAATAAATCTACGTTTAGCTGATCTTACTAGTTGATTACAGCGATTTCGAAGTCTTTTGTATGTATTTAAATTAAGATCAGACCGGACTTTTTAAACTTACTAAATGCACTGTCTCTTTGTGCCATGACTTTACGAATATCACTAGAAATCCAGGGAGCAGGCGGACGTTTAAGACTAATCGGACAAATAGGAGCGTGTTTGTCAAAAAGTTGTAAGATAGAAGAGTTAAGAATATTAACTTTGTCATCAATGGTAGACGCTCCCATTAATAGTGTCCAATCAAGTTCCGCAGCATCCTATTTTAGTTTTTCAATATCCAGTTTTCCAAAACTTCGCAGATATTTTATTCTAGGCTTGACCCTAGGTGGCTTTAACTTGTAGCTCAGAAATAGAAGGTCATGTTTAGAGAAACCAGGAGCTGGCAATTGGCCATGCTTAATTACCAAGTCAGGAGATGAGGTAATCATTAGGTCTATGAGGGAGTCAAAAGCGTTCAAATTGTGGTGAGTTGGGTTTGATGGTAGAAGAGAAAAGTCAGTAGATTTAATGATGGATTGGAGTTTTGAAGATCGAGCTGAAGATTTAAGCATATTTATATTTAAGTCGCCCATGATTATATGGTGTGCGTGCTCACTAGAGATTGATACAAGGGCAGACTCAAGAGTGGAGAAGTAGTCTATAGAAGGTGGACAGTATACGACCCCAACAACAACCTTAGCACTGTCAACTGATACTTCCACATATATATATGCCACAAAATATATGTATAGAGATGGAGACATACATATGACTTTATAACTAATATCATTGCGCAGGTATATAGCTACCCCACCTCCACCTTTTCCAGTGCAATCATTTCTTATAAGAACATATCCAGGAAGGCTATAAGAAGTAGAAGGGAGAGCTGGCTTAAGCCAACTTCCAGAAATAAGTAAGGCGTGGACAACAGCAGAGCTAAAGTTTGTGAGAAGTTCCATGTAGTGCTGAGGAATGCTTTGAGCATTAATGTGACAAACATTGAATCTGTTTAGAGAGCTTGAAAGTACCGACTTAAGGCAATCACAAAGTAATACGTGGGAGTCAAGTGAGTCATCAAATGAATCGGATGAACTGCTAACATTTGTTGAAATAAGTGAAACGTCATCTTACATCGATTATATATGAAGATGTACTAAATAATTAAAATAATGTGTTTATAAAAATAAAAACGATTAAGACCAAAAAAAAAATTTAAAAAAAAATTAAAGTTATAACAATTGATAAAGCAATAAATTACAGAACAAACAATAGAATACTAGCTTAGAATTACACTGTCTGCTTGGTGACTGTTAGAACTGAGAACTGATACAGATGCAAATAAAACATTGAACTAATTACACTTATAAAAAAAAGAAAAATAAAAAATAATTCAGCTAATAATACAAAAATAAAAGGAAAAGAAATAACAATTTAACCACTTGATTCCGGAGCCTACGTAAGTTTGTACATAATTTTCTAAAAAAAATATCTACCTGCATCAGTTTCTTAGCTAAGTTGAAAGGAACCTTTTCATATTAAACATAATACGATTGTTATTTTAATCTGAGTAGTTTCACAGAAACAGAATCGCTGAAGCGTAAAACTGTGAACAATTCTGATGTTTTATTTCACATATTTAATCCTATGTTTAAGTGAACGTTCGCTATAACTATTTTAACAAGCTCTTAACCCCCATTAAGGCGTAGACCACCGTAGCGTTTACAACATACGAAAATAGCATCGAAACGCACTCTGGCGTGCGATAGAAAAAACAACAGTGTCCTGGTAACGGTTTATATTCAGGATTAGTTTCGCGTCACAGGTGTTCGGACAACAAGTTGGAGGCCGGCGGAATTGAAAATGGTCGTGTCACGCGGAATGAAGCCAAGCGTTAGTTTAAGATTTAATGGCACTTTGATTTATAAAGCCGTTAAAAGAGTTTTATCACGTTGTGAATATGTAATATTTGAAAATATTATACATGAATTAGGATTAACGATGACTGACTGAACCAAGCAGGTCAAATATTATATATATAAATGCAATTACAAACCGTCGAGTACTGGCAGAGTTAAATAGTACCTCCCGCTGTACCAGGTGTCATAATAGGCGACTAAGGTACCAGAACTGGGAGATGGTGGTATATCCATCCTCAAAAGTGCAACTCAAATGCGCAGGGCGGGTATGGGCAGCAGCATACCCGTCACGTAAGCTGCGCTATGCGATTGCCAACACGCTCGCCCAGCGCAGCAATTGTCGGAAAAATTCCCATATTTTTGGAGAGGCCTATGTCCAGCAGTGGACATTCAATGGCTGATATGATGATGATGATAGAAATGCCTCTTAAATCTCTTTAACATTTAAAATCATATGAAGTAATAAATCTTTTGTACTCATTCAAAAAATATTCTGCTTGCTTAAAACTGCTTATACGAGTTTGTCGTGGGGTACCGGCAGAGTAGAATACCACAGGGGGTATTTCAAGATATAGTATAGCACCACGTTTTAAAAGTGGTGACTAAGATGCCAGATCCAATAGATGGCGGTAAGCAAGGTCGTGGGTTCAATCCCCACCTAGAGCAAATATTTTTTTTCTATGTATCTAAGTATTATATTTATAACTCCTCTGTTGTCTGATATCCATAACACAAGTGCTTTGAGCTACTTATCTCGATATCAGGTCAACGTATGAGATGTCGTGTGGATTTAAAAAAAAGTGAGTTCATACAAAGTACACATGTCAGAAACGAAACTTCTTAGGCATACTATTTTGTATTTTTTATTCTAATCTAAAACTTTAGGTTTCCTGACTTGACCTGACCTGACTTTCCTGACTAGGAGGAAGGGAAAAAGGAAGATATGTTAGGATGTTGATTAATTTAATTTGACATTAAATTATTATTAAAAGTGTCGAAAATTAATACAATTTTTTTTTCGCTTCGATATTTACATTATTTGACGCGATTTCTACTAGTATGATTGTAACTAAAGCATCATGATAAGTAAAATATGCAATAAATGTTTGTTTTTCAGCATTATCTAAATACCTTGTGAAAATAGCATCTATTATCGTTCCCGAATTTCTAGTTAGTGTGTTCGGATTATTATTTTACTGTACTGCAAAAGATGTTATGTTATAGAATTGTCATGTAAAGTCCTAATATGTATCTACAAAACATAAAAACAAACCAATAGCGTGTACTTTTTTATGATGTTTCTTACTCTCTCTCTCTCAATCTTTCTCACTATAGCGCTCTCTCACTTCTCACTCCATGGCACTGTGCGTGATGCGACTTTCGCTCTATCTTACTTTTTGTCTCGATCTTCCTGACTCGCTTGCTCCTTACTCTCACTCCATACTACGTTCGCCCTTTCTCATTCTCTCTCAATCGCTCTTCAATTGCTCTCTCCCTCTTTTTTGACAAAAACACCACTGCACATCTTGGTTACGCTAATATTATTGTTATTGCGTTTCATCCTTAAATAATACACACACACACAACAAAAATACAAAACATCCGAATCGACAAAGCTATTTAACGTCACGAAAATAGCAAACCTCGCAAAAAAAATCAAGGGTGAACAGCTACTACATAAACATGCTTCAAATACAAAAATGAACAATGTATTCGAATTCAGTTATACCAGTAAATATCAACTGGTTATCAGAGCTTTTCAGATTTTGATAGCTGTCCGATCAAGAAAACGTTTCGTCATGATATCTATCAAGAAATAAAACAGGTACCTACTGTGAGAATAGAAATGAGATCTGACATCATGTGTATTGAACCGTTCATTGAGTGAGAGTTCAAAACAAATAGGAATGTCATGGCCATCTTAATAATGACGCGGCTGACGTTAGTTAAAATCAGGTCACTTCAAGACATACATAATAAAATAAAAAATTAAAAGTTACATGAGTAGAGTATTTATGATATTTTAAATTCTTTAGCCTAGTGTGCGATCGAGCGAAAAAAATAATTATGTTTAAGTGTATTTGATATTAACTACTACATAATGGAAAGTTAGAGTTTTACATTATATTCACATAAATGTAGAACTATCTCTCCGCCTGCAATTTCATCCATGGAGACTAAACTTTCGAGAGATTAAAAATTACCTTTAGCCTCTCCAGGGTTAAAGCTATCCACTTGCCTAATTTGATTAAAATCCGTGAACTGTTAAAAAAAAAAATTACAAACAGATGGACAGACACACTCGCATTTATGTTTTTAATATCGATAACTTTAGGTACTGATATGGCTTGAAATTGCATTGAAAAAATTCAATCTCATTTTATGGGAAATTAATATTTAATATCCCTACTTATTTTGCTATTCCGTATCATTTACATACTGTGAAAAGAAACTGCCGTAATAAAGTAATAAAATACTGCTCACGTTTTGCAAACCGCCGTCCCTGGCGCCGGCTATCGTAAAATCTTTTTTCGTATCCACCTGCGACGTGCAAAATTAAAAAATAACCTGTGAAATGGGCGGAGGGACTTATTTTGACAGCGCGGAACCCTTTGACTATTATTGTAATGTTTCGGTGAATCGACTAACATTGAATTCAACCTCTTCAGGAGTTATTGTATGGATCGTATTCGATGGGTTTTGAGATGAATACGCATGATGACAGCATGTAAATTTTATTGAAATAATTTGTATAGATAATATACATACGTAGTTTATTATAAAACATTGATTCTTTTTTAATTTAAAAGCGTGAGTATTTTTATATTGAGAAAATAATATCACTAAATACGGCAATCCGCCATGTAATATTGAACGCCAATCAGAGCGCGTGACGTCACGTTAGAGTATTTGTCAAATTGTTTATTCGTAATTCAATAGATAACTACGACTCTCGCTTAATTTGACCACTAAAACGCCGTTTTAGTTTTGTTTGCGACTTAAATTTGTTTTGTGTCAATCTATTTGATACACTCAGTCATGGAACAAGGATTTATAAAGGCTTCCAGCGCAAATTTAGCGAGGATCGACGTACTAATGTTAGGAGAGTTTCTGCGATCAAGCAATGACTTTTGTTCAGCAGAATTTAGAAATGTTAAGGCTTTCCAGTAAGTATCTTCTATTAAACAGTTATTTTTATTATATTAATTACCTAGCTATTTAAATAATGAAAAAGCTGTTGTACCTCTTTCAGTATGAGTTCCAATGTTACGTTTTGAGGTTATGCTTATGTTACATATTTATTTCTGTAACTAAGTAATTGCTTTGTTTATTTCAGGTCTTCCAGGGCGTCTTATGGTGATGATGTTGTATCTTATGTCCAGCTCAAACGTGAAGGAAACGTGTGCAAAATAAGAGCAAAAATCTGCCCAGAACATAAAGTACATGGAAAGTTGTATGGAGTGTCTTTGGTAGTCGACGAGCAGGAAGAAAGAGTGAAGTCAGTAGAATGTCATGATTGTGTGGCTTCTCAAGGAGGTTGCAAACATGCCATGGCATTCTTAATGTGGGTTCATCGCAGGAGTGAGAAACCATCTTGTACATCCATAGCATGTTACTGGAAAAAATCCAAACTTTCCCGGGTTGGGAGTACCTTTAAATACATAACTGCTAAGGAGTTGTCTAAGGATAGCCCCAGCTTACCGTCAAATACTGAAGTATTTGAAGAATTTTTAGTGGAAGGCAAGAGAAGAAGGCTTAACAAGTGTGAACTTATGAAATACCAAAATGATTATGTTTTGGACAGACTACAAAGTTTTTCGATGGACAACTTAGTGCTAAAATATAATGAAAGATCTTGTGATACAGTTTTAGGAAAAGTGATATTGTCTGACGATGACATCAACAATGTCGAACAAGAAACAAAGGAGCAACATAAAAGCAGGATTTGGTACGAATTAAGGTATGGCAGAGTGACCGCTTCAAGAGCTTATGAGTTTAGTAGATGTAAAACCAGTGATGGCACTCTGATGGCAGTAATAATGGTTGGAAAAACTCCCGACACGCCAGCCATGAAACGTGGTAGAATATTGGAGGACGATGTGAGGAAAACTGTTATTGCCAAACTGGGAAAAAAAATTACATTATGTGGTTTAATGCTATCTAAAAAGTATCCTATGTTAGCAGGCTCACCTGATGGGATATGTGAAGATAGTGTTATTAAAATTAAGTATCCTATGAGTGAGAAAACAGTGAAAAATTATGTTTATAATGGGAAACCAACCAAGAAGTTTTATGTGCAAATGCAACTTCAAATGTTACTGACAGGTCTTAAAAAAGGCTACTTCTGTGTAGCTGATTGCAACTATGGTGTTAATAAGAAAGTAGATATAATGAACATTATGTATGATGAAAAATATGTATCAGACTTTCTTAAGGTTATATAGTTATATAGTTCCTTTGTGGAAAGATAATGTATATCCAGTGTTGTATAAAAGTGTAAATAAATAAAAAGCAAATTTTTTTATTCAAATATTTTGTTTTATTTTTTTAGGAACAACCTCATCTTTGGTCACATCATTATTATACTCACTGCAATACAAAATAAATTATATTATTTACCTACATTTGATTATATCCATTTTGCCTAAATTAGTTATAATGTTATACATCTGTTGCGTTGAGCTATTACAAGTAATACCTGGTAAGTAGTACCTACATTTTATAGCCATAATAATTATAAGAAAAGCTAGAACATATTTGACATTGTATTTCACACAACTGAGATTAACAAACATTATACATAACATAATATAGGTAAGTAAATATGTGCATGTTTAGAAAATAAAGATATTTAAAGACTAGGTCATACTTATGTATTTTTAATTAAATAATCTTGCAAGTTAATCAATCCGCAGGCAATGGTAATAACATCATCTAGTACTTTTACCAGATTAAGATTCACACATGCATGTGGCTTTAGCATACTGAATTCACGTAAACGTCGAATCACTCTCTCGACATGTATTCTAAGGCTTGCGATTTGTTTTGTTTCTCTCGCCTCATGTTTTGATAGCTTTGTACCAGTTGCAACACTTGGAGGTCGTACTAAGTGCACTCCTTGTGTTCTTAGATACTGTTCTACATGTTTGAACCCCCTGTCAGCCATCACACACATACTTGGTCGTAAACACTTAATAAAATCACATGAATCAACCAAACATGTGTCAGTAACTCTTTCTCCATATCCTGGAGAAATATAGTTCACTAATCCATTTGGAGTGCATGAGACAAGATACTTAATGGTGTTAGCTTTTTTATATTCTGACCAGGAGAGAGACTGGTTCAATGCTTTCGAAGGCTTTTGCACTTCAATTTCTAAGCAATCTATAATACAGCTGACATTATAATATTTATGCCTAAAAGCCATAGGTAATTTTTTTCTTATAGCATCCTTATCTAATGCAACAATAAAAGGTCTCATTACACTAGCTATCTGCGGTATACTTTTCAGAAATATCTTGCTGGCATAAGTCGGAGACATAGAAAAATCATCTGAAAGCTCTCTGAAACTTTTATTTAATTTAATTTTTTGTAAACACATTAGTATATGGTTTATGGTAATATTTAACTTTTTTTCAATTAAATATATTAAATAGTAACAACTTTTAGGAACTCCAATGTAAGACTGTGGATTATTTACAATTTTTTGGACTGTATATCCTAAAATTCTCAATGCCTCTTGTTTCTTATCATCTTCAACTAGTTCGCTGCACTCTGAAGAAGATTTTATTTTCAAAGATGTCACAGATGGTGTGATTCACTAAGTACAACAGATGGTGTGTATGAAATATCACTATCAGAATCTGCCTGTATTTCATTTAATTTTTTGATACATTTCTGTAAGGAGGATGTTGATGGTCTGTCAGTTTTGGTTTTTCTAATTTTAAAAGGTGAAGTGAAAGCAGACTGACAAAAAGGCTTGGATGGTGATGTCATTTGGTCAACTGAATTAACTATTGTTTGTACAGCTTTACTTCTGAATTTATTTGTTATGTACACTTGAATGGCTTTATCTGTCGTCTTAGGTGCATCTTGAGTAATATTGTCCTGCTTGGATGATGTTCCAGGTAAAGAGTCAATAAGTTCTGACTGTTCTATAGCAATGGTTGTATTCTTAGATATTTGTTCCTGCTCAAATTCTCCAATAAGTTCTTTCCTTTGTTTTTTCACAAAGTATTCTCTTTCCATAGAATCAGAAGCTCGGGTTGACAATAAAATTTTAAGGGAACACACCCTTTTTTCATGCGAATCTGCGACACTGAGCCCATCACATGGTATTCCATATAATTTTCCATATCACTTGGTAACTGAAATTAAAATAAACATAGGTACTTTTATAATAGCTCATTGAGAAAGTAAGAGATTCTTAACCTCTAAATAAAGTGTGTTTATCAATGTTTACATCATCTAATGCTTGTCACATTTATTTAGTATCAGCATGAAATCTGCAAACTTAAAGTAAATACTTACGTCAAAGTGATCTTCACAGAAATAAAGCTGAGTAGAGGGTGTTATTCGTAAGTAGTATAAGCCACTTATTTCGAATTGTCTTGTCAAAAGGAACGAAAATAAATAGCTTCTAGGGAGTTTTTATGGAAGTATTAGGACACAGTGGGACGGCACACCATCTATAAGCTTTCGAATTCATGTTTCTATCTGCGAAATTCGAAATTAACAAGAGCGTCTCAATGTTTACAACTGTAGAGTGAACCTTGTACTCTAACGTGACGTCACGAGCGGCGCCATGACACTTTGAAGCATTTTGGTACGAATTTAAAGTTTATGAATTAAAAACAAATTTTTGAATAGTAAACCTAAATTTTCAGCAGAAATATTATGTTTATCGTAATTAATGTATATTTTTGAACATTATTTCATAGTTTTTCAAAATTTGTCATCATGCCTATTATAATAAGACGGCATTGTGTGATTTAATCTGTGTTGAATTTTTGAACTTAATTTTTCATATTTAGAGTTTAATATCGTTTGTAGAATTGTTATATCGCATGTTGTCACCTGTAGATGTTATGTCTCATTAGCCAGTAATTTTATTGCCTTAAACCGGAACACATCAACGCTACCTAATACTAGTGTTTAGCGGTATAAATGAGTTAGAACTACTCATGTCTACTTTAAGTTTATAATGGATTTTTTTAATTGTCATTTCTATATTTATCAAATCATCATAATTAAGTCAACCGTCAAGATTAAAATTAAAATGGGTTGCAATTTTGAGGCACTGCAGTACCGCGTAATTGCCACTGGCAAACAATATGGCACCTCATTACAAAAATAATACCACAAACTGTTAATTTGTTAATTCTTTTTTTCGGTATAGAACACACAAAACAGGTAGACAGGTTATAAATCAGCATTATCACAGATAAAAATAATATTTTCAAAGGAATCATCAACAAATTTTCATGTAACATAAAACTTCTTGAAATATTCGAGCGGATTAAAGTAATTGCGGTAGGTATATATGTTTATGATTTCATCGCAACCTTCTTCTAAATCGTGAGACGCATTGAACAATGAAACTTTACAGAAACGGCAATCATACGAATCTAACTGGTAAAAACTCAAATACGGGTCTATTCCCAAACAAATCATTGTTCCAAGAAATTGTCTCTCAATTTTTAGAAATGTCATAGAATTATTCTTTCCTTTGTAGTCCGTATGAAGTAAACTTAACTTAACTATACAAACATATTATTATATTTTACCTTTTTTTTATAAATAGACACTTTCACGTCACAATATTATAAGGACTTTGAATTTTGTTAGGCTTAAGTGCAAACCAATTTGTTTCCGAGTAAGGTAGAATTCAGGCCTGTCGGTACGAACAGTCTTGGACTCTAAAGGTAGCGCATGTGCCATTTGTAATGTAAAGACACGGTCGATAATTGTTTTCTACTCCTTTGTATTCATTTTATATTGAATTATTATTACTACTATACACTATTTAAAAAAAATTGCGCGAATTAATAAACTTTGAATTTTACATAGTTAAAGTAAATGTGGAGCAGAAGTTCTTATAGCTGTTTTTTAAACAAAATACAACAGGAAAATGCATCAAATTAAAAATAAAATGTTACACAAAGACACTGTTTAAACTCACAATATAGTTAAATAAGGTAAATATTATATTTAGGATTAATTGATTAATAAGTTTTGAAAAAATTAATGCTATGTATAAAAAAATTATGAATTTTGCCGAATTTCGACCACCGGACTTCATATAAATTTCACCGGGTTAAAAATGTAAAACGTTGCGGATTATCTTCGCGTGCTTTCAATGATTCATCAACTGATTTTCGTGAGAAAGGAATCCGAATGCGACATCCACTTTATAATTTCACCCGTTCAACCTCATTATCCCATCAAAACGCTTCGAAATCTGGGAGCTACCAGCCACCAGTTCACTAAGACCTATAATGCTCAAACAAATTTATTGTAAGTTGATGGATAACAGAGGCCAAGTTATGGATAATGCTTAGGATAACAAAGGCATCTGGTAATCGGTAGCTTTCGTGTCTCGCCTTATATCGGATTGTTCTCGTATTC
This sequence comes from Heortia vitessoides, assembly GCA_020976665.1. Taxonomy (NCBI): domain Eukaryota; kingdom Metazoa; phylum Arthropoda; class Insecta; order Lepidoptera; family Crambidae; genus Heortia; species Heortia vitessoides. Next base: position 13,718,009 of record JACJUM010005601.1, read on the forward strand.
TAATTTGATCGGAATGCAGCTGCCGAAAATTACCACCTAATTGTGCCTAAAAAGAACGCCGCGGACTCTGTGAAAATTGGCCAGGTTTTTGACCATTGATTTTTGGCAGATGCGGAATGCTTTGGGCATACAGGTGATGCATTGTGACTTGTATTAAATTTTTGATTGAATTATATTATTAAGTAATTTGTACTTGTATCATCCGCGTTATCTTCAAATAACAATCTTCAAACGAACACTGCAATTTAATTTGCAGTCTTTATTTATGTGTAATAATATGAACATATAAACTTATTTAACGTAATGCATATTTATAGTTAATTGCGAAAATAAGAATCTTTTTTTATGCACATTCAGGTTACACACACATTAGAATTTAATGATAAACAACAAAATTAAGTTCGCCTTGGGAATATTGTACTTTTGATGTGCGAAAAGTTAAATGAATAAATAAACAAAAGCTGATATAATTTAAAATCTTAATAAACAACTTTCTCAAGGGAAAGTGTTTACGTTGTAGATTTGTGTTAGTGGCAGATTTTTTATTACCGTCAAGATGAAGTCTTTAAAAATCTCCTGTCGCTTCGTATAACACCTGGTACAGAAGGAAGTACTATTTTACTCCTCTGCACTCACATCAGAAATATAGACTGGAAATTATAAAGACTATTATTATGAAATGCATATGTGACGAACTTGAACAGAAAAAGGCCTCATATCCATTTTAATCCATTAACACAAGTGCTTTAAGCTACTTATATTGGGTCAGGTCTACGTTTATGATGTTATGTATTAAAAAAATTGCTTCTGTTACATTAAAGCTATTTACTATGTGCTTACAACACATAATATAGATTAAAAACTATTATCATAGTACGCAAATCTTTATAATACTATAAAAGCCCATTAACGTTTAAAAGTGCGTAACTCCAACACAAAAGACTATAAGATTAAACCATCTGAGTAACATGCGCGCATGTCGTGCCAGAGGTAATTATTGTGCGCCCAGCTGTGGGAAATGCCTGGGGTGTTGACATACCGCGCGGACATACCACCAGATAACGTGGGTACCAACAACTATACCGACTTCGTTAAATTCTCCACGGTAATTTATTGGGCTTGATGTGGTTTCAATGATTTTTTTTAACGATTTATTATCAAATTCTCCATTTTATTTACGGAAAAAACATTTTTTCTTTATTGTTCACTGAACACAAAGATATAAATAAAAACAATAATCATAGAAGCATAGTCGGCCTTATCACAAATATTTATCGACTTCTTGCAGGCAACCTTGTGACTTGATTATATTATAAATTATGTCACAATAGCCAAACCTCACCAACCAACCTGCCTCTCACCATTCGAACCAGAATACAGCAATGCGAAAAGTTCTATTTGGCGGTAAAAATAGATGAGATTGAGGTACCGGATCAGTGTATGTGATATTGTGTAACTTATTGTTATTATTTTTAATTAAAATGAGAATTTATATTCATATATATATATATATTAGATGGTATTGAGAAGACTCCCTATTTACCCTTTAAAAGAAGATTTACAGGAACAAAATAATACCGTTCACCCTTCCACGAATCCCAATCTACGAGTATATCCATGACAAAATCAGTGTCTCTCGCATAATTATATTAATTACTTTTGCATTTATGATATTAATTTGGAATGTAGAGCCTAAAGAACTAAAGAGGTTATTCTTTTTTCGAAAAAAAAATAGAGCTTTTGTTGATGGTTACTTGAATGGTACACCTACAGGCCTGTTCCATTATATTCGCAAAACCCTGCACGAATATCCATCTGAATGCAATACTAAAACTTTTAGGGCAGGCTTATTCCTTCCACGTGTGTACTATGACCATCTGCAGAGTGTGGGAACACGCCGCAGGGAGCCAGGGTACACCACGCGAGCCTGGCAAGCCTCATCAGTGTAATGACGTGTGGTTACTGCCGATTGGCTCTAGGTTGCGGAAATGTCTTATTCATTGTTGTGGGTTGCTTACTTTGTCAGGTGATGTTCACATCAATTTTTTGGTGAGAAAACCTTTCGACTACCACATTTTTTTTAATTGGATTAAGTTTACGATTATGCCTACGGACTGCCTAACAGTAAGTGTTACCGCAGACTATAGATGCTTGTATTTTCATCTGGACATCACAAGCGGCTTTAGGTACCGGCATAGTTAGCCGTGTAGAAAATACCTGCCTCTGTACCATGTAGTAAGAGGCGACTAAGAAGCGACAGATGGCGGTATATCCAGCCAAAACAGTCTAGCTCAAATGCTGAGGGTGGGAATGGGCAGCAGCATCTCCATCTCGAAAGCTGTGCTCTGCGATTGCCAACACGCTTGCCCAGCGCAACAGTTATGGGCAAATTTCCTTCTATCTTGGACAAAAATGCCTATATTTAGCAGTAGACTTCTAATGGCTGGTATGATGATGCTGATGATGATAATATACAAGAATCTGCCACATAACTGTCGGGACAGTGACCCTGAAGAAGACCACTTGACTCCTCGGAAGTTTATTTTATTCACTAGTTTAATGCCCCGACTTTGCACACGCCACATAAATTAACTTTATATATAATCCCTGAGGAACTTTTGATATTCCGCATTTTAGTATAAAACTGGAAACTCAACACGTCCTATATAATAGTATTTTAACGATGCAATTTTCAATAGCTTATCCAGCAGTCATATGCAATTTATTATTTGTTAGACAAGTTACTTCTATTTATTTAAAACTAGCTTTTGCCAGTGTTTTCGCTCGCGTTAAATTCGGGGTAATACGCTTAACCCATTTCCTATTTTAGGGGCAGGAGTATTTCTAAAAATATTATTTTTTTGTTAGACTTTCAAATAATAATCACAATTTTTATACAATACGGCAAAATTGTAGGCTTTTTTGAATAGTAAAAAAAATAAAGTCATACTACTGATTTTACGATGCGCAGATAGAATCACATATCGCACCTGTCATCGTTCAGCAAGCCTATCTTAGCGCTAGACTGCCATCACTGCAAGTTAATTATGCGATCCATCAAAAAAGAGACTGCTAGAAAAACAGATGGTGACGAAAGACACTTGGCCAGGTTGACGGAATCAGCGATAAAAAACTTTAGTCTGAAAACTAAACAGTTGAGGCTTTATAATAAAACCTTATGCAGAAACTCACACTAACGCATGGCAAGCGAGTATTTATATTACATCCACCAGGTATCTTCGGATTATCTAGATCTGCTAAGGTGAGTTAACATTTTACAAGAGGTAGACGTCATACAAAGAGCCTCTGAATTGGTACCTCACTCTCAACTATCTCTACCGCTAAATAGCAGTTATAGCATTAACATGTGCTCACTGACTCACTGTTTTAATTATAAAACGAGCTATCTTCTAGTGAAAGTCCGGTTAAAACTGGTCCAGCCGTTTCTGAAATTAGTGGGACAAAAAGAGAGACGTAACAATTAAAACATTTTTTATGTTAATACCGTATATACTTTGGAATTCATTTAATTTGGAATTACAAACAGACACTTCAATGTAATTTATATGTATAGATTAACCTACTATGCAGTTATTATGACATTAAATTGATACAAAATACGTTTGTAATAAATCGGTAAGAGGCAATAAAATATTTTTATTGAACATAAAAAATTATATGGATTAAGTAATTAACACCATTATGATAGTCCGCCGGTTCTCAAATCTCAAATCTCTTATCTAAAAGGTACCGCCGCTCTAATTAAATGTTTGTAACTATATCGCCCGAGGTATACTTTGAAGTATGCACTAATAACAAGAGAAAATGTCCGTTAGTTTATAACGCTTAATTCTCGAATACCCAAGCTATATAGGTCCTGAAAATTTCAACACGATATTTTTTCTACATTACTAATCGACAAACAAGCACACGGACTACGTGATAGTAAGCGTGAGCGCAGCCTCGAGACGCTCGTAATATCACAGGATATCACCTTGTAACTTAAAGATATTATGTCACATTACAGAGTAATTTCACTGCTTCACTTACCCTTTAAACCTGAACACAGCAATGCGAACACTGCTGTTTATCTCTACATAAATTCCCACGACATCTCAAACCTGACTGTGTGGTCGCTTAAAGTACTTGTGTTACCGATGCCAGACAACAGAGGAATCACAAATATACTACTTAAATACATATATTTAACACAAAGACACACATATTATTTTTGTTAAATGTATTTAAAGTTTTGCGATAGAAGTAGGTAAGAGTGAGGTATCAATGCAAACGACCTATGTATGAGGTCTTACCTCGAGTAAATGATATATTGTCCACGCGAGTGAATCCACAGGCATCAACTAGTCTCTATCTTTCTGCATCATGGATATTCGTAAAATTACGCAAGCGAAGCCTCGGGTATTGCTTAGTGTAGTAAAAGCAGGTTTCTAATAGTTTATATCAATTTGGTTGTTTTAATTGCGATGAACTCACGGCCCCTAACACCGGTAGCGGAAACGCTGATCACGTTCGATGTATTATCGAGTCGTTATCGACTCTTTATCCATTTTGTGTCGAGGTTTTTTTCGGTGCGCAACTCGGATAGCGCTGGCGGCATTGATTTGATCTCTTTTTAATGTATATGTGAAATACCTGTAAAATGGTACCTTAGTCGCCTCTTGCAACATCTGGTACAGAACTAATCTACTCCATGGCTTCTGTCTATATAACTATCTAATATATCGCCTATTTTTCGGTGAAAGCCCCTTTATAATCCGTCTAAAAGTTGCGAAGATAATCCGTAACGAACATACTGGTTGTATCATCATCATATCAGACATGAGAATTCCATCAGTGAACAAGGACTGGTCAAGAGTAGCTGCATCAAGAGTGCTATAAATCTATACTTAAATTAAAATAAGAAAATATTTAATTGTTTGTTTATTTAGTACGATTTAATTCAAAATCTACTCCACCAATCCAAATATTTCTTTCACCATTAGAAAGCTACGACTTCACCGTATACAACAACATAACAAGTAACATTGGCCATATTGTATTTAAAAAAAAAACTATAAAAACCTAAAATGGAATGTAACGAAGCACGTTTTATATTACTGTGCATTTGTAACGAATAAACTCAAAAACATTTTTTTTTTAAATTTATTTATAACAAATATTTTACTAACTGAATGTTAACATTATCATCAAATATTATAAGTTATATTTTATTCCTGCATTCCGATGGTAATGGGAGCGGGTGAAACTAATAATAAAACTGTATACGGTCAAACTTAAAAAAAAAATTAAAGATGTTGCCAGTCTATTTGTCTGCTTATGGTGCCCTTTAGGCTATTACTTACTTAAGCTACTTTTATTATATATAATTCAAACGGCAAAGGGGACTACGCGTCTGAAATATTTTATATAAATATATAAGTTACCCCGGCAAATGTTGTTCTGCCATATAAATGACATAAAATGATTAAATTACTAAACCAACTATTAAAACATAGGGGTTGGTGATAAAAGGGTAAAAACATAAGGTTGTATGTATTTTAAATCCCACATTATAAAAATAAATTAGGGTTGGATAACCCTTTTCACTTAGGGGTACGAAAATTATGTAATACGCTTCCCCAGCGCGGCAATTATAGGAAAAAAATCTTTCTTGACTTGAGCAAAAAGCCTGTGTCAGCTGTTAATGTCTATTGTGATAATGATACTCCAGTACACAATACAACTAAAGACACGTTATTAAAACCATTGCGTTACCAACAAATAATCGTGGTCAACACGAGAAACAATATATGAGACAACAATAAATGAGCCATTATATCTCATATCGACCTTCTCTCTGCTCTGCCCTTTCACATACTCATTTGACGTACGTGACGCTTCACAAAGAAATTATATAAAAAAAAGAACTTTAAGTACAGTCTTCATAACGTATTACGGATGTCGCCACGGGCCTTTCTCACGAACTCGACGCTTACGGACCCGCTACTATGAAACTCCCCAAATTTATTACACATCACTACTGTTATATGTACATTGCAGGTTTTACTGACTTGTAAAATAAGATAAGTGGTACATATGCAGCAATGGATTTAATCCAGTAAGTGTTGTGTGAATAGGAATATAGCTCGCAGGTCACTCGCTCCGTCTGATTACAGGTTACATTGGACAATATTTTAGACGTTATGATATTGATTTCTCCAAAGGTAATTTACAACGTGACCGTACCTTAAGGCGATGAAGCTGTAAAAGCATTAGAAAGGAGCTATTAAACGCGTTTAGAGCGTGAATTGGCTTTTAACTGTTAGATTAAAATGGCCGGCACAAAGGTGACTTATTTTGTAAGTCACGGAAATAGGCTGGCGAATATAATAAAGGCCGAGATACAACATGGCTGGTTTAATTTTATGGTTTTGTCGTTGACCTCACTTCATTCTGTTGTCATTATGGATGCAAACGTTCGTGAGGATGGATATAAGTACATATAGTTAGGGTCGACACATTTTTTTTCTTTATTAATGCTTGTTATTGTTTTTTTCCCACGATATCTCATATATTGACCTGACTCCGTGGTAAGTCGCTTTAATCACTTGTGTTACGGACGCCAGACAACAGATAGATGCTATAGATATCAGACCACACAGAATATATTTTTAAAAACACAGACACAGATAAAACACCGATGTTCATCGCATAAATGTTTGTCCTAGGTGGGGATCGACCCCATGTCCCCTGGTGTATAAGATAGCAACTACGGATGCGCCATCGGGCCGGCATTCAAACATTTAAAATCGTTTTAGATCTTTGAATTACTCGTAATAATAACAATTATGAGTACTATTATAGATATATATTGTTTTCATTACTTAATTTTATAAATAATTAAATTAAAAACTTTTAATAGCAATTTATACACACTTGATAATAAATTATTTCGTATTTTATACTTTTCAATCTCCGAAACGGCTTTGATGGACGGACCTATTGGATAGAACTTTGATGAGCACAAGTATCCATTCTGATCGCAGAAAACCGCGGCCGGAACGCTAGTATATTTCTAAGCTTACCTATATAAAAAACTAGCAGCTAGTTGAGTTGATGAACCGAGTAACATTTATCCTCCGCTGTTATGGTTCCTAGCGCGATTCAATTTACCGATAAGAGGGCTATGTAATAATGATTTATGATCTAATAATTAAAGCCCGGCGTCAGTCAGTCAATCCGCTTCTTATTTCATACATCTGTATAGATATAACATTTTGTTCACTTCGAAAATCAGAGACATTTCATATTAATTTTGCATCCCCTTTTACCGTTTTGGGATCATAAGGGGTGAATTTTCCGAAATTCTTTCATAGTGCTTACCTTCGTTATAAAATGAACTCCTGTGAAAAATTTCAAGTTTAGAAGTCACAGCACGTTGATAAGTCAGTCATTCAATTAGTTTCTCCTTTTTTATTTAAAGATAGATGTATCTCTATTTCCTTTCGTAATGGATTTCATTTGCTTTCAGGAGAGAATAAAAAAAAATACGTAAGTATTTCTTTAGTAGTAGTTCGTTTATTTTTTTTACATATCTAAACTTTTTTAACATATCTATCTCTATCTAATCGATGTACATATGGCGGACTCAATGCCTAGTAGCATTATTTAGCAGTCCAAATAGAAAAGAGATCAAAACGGGACATATTAAAATTTCTATACCAATAAATTTGAATATAATAACATACAGATAAATATAATAATATAAAACACACACAAACAACTCGATCATAGCGTGAATTAACAGACGAATTCTTCGCATGTCGATAATAGATAGCTGCATGTTCTTACCGCTGTACGGTAGAACACGTAGCAATTAAGCGGTAAGCCAAACATGCATTATATCCGCAGTAGATCACACAGGCAATTAAACAAAAAACCGCGCACGCGGCGTTTTGGACAATTAGCCGATGTTAGCAGAGAAAAGCAGCGCGCGCGCACGACCTGCACAGCGCTAGGGGTTTCGTGCAGCGCAAGTTATTAGCGGGTTGCGGGGAATATCTAATATGATTATATCATATACGTACAATGGTGTGAAGTACCGGCAGAATAGTACTTCTCACTGTAACAGGTGTCATAAGAGGCGTCTAAGGTACCAGAACCGGCAGATGGCGGTATATCCATCGAACTAGTGCAGCTACGCTGTGGGAATGCTAAGATGCTTGCCCAGTGCAGTAACTATTGGCAAATTCTCCCTTTCTTGGGGAGGCCTATGACCAACAGTGGACGTTTAAGAGCAATTGATCAAGGTATCTCTAAAATATTAACAGTTAACCGAGAACTTAATGAAAATAAAGAAATACTGTTTAGTGTTGAAATAATTAAAAAGAGAATGACATTGATTATGCTAATGTTAACTTACCTCACCCTCAAAATAAAACATTTTTTAACGCGCCTTTAAACGCGCTTTATGTTAACATTTTAGATATTTAATCCGAACTTCTCAAGATAACCAAAACGACAAATGAACCGCATTTTAAAGCTATTAAAAAAAGTTTAATATAAGTAGTGAACGGGTAAATGTCTGAAATTATCGAGCCCTTAAGTCGCCCTCTTTTGTCGAAAATGCTTTTTTTATCGTAACTTGTATTTAAAGCCGTAACGGACATATCGCATCGTCGTATTCTTTTATACAAGAAATGCAATGTTAAGACAAGTTGATTCTATTTCTAGCGACAAATAGACGAAACAATAACTACAGGCTTTTGGTTAATGCTTTTGCAATGAACATATATATATATATTATATTTAAGTATAAAAGTAACGCCTAAAAAGGCTATTTAAAGAAAAATAAATAAATAATAATAAATTTACATAAACAGCACTCACATAGACAAACTGGAAGTTTATGACATAACTGTCTCTCGTCACTTGTGTAAGGTTAAAAGTAAAGTAAGCAGGTACGGAGATCGGAGTTTTTTTAGGGCTGAAACCAATTAAGCTTAATTTGTACCTATTTTATAGGATTAATTCATGGAGACCACGCGTAAGCAAGCGCAGCGTATTACTTCCACCGCGAGTTGGACTAGACTAGACTAGAGAGCAAAGAGTTCAGAAAGTAAGATAGTGATACAGAATAGGCTGCGACTTATTTCGCGACCGCCGCATGTTCTAAGCGACTAGCGGACAAATCAGTGATCGTATGGACGTATCTAATTGATCACACAGGCACTTAAATAAAAAACCGCGCACTCGGTGTTTAGAACGATTAGCGAGTATTGGCGAAAGAAAAACATCGCTCGCGCACGACCCGCTTTGTGCCGCGGGTTACGGTTGCCGCAAGTAACAAGCGACTAGCGGAGGTACAACAACAATATCCTCTTCACGTTATAAACAAATGAGCTTTCGTTGATATATAACCTACATATTGAATATAAAGGCTATTCAATTAATGCATTACCAACGAAAATACTATTGTAAACTTTGCTAACCATTTGAGCTCTGTTCCAACTTCAAAAAAGGAGAAGGTTCTCAATTTCACTGTTTTTTTTCAAAATTCTGTAATTGCTGCTCCGCCGCGAGGTACCGACGTAGTAGAATCGCACCTCCCTCTGTTCATACCAATTATATTAGTATATATTATTGATTTGATCTTCAAAGTAACGCGGGTGGACCCGTGAGCACTGCAAGCTTGAAATATAAATAAATATTGTAGCTATTTACAAAAAAAGACCTTGAATGTGTGTCATACGTATATAGTATTTTCGTTGGTAATCATCATCAATTTAATAGCTGCCGTAAAACGTCCACTGCTGAACATAGAGAAAAAAGGAGAATTTGCCTTTCAGTTTGCTATGGCAGAGCGCCGCGACGGGATGCCGCTGCCCATCACTGCCCTGTGCACTGTTCCAGATGGATATACCGTCATCTGTCGTTCCTGGTACCTTAGTCACTCTTACGACACCTGGTACAGTGGAAGGTATTCTACTCTGCCGGTACTTCACGGCAGAGTTGAATAGTGAACTTATAAAATCATGTAAATGATTTTTCTGCAAACACTAGGAAATATATTGATTTGTATTTGGACAACTAGCTTGATGGTCTAAATAGTAGTGATTCTATTTAATCGCCAAGGGTCGTGGTTTTGATCCCAACGCGGGACAAATACACAAATATTTGTCATACAAATATTAACCATCCAACCATAGAGCGACGGCGGCTAACACATCAGAGAAGTAACCGTTATCTATCAAAAATCGCAGGCACTCATAACTCGCGCTATCTCTAAGCGATTCCATCGGTACCGACAGCAAAAAATGCAAATTGTCATAAGCCACGGGCGATTCACGAGCAGACATTCCCACAGTAGAGCCGCCACGCCTCCGTACCGACAGCAGCATTATTGTTTCAAATATTCTGGCACAACATTCATATTTCACAACAATTATGCCAAAACAATAGACTGAGATTGCTGTGGGGTACCGGTAGAGTAAAATCATACCTACCTATGTACCAGTTGTCGTAAGAGGCTACTTAGATACCGGATCCAACAGATGGCGGTATATCCACACATGGCCCTATCTGATGTGCCAAAGGTCGCGGGTTCGATCCTCACCCAGGACAAATATTTATATGATGATATTTGTATTTGTTCTGTGTCTAGGTGTTATCACGTGACTTATCACGGAGTCAGGTCAATGTATGAGATGTGTGAATGATATTAATGATAAATAGACTGAGACACATGTAAAGTATACCTACCTATAACTGTATATATGTATATATATATATATATATAGGGAATATATATATATATATATATATAGGGAATATATATATATATATATATATATAAAAGGAAATAATTTCTCATATGTCTTTATATATATATATATATAGACAGATGAGAAACATTTTTAATTATATTTTTCTGCTGTCTGTCCCTAAAACGTGACCAAATCCCGCTCCACATAGATGTTCCCGCTTTACAGATCTGTTGTACTCCGTGACCGCGGCCAGCACATCTGTCGGCGGCCATTGTACGCCCTGTGTACATAGCTGGTCCAAAGTTCATGATTAAGTTTAACACACACCTACAACGGGTTATGGGATCGAAGTTTTTGTAAGACAAAGGTTATGAAAGCACCGTCGCTGGTGGAGGTTTCGTCAACCTGACTAAGGTGACACGGGGCCTTCATCATCATCTGTTTTTCTTGCAGTCTATTTTTTGATGGATCGTGTAATGCTCATGCAGTAATCTTAGTTGTAAGACCCCTCAAGCGACGTTAGTCTAGCGGTAAGATAGGCTTGCTGCATGGTGACAGATGTGATATGCAACTTTGTCTGTGTTCGTAGTATCGTGAAGTCAGTTGTATGTTTGTTTGCTTTTTTGACTATTCAATCGTGCATATTTAACGGCCTAATTTAATTAACATGAAAGGGCTAGGTCAGAAGTACCGTGTAAACGAACGTTATGAAAGGACTAATGCGAAAGCGAGAGAGGTATGCCAAGTAACAAGTGGAGATCCATGGTCTCTGCCTACCTTGATGGGACGCAGGGGTGATGTATGTATGTATATGTATTGGATATAACTATTACATTGACATTCTGGCTCGAAATATAGCTTGATTACTAAATTTAAGGGTGTATAAGTTTAGTGACAATTTAATATCTAGAATTAGACGAATGGGGTCTATGCCACTTGTACATAATTTGCAGGTATTAAGTTTCTTTCTTCTCCTTTTTTCATATAATTAATATATTGTAATTTGTACACATATGATGTAAATTAATAAGAAAATTGATTGAGAGTGATCTAAACTAATTTTGGAACTACTGTTTTAATATTATATTTTTAGATGAAAAATACAAAACATGTGACAACATACCAGGGAGTCTCCCCCTGAGTCTTACATATTTGACCAGCTGTGACACGGGGGAGGAGTTTATTACACCGGTCGACAAACAAGCATACAGTCCGCTTGATAGTAAATGTCACTGCAACCTATATAGACGCTCGTAATATCACAAGGATATCTCTAGCGTGTAACTTTGTGCCTTTGTGACTTGGAGAAATGTCACATTGCCCAGTAATTTCTTTTAATAAATTGGAAGACAGCTCAACTTTAACGACTAACTTAACATAACTATATGGCGGTAGAAAAAGGTGAGAGTAAGGTTTATATGAGGTCTACCTCGTGTTTAATTATTGCTGCAAGCTGACAAACTTACTTTAAGTAAAAATTTACATAATAAAAAAATATAATTGCGACTGATAATCTATTTTAATAGCGAAATTCTGACAGTTATGTCAAACGTAATAAGGCTACATTAATTATTTTTATTCTATAGTATATTATTGGTTAATAGCAAGCGCGGATCCAGCCCTCAAAAAAGATTGTGGTCACAGCTAGTTAGCAGCAGCTAGGTAGCTGGGCAAGCGTGGTGGCAATTGCAAAGCGTAGCTACACGACGGGAACGTTGCTGCCCATCCCCGCCTTGTTGCGTTTGAGCTAAACTGTTTAAAGTAGATATACGGCCATCTGCCAGTTCCGGTTCCTCAGTCACCTCTTAAGACATCTGGTAAAGGGGGACATACTGTAATTGATCTAAATTATATAAATATCTTAGATACCGACTCTAACGCCATCGGCCGAGTCGATTTGTGAATCTGGACCATCCAAGATGCCACCCAAACCCATACAAAACAATTCGTTCAAGTCAGTTCAGCCATTTAAGAGCCTGTGCATTTGAGCTGCACTGTTTCGAATAGATATACCGCCATCTGTCGGTTCTTGTACCGACAGAAAGTACAAATTACATATATATATATATATATATATATATATAGTGATATATATATGACACGTGAAACTTGAACTCTTGTATACGACGTGCTGATAAAGAAAAAATACCATGCCTACATACATAGAAAAGGTAACCTGATTCCTGAGGTAAGCTGATTACAAACGAAAATCACACAATGACTTCACATCACAATTTATGCGGCATCGCTATAATTTCCACAGACTGCGTACCATCAGCTAATCTATACAAAATGATCGTTTCTCGTGCATTCACACAATGGAGCACAATGTCGACGGTAACGGACCCCGATGATCTTGAGATTGGGGACCTATGAACTGACGCCATTACACTCTCAAATTGAGGTAATAATCTCTTTTGTGAACTTGTCTATATGGAAATTAGATTGCGCGAAGAAAAAAGATAGACTAAGTATCTATCACAAAAATCCTTCGAGTCTACAGCTGGACTGGCTGGAGTGGTAATTGCCGCACTGGGCAAGCTGCTGGATGCTGCTGCCCATTTCTACCCTGTGCTTTGAACTACATTGATTCGGATGGCTACCTTAGTCGCCTCTTATGACATCTGTTACAGGAGGTACTATTCTTCACTGCACAGTACTGCACGGCTAAAAATCCTTACTAACATTATAAACTCAATTAATTGTAATTCTGAATGAGCACATGTGTTACGCTTTCACGCCAGAATGGCAAAACGGATTTGGATGAAGTTTGACTGTGAGCAATTATTTTTAGGACACATTTTCCCATGATAAATAAATCTGATATAGAATTTATCACTCCATCGATTCGGCATTCAATCTGCCCTACCCATAATTTTTGCCTTCCTCATCACAGCAGTCGCAAAACGGTTACAGTTGGATATAGATCTCACCAAGAAAAGAAGAATTTGCCGATAATTGCCGCGCTGGGTAAGTGTGGTGGTAATATCTGCTACACCTGGTACAGAGAGACATACTATTCTACTCTGGCGGTACCACATGTCACAAAAAAATGAAATAACAGTATACCTTGCATATTGCTCACTCACATACTCCAATAATTCTATAATGCTTTTACCTCTCTTTCTTAGTCCAAGGAATAAAAGAGATATTTGAACAGATACAATTGAATTTGAAACAGTTATTTGGCAATTCATAGGCAGGCGAACTTTCTCGAGCAGTTATAATGAATGGTTTGTAGTAATTGGCGCTAACATTACGATTTAATGGATCAAATTTTGTGAACATCATTCGTAATGGGATGCATATCTTTGTTCTATCTGTCTGATGTTCATGTTTTTGGTAAAGCCATTGACTACAACATCCGTTTGTTATTTTGCAGACTTAAAATGTAGATGACGTCTTTTAGGTTTTTATAATGGTGAAAATTGTGAAAACAATCTTTAATCTGACCTCGATAGTTTATATCTCGATTGGTAATCACAATATTTTTTCTTGACAAACATACATTTAGTAAAGACAGGACAATGTTATTATATATTATATATACCACCCAAATATATAAAGGGGGACTGAACCGAAGGACACATTCTGACGGGCCCGATGGCGCAGATAGTAGTGGTCCTGTCTTGTGCGTCAGAGGTTGTGGGTTCGATACAAATATTTATGTGATGATATTTATGTTTGTTCTGTATCTGGGTATGAATTATATGTATTATATGTTGTATATTTGTGATTCATCTGTAGTCACACTAGTACTTAAAGCGACTTATCACGAAATCAGGTCATCACGCAACGTAAGAGATGTTGTAGGAATTTATTTTTTTATTATTTCATATTATATAAGTTCCAGGAGAATGTAAAGACTTCATCGCGATGAAAGGCTGTAGTCAGCTTGTTGATTCTTTATATTCCATAATAGTTGATTAATGTCTAAGAACCAGAACTGGATGAATTTCTCGAGTCTTTAAACACTCTGATATTTACATCCTGCCTTCAAATATAAGACGGGCCGAGGGATCAGTCGAGGATGGGTTTTAAACAGTAAGTAACCAATTAATATTATTAGTGACAACTTATTTTCTTGTGTCAGGAAGACATTTACTGTTGAACATAGACCTCCTCAAGTGATTTCCAATAGGACCGGTAATATACTACCTGAAACATACACTATCCTGCGGTTTATTTACTCATTGGAAAAGGTTTAACAACAGAGCAGCGGCTATATATTTGAGTAATATGACACACTCTAATCTATTATATATCTATGTTTACATACGTTCTATACTTAGCACAAAAAGAGGGTTTTGAATGTAACATGAGCGTTAATATACATTAAAGTCTATAGACGTCGTGCCGTACGGTATCAGCAGATTTCTTTCTTTCTTATATAGTATCAGTAAATTTATTTTTTACCCGAGGTACCGTCGAGTAGAATAGTACGTCCCCCTGTACCAGGTGTCATAAGAGGCTACTGAGGTACCAGAACCGAGAGATGACGATGATATATCCATCCGAAGCAGTGTAGCTCGAATGCACAAAAGATGGGCAGCATCCCCGTTACGAAAGCAGCGTTCTAAATTCCCGCTTTCTTGGATAGGCCTATATCCAGCAGTGGACTTCTAATGACTAATATAATGACGATGATACTTTTGGTCGACGTCAGTGTACGTTCTGGCTCTTCATGTACTCAAGAAAAACGTATAGAGACGTTTCTTCGTTGAAAGTGTTAATTAATAAATGTAACTATCAAATTTAGAGATATTTTAAGGTAAATTCAGCTTTACAAAGTACTAGAAACTATAATATATATTTAAAGATATCAGTAGAAGGGTTTTTATTATTTTAGTATTCTCTGAGTTATGCCGTGCACATATTGTAGAATGCGGAAAATGAAAAAGATTAATGTGTTCTCTATCTTTATATATATGATTTATACGTGTGTATGTCACTGAATTTCTGTTAAACAGCTGGACCGATTTAAATGTTTATTTTGTACGTGTTTGTGTGACGCACTGGTTGGTTTAGATTCATAAATTAGCGCGACAGATGGCGCTGCAGTCGGTATCTATTTTTTAATCAGGACAACGTCAGTCGGATGCGCTAGTAAAATCTATGTCCGCACGATAATTCAGTAAACACTACTGTGAACGTTAACTTGTCTTTTTATAAAATATATTTTTAATGATTTACAAAATCTACCACAAATGGTTTCTTTGTACATATATACAAAATAATATATAATAGGCTTTTACAATATTACAATAAATATAATTTTATTATGCTAATTATACATTTGTCTTACCTGAAAATAATTTCAGGTAAGACATCCATATCAGCCATTTAAAGTCCACTGTTGGACATAGGCTTCCCCAAGATAGGGTGTTATTGGCCTAATAGACGCGCCCAGCGCGGGCAGGCGTGGTGGCCATCGCTGCACACAACTTCGCGACGAGGAGGCTGCTGAACATCCCTGTCCAGTAGTATTTAACCTGCGCTGTTTCGAGTAGATATACCGCCATCTGTCGGTTGCGGTACCTCAGACACCTCTTACGGCACATGATACAGAGAGAGGTACTATTCTAGTACTACATTCTATTATATGTATGATACTAATGACCACATACATATTAAAGTTGTTCAATCAGTTTAACTGGTGCACTTTAGCATATACCGAACGAACAGTTGTGGGCAGGAAGCGGCGATACACAGACAAACGGTCTAATTAATGCTAATAGCGTAATGATGGAGACAGGACACGGTTATATCCGACTTTCCATTGTTACTGATGTCGCGTCCTCTCGATGCATAATACAAACTATTTCTGCGCGACGAATTTTTGCCCAATAAAAACATTTAAATTTACAATAATTATTCTTGTACTAAACAAAATATTTTTTTAAAATGACAAAATAATAAACTTTATCGATACAAATATTAAAAAGCGGAAAGATTTGAGTGTTTGTAACGATTTAACTCAAAAATTACTAGACCAGTCTTAAAAAATCTTTCACTATTATAAAGTTATTTTTTTACTCAATAACTTTTTTTGGGAACAAAATTTAATAGACGTTTGTAACAAATAAACTCAGAAATTACTGAGCTTATTTCAAAAATAAATAAGTCGTGAACAGTAACAATAAAAAAAATAAAATTACACAATCAGAAAGTGACATAGATAACATATTGTATCCCCGTATATATATTCACGTAATAGAATTATGTGAATAAAACCGTGGAGCGCTGCAAAGTCTTTTATAACAATAGATCTAGCCTCAACACATACGACTGATGACTCTGATGACCTGATAGGGAAAAATAAAATTTTAACAATAAATGAAATTTGAACACATTAAAGTAGTCTGCCGGGACAGCTCTGATTTCTTTGTTAACAGCAAGATCATTACGCGAGCAACTAGGAAAAATCTTGTAAGAATGTAAATAAAGATTCCATCAACCCCCATTTAATGTTAATGAAACCCGTAACGTTATTAAACGCACTTATTTCTGTGTTCTATATGGGTCTTTGAAGTCACCAGGATTTTTTTAAGTCGACAAGCAACCACACCGTCCGCGCTTGCCAAACCAGCTAGTACTGTATTGATATTGGTGTAAAAAATAAACAAATGACAAACGATTCTAATTATTATGTCATCCCGGACATGACCCGCCGCCCACGCCCTCACAGTATTGACCTTTCCCTCGGTTCCCAGCGCTGGGCAAACATCACCGATCAAGTAAACAGATCCAGAAGGTACGAGCCACTTAACAAATGGGCTACATTCGACACCTATTCTATTTGGACTTGTAAACACTAAGCTCTATTGACCCACCGGAATTTCCCAGGGTTGTTTTACTAAGTTATTTTTGGTTGGTTAAGGGTCACGTAACTCAGTTTTGTTGGTCAAAGCATCTGAAGTAGTATAGCTTTACTTTGTTAATATAGCTGGATTTTAATGATAGATGGCGATGTTGAACGTCGCAAAATTTATTTATATTGGCTTCATATGGTGTTATTTATATTACACTTTACAATGGATTTATATATAGAGCATAGTATACAAAATCAACCTGAAATTGAAATGAAAACCTAGTTTAAGAACAAGTTGGTTTGACAGCTGTCAATCTGTCAATAAAAAAAATATTTTATTTTATTCTTCACACTTAAGAACCAATTTACAAGACTGGTGCCCAAAACTAGGCTTATCTTGCTAAGCTTGTTAATTTCAATTACCCGAGTCTCTCTTCCGGCACAGTAGTCCAAGTATGTATTTGGAATATAACGAAAAACAATGTTATAATTAGATGTACTTGTTTATGGGCAGCCAAAAAGGGCACGACTGGCTGTTCATAGAAGTGCGTTGGTGAAAGTTGGGTATGGCAGAAGAAGTACGCGAGTAGAATAGAGAGCACATCGAAATATGTATGGTATGAGTTTGAGAGACAGATTTAAAAAAAGTGTGAGATGGTTCGGCTATATAGAAAGGATGGATGAAAGTTAGAATGACTGCACAAATATTTAGAGCGAAAGTGAACGGAACAGTTGGTAAAGGATCAGGAGTTAAAAAAAGGCCAGGCCAGTAATGACACGAATAAACGAGCACGTATGAAAGGACTAATGCGAGTATGGGAAGCGAGAGAGGTATGCCAAAATCATAGCAAGTGGAGTCTCTGCTTACCCCAATGAGACACAGGCGTGATGTATGTAAGTGTATCTACTTAGGTTCATATATTTAATAATATGTTTACCCTTAAATAAATATCATTATAATATCAGCCGTAATACATCCGCCACTTAACATATGGAAACAAAGGCCAATCGTTATCCTTTTGTTTGAACCATATGTGATAGTATAACTCAATTATATCCAAACAGGGTATAATTGAACTCAACAAATAGTAGAACTAACTCATTCTAATATATTTTTAAGGAAGGTAATACATTTTTGTAGGCAAAATCATTGATGGACAACTAAAATTTAAATTTTAACGCCACCGGAGGGAGCAACGTCTTTAATTATTCCGTGTTTATATATCTTTACACGAAAATCGAGCGAGATGCAAATAATGAAATTTCTTTGATAGTGACTTCAAAACATATAAATAAAATTGGAGTGTCTGTTTGTAATATTAATGCTTTTTACTAAATGCATATGAATGTATACACGAAAAAAATCTTCTGTATTGTTTTGTCTGTTGGTTTGAGGTAATCTACGAAACAGCTGACCGATTTTGATGGGGCTTTCACTGGCAGATAGTTGATACAATAAGGTGTAACTAAGCCTTTTTAACATCACACTATGACTAATGGGAGTGGAGTATCAAACAAAAATCAAATGAAAAATGTAGCTAAATCGGGTGAAACATGGGCGGGTTTTGAGAGCTTTTGTTGCGTGCGCTGTGTAAACGGCTGAAGTTACATAAAAATAATGTAAAAAAGCAGACTAAGTCACGGGCATAGCTAATCTATTAATAAAATAGAAAACTAAATGCTAAATATGACTCATATCTTTAGACTAGCTCGATGGCGCAGATGGTGGCGATCGTATCTTTTGCACCAAAGGTCATGGATATGGTCCCTATCCAGAACTAGAATTTATATAATGAATATATTTATGTTTGTTCTGTATCTGGGTGTTATTTATATGTATTTTAGATATTAATCTATATTTGTAATTCCTCTGTTGTCTGATATCCGTAACACAAGGGCTTTAAGCTATTTATCTCGGAGACAGGTGAACGTATGTGTTGTCGTGTGAATTTATTATTATTTAGTATGTTGAACTGGGCAGGGCATTTGGTACAATGAACTAGTGGATGATGGTGTCGAAAGGTTCTAGAAATGGAGACCACGTACCGGCAAGCGCAGCGTAGGGCGTCCACCGGCAAAATGGACCGACGATCTGACTAAAACCGCAGGATCGCGCTGGACACAGGCCGCATACAACCGGTCCTATTGGATATTACTTGGGGAGCCTATGTCCAGTAGGGGACATCTTATGGCTGATATGATGATTATTATTATTTATAACTTACTTATATCTGACCAGCATATATATACTTATATTACACTCAGCTTGCTAGTCGTTGTGATTCCCTCCATTTCAATTCATAAATGCATTTTTAAAGACATTGCTTTATCATTATCAGTTAATCGAGGTGTGACTGCAGGTCGCGTGTGTTATGCGGCGTGTTGACACCGCCACGCTTCACGGCGAGCACGGTGTGGGTGCGTAAAATACGACGACATAACTGTTTGGTACTTTATATCTACTTACCTACCTACCTTTATAGTATCTCCCCCTATTCCAGGTGTCGTAAGAGGTGACTAAGGTACCAGAACCGCAGGTGGCGGTATATCCATCCGAAAGTGCAGCTCAAATGAACAGCGCGGTGATAGCAAAATCCCCGTCGCGAAAACTGCGCTCTACTATTGTCAACATGTTTACCCAGCGCGGCAATTAAAGGCGAAATTCCTCCTCTCTTAGGGAGGCCTATGTCTAGCAGCGGACATACAAAGGTATAATGATTACTGCTTCAACGCTGCATATGGTTATATCGATGGCAGGTGGCACATTAAAGAATAGTGTCACAAGAAATCGATGTGGTGTAAAAGATGATGTTATAACAACAATAGAAAAAGGAATGTTAAGATGATTTGGCCATATAGAAACAATGGATGAAAGTAGAATTACTGCAAACATATTTAAAGCGAAAGTGAACAGAAGAGTTGGTTAAGGATCAGCTATTAAAGAAAGGCCAGGTCAGTTATATCACGAATAAACGAGCACGTATGAAAGGACTCATGCGAGTATGGGAAGCGAGAGAGGTATGCCAAAAATATAGCAAGTGGAGATCCATAGTCTCTGCTTACCCTAATGAGACACAAGCGTGATGTATGTATGTGGAAGAAGGGTTTTAGAGTGGTGGCCACGTACTGCAGCGTGGGTCGATCCATCCTCAGATTGACGAAGGAGTCGTTGGTTACAGCCGGTACAAAACCACATGCTGTGGTATAATATTGCTGAGGCCTATGCCTAACTGTGAACGTTTGTGGGATGCAATGATGATGACGGTTATATAACATGATGTAAAGTGTACCCAGCGTACAAGTAACATTTGTATATATAGGAAAAATTATTTAGTCTTTCTACTGCTCATTCTAATAATACTATTTTAAACTTTTTTTTTAAATATATTAATAATGTAAATGGAAGGTTGATTTGATATATATGTTTATGATATATGTATATTGTATGTCCTATTATACCTATTTATATATAAATATATAAATAGGTATAATATATATACGAATATATATATATTATACCAGGTCTATATCAAGCATACAGTCTCCGAAGCAAGTAGCGTCAGCGTCGTAGTAAGCGTCACCACAGCCTATCCCAAGGATATCACTTGCACTCTTACAACCAAGTGACTTGAAAATATTATATTTACATGACCCAGTAATTTCAATGCCTCTCTCATCTTTCAAACCGGAACATAGCAATGCGAACACTGCTATATAGTTCTAGCTTTATTAATTAATATCTGATATGCAATAACATGACAAGAATAACGATTTAATAACCATAAAATCACAAGACTCACCGTAATCAGTTGATATTCGACCTTATTTTGCTACTACATTTTAAACTAGCTAATGCCCTCAACCCTGTTCGTGAGAAATCGATTTCATAGACTAGAATCCAACGAATCAAATTTTGTTTAGGATAGTATAGGTGATAATTATATGTGAACTAATCGCTAATTAAATTCATTTAAATTCTATTTTACCCCTCTAGAAGGTGAACTTTCAAAAATACTTCTTAATGCTTCCTTACGTTATAAAACTGTGCAAAATTTCAAGTTTCAACTCTAATAGTTAAGGCCCTGCGTTGATATGTCAGTCAGCAATACGTAATAAAAACTTTTCAAAAGCAAAAAAATACAAACATACTTCCAACTTTTAATTATACTACACTCAACGTCTGTAACAAAAAACCCCGAAATAAGATTCGGGGTTCAATTAGGGACGGTCGCCGTACACTGTTATAAAAAAAACTGGGAAATAGATCCCATTGGAAACCGGCGGTGGTACCTGTTACATTTTTAACGGAACAAGTATTTATATACCCTCGCGAGGTGGCGAAAGGGCCTAAGTTAATTTTTTTACTTATTAAAAACTTGGAAATCTATACTAATATTATATAGCTTAAGAGTTTGTTTGTTTGAACGCGCTTTATATCAGGAAATGCTGATCCAATTTTAAAAAATCATTTCAGTGTTGGATAGACCATTTATCGAGGAAGATACTGCTAGTTAGTTATATAACTTTTTTAACGGCCTTAAAACGCGGTTAATTTAACTTTTTCATTTTTTACTCGACGTTTCTCTTTCTCTTCTCGTTCTTAATATTGAAAAAAAATGTCAATCTTGACATTTTTTTTTAAAAGTAGTCGTTTTTATTTGAGTAGTGAATTCAAGCGTAAATGTTGGAATATATTGAAAATTAATGGCATAATTACATATTTACTGAATTTGTTCGCTCGGAATCAATACTAAAGTGTAGTATTTACGAGTATTGACAAATTATTGTTGATACAATTGAATTCGTGATAGCAGATTGTACGTTGGATTGAATTGTTTATTGGTGCTGACGCCGGTATGGGTTCCAATAATACCTACCATTGGTTGTTATTGGAACCCTCATCACCATCAGTTTTTCTTGCAGGTTCTTCTCTGGTGACTCTGAACGAACCTGCTATAAACTTAGTTATAAAAAGGTGCTGGCACACTAGTATTAAAGTAGGACACTCAAAGAACTGTTTGTTTAAATGTGACCTATTTGTTTAAATGACTCTTAAATAACACAGGTTGTCAGGGTCATCGGTCATTTGTGTAAACTTGTAATCAGCAAATCTATACTCTTATTTGATTTTATTTGATTTTTTGACGATTTGAAAGTGCCTATGATAGGTCTATTTAAATAAAAACCGTATGTATTTGACTTTGTTTATAGTATAGTTATCTAATTATGTATATGTATAACCAAATATAATTTCGATCTTTTTATATGTCAGTTCAGTTATAAATTTGACTTATAACAATATTCTTTTTTACCTTACAATACCGAGCTCCCTACCTCACAGTAAATATATTTTATTCTAAAATTGTGTACAGTCTTTAATTAAAATATTCTGAATTATACTTATTGAATTGGTGATATTGGATTTGTGAAAGATATTAAGAGACCCAAAACATAACTCTTAGAAATGACAAATAAAAAAAGTTTTGCGTATTTTTCTATATCACTGAAAGACAGTGCGACTTTCAAAATTAACAAATTCTCTAAATTATATGAATTAATACAATTTTATCTTATCAAACATTTTTTTCCCTGAAATCATACTTATACACTTGTTGCATTCAGATCCGTGACGTGAAGCAAACAGAAGTTAAGGCTTTGAGTGGGTGTCACCGTGGGAAATCCCAATGGTGGGAAAATCAATACGCCATCTTGGCTGGTTACCATGACAAGCCGTCGATACAAATATACTAATAAATTAGTAATAATACGTCTAGCAATTAACCAACTGAACAGGCATATTAGTAAATGAAACGAAGATACTAATTTAAAGGAGTGTAATTATATTAAACTAATTTAAAAATTTACTAATTTAAAGTCCTACAATCAAAAATACTATAAGCAATTTAATATCTGTTAATATTGGGCTTAATAAGCCAAAGAATTGTGCGATGCGTTGAATTTAGTTGACAGAAGTCTGATGTTACAAAGATGAA
Organism: Heortia vitessoides; assembly: GCA_020976665.1. NCBI lineage: Eukaryota > Metazoa > Arthropoda > Insecta > Lepidoptera > Crambidae > Heortia > Heortia vitessoides. The sequence continues at coordinate 13,741,579 of JACJUM010005601.1, forward strand.
CTGATGATACTTCTAAAATATATTAAAGAACAAAGCTTTACAGCATTAACGTTAGCATTAAATCTTAAGAAAAATAAACAAATTCCAATGAAGAAGTAACAATAAGTAAATGTACAAGCAAACGTAATCAGAAAGATAGAGAAAAATAGATATAGAGAGTGAGATAGAGACAGACTAAGAGAGAAAGAAAGAAATAGAACTAGTTTAATTATACTTAAAATAGTGTTTCTATATGTGTCTTACTAAATTTCATTTCATCATATCAACCATTGTACCATGGACATACATGGAAAGAGGGACTTTTGCCCATAACTGCCGCACTGGTCCAGCGTGTCGGCAATCGCAGAGCGCAGCTTTCGCGGTGGAGGTGCTGCTGCACATCCCCACCTTAGTCGCCTCTTACGACACCTGTAAATAAGAGTGTCCTACTCTGCCGGTACCTCACGACCTCCCAAATTTTATTAAATAAGGCAACATTTTCTATAAATGCTAGCTTTTCGCCTGCGATTTCATCCGCATGGACTTCAGTTTGAGTAGTGCCCCACCGTAATTCTTTTTTTCACCGCACTAAAAGTAGTCTTGAAACCTCAACCACCACGTTAAAAACAACAGCAAGTTCAATTGTTTAATAAAATCGAATAACCATTCCGGTTATTTTCATTACTCCGGCTTTAAAATTAAGCTATAAGAAATTTATAACTACATAAAACTTATCTCTGTGCCGAAATTGATGGCAGATTTCTTAAAAATATTGTCGTGAATGAACATCTATCTATACAATCAAATTACTTTTTAACGGATTTAAAACTCTGTTTATTTACCTTTTTACGTTTTTTCGGTATCACCCGCGTTATATGTTAGAACTTCGATGATTTATATATAAAGAACCTTTATACTAAATTTAATTTAAGTAACTTCAAAAACAAAAAAGATTCAAACCAACTTTGCTTTTTTAACGTTAATATTTAAAAATACGCCTCTATTTCAGAACAAGTGAATGATTATCAATTTGTAAGGGATACTTCTCAGAAGCCATTCTCATATTCGGTAAAAACCAGCGTCCACAAATTACGACAAACTTATTTGTCGAAAAACGTAATGCAATTCGGAAACTCGTAAAGGCACACATGGTAAATACATAATGACACGGTGGGAGTCAAACCCAGGTCGGCGCGGTCGCAGCCTTGTAATTAGCCGAGCGCAGCGGGCCGCGCGCCCTGCGATTGATTCCGCCGCTGTCATTCCGTATTTATTGCCCAACTGAGATGGTTCATGAGGAAAGAATTGGGTGGATCTACCAATTATATTTTTCACTAACTGCGCCCCGTGGGTTTACTGGAAATTATTTTGACTTACTTACATACTTCTTACTCGTATCTGCCAGTAAAAGTCCCTTTAAAATCGATTGGAAGTTTGCTGGAACAAATGTGTAGACAGACAATAAATTTTAAACAATTTTTCGTTTCGTAAGTATCTGATATACTTTTACTGTTAATTTGGTAAATGTTATGTTATGAGATCAGTAAACGTGACTGCAGCCTATAGCCGTCGTGTCATCACAAAGATGCGTGTTACCAACCTTGTGAAATAAAGATCATCATTACAGCTATTGAAAGTTTTTGACGATTGAAAGTAAGCCTTTTTAAACTTTCATATTCTAGAATTAACTTCCCAAAGTATTAAACATCACGTACCTGTCTTGTCCCCGTTAATATAATGGCGGACGGGTGCCGTGGCGCCGCGATTTTGACAGATGATATAGTGAACCAAACCCGAGCGCGGCCAGTGCTTTTTTATATTTTTTCACACTATTTAACATCACCTGTTTACGAGATCCGATGCCTCGATGTTCCGCAGGTAACTAATAAAGCAATAAATGTACCCTTGTTGAAACGGGAATCGAATCGGTGCCCGACATGAACTGGTGGTTTGAACAGGAATTCCAATTTAAATATATTATAATGCCCAATTTAAACTTGTTGTATGTAATCGATACAACACATTTACTCCCACTTGCATTACTTGCACCTTGCAAGCAAAATAATGTAAATATTACAAAGTAAAAAATTTAAGACAGTACATGATATCGCATATCATCATCATCATCATAATCTTAACAGGCGTAAAACGACCACTGCAGGTCATAGACTTCCCCAAAAAGGCGGAATTTGCCTATAATCGCCGCACTGGGCAAGCGTAGTGGCCATCGCGATGGGAATGCCACCCTCGTTCTATTATACCGCCATCTATCTGTGTCGGTATCTTAGTCGCTTTTTATGATACCCCGGGGAGATGTTATTCTACTCTGCCGGTACCACAAAGTCTTGGAAAAAAGTACAGTAAAAACAGTTGGCTAGCAGGTGCTACCCATATAACAAAAAGAAAAAATTTCTAAACAAATATATTTATAATAAAAAATGTATGTAAACAACAAACAACATGTCATTGTCAACCCAAAAAATAATTATAACGACAGGTTATGTGCCTTTACCAACTGTTGGGACAGGAATTGCACGCTTCTGATTTTTGAGGAAAGAGCATTCCATTAACCAACTACCTGAACTGTAAAGGACTTTCATAAAAAGACGTGGAATACTCAGGAATTTTAAGCGTCAAACTCCGACGACCTAAGTGATACTTGTATCTCATGACTATATCAGTATTCTCAAGATACAGAGATAAAGATTGGTTAAATAAAACTGTATAAAACAATAAGAAGATAATAGCTGAATATTGCTATTTAAATAAATCTCATACACTTAACTTCAAATAACAACAAATACCTACTCAAAAATAACTTCAATACTTTTGATACGAAAGACTTTACAAGTACAAAATTTAGATCAGATAAGTCCTACCGGAAACTAACCGGGTTTAGACATTTACTTAAAAAAATATGCCACATAAAGTATGTGTCTGTCGATAGTGAAACCAAAAAAATATATTTCCTAACATGGTAAATTGCCAGACAAAAAAATCATAGTTACAAATATCGAAATCCCTGTGGTTTCATCGAATTATGACGGGCCCGATGGCGCCGATGGTGGTGATCCTATCTTGTGCCTATCTATATATATATATATATTTGTGTTTGTTTTATGTCTGTTTGTCTATCTTAGTATTATGCTTGAGATTCCTCTTTTGTTTGACTTCCGTAAAATAAGTGCTTTAAGCAACTTATCTCTTATATCTTACTCGCTGTATTAAAAGAAATTTGCTAGCGTGTCGGTAATTTAACGAGCATTTCTTAGACAAAGTGGCATTGAAATTAACCATTTCAATGCCTAGGATTCTCTTAACCAGAACATGGCAATGTGGAAGAACAACACGAGTAAAAGGTGTACCAATGGAATTTCCAATACTATTTCGCTGACGAGGATACAACAAGAAATACATAGCAAATTCAAATTTGATTTCGAATCATAAATAAATTATTACAATTTATAATTAGAACTTTACTAAACTACAATTTTATTGTCTCCATCTATTTCATAAAAAGTAATAGTAACTTCGATATATTTATACTCTCCCAATCTTTATTATTATTTAATATATAGGATATTATATAATATGATATTATAATTTAATATGGACGCTCAACAGCTTTAAGCCAATCCTTTTAAGTTGATCGACCATTGCTGGACTAAGGCGCAAATTATGAATGCAAGTGCATTATTATAATGAAACTAATTTACAACCAAGTTGTGCTCTTTATTTTATTTTTATAGTTATTAGCCGAGTACTTCGCTCGCGAGAGAACTTAGCGTGTCTTGTAAGTTTCTAAAAATTATAAAATGTACATAATTTGCATATATGTGTTAAAAAAATCAGTTTTTTATTGGTAAACGCAAATATTAATAATACCGCTATTATTTCACTAATAATCACGAATAATTTTTGTAGTTTTTATAATAAATTTTATATTTTTGTTAATTACATAATTTAATGCTTGCATTTTTATCAATCATATAAATCATAACGCATGTCTGTGATTAACAAAATTTGTATTTAAAAGAGAATAACAAAATATTTATGATAAGCCTTCTAAAAAGTATTAATGATAAGCTTTCGGTTATATATATATACAGGTAAAGGTTGCATAAACATGGAGCGCAAAACGAGTGATTAATTAATTAAACAAAGATCAAGAAGGCAGAATTCTTAAAAACGAATTCTCCGAATGACAACTTACTTTTTCATTTCTCAAAACAAATGAGGCGATGGCATTACATCTGCGGCCTGTGGCATGTAATAATTGAAAGATACACATGTGTTCCGGGTCCTTTATTGTTAAGGGTCCGAACATCAAATTGGCAATAGGCTGTGCAGATGCGTCGCCATATTTTTAATGTCTGTCGCCCCTCGTAACGATTTGTCGCAGCTTGGTTTGTTTTACTGAGGCATCATATCTTCAATATAAATGCTTCAGGGTTACCAGATTCTAAAATACTTTTGGATATTTTGTTTTAAATTACACATAGACGCGATAACATATTACGTATAAGCTTGGAATTACTCATCTATTTATTAATAACCTATTTATTAATAATACTAATTACATTTTTAAACGGTTTGCATTTTTAAGGATAACTTGACATATTGACTCATCTTCTCGTTCAGCCCGATAGCACAAACTCTGAAAATGCCCCGTCGCCTTCTCACTGGCACTCCACAATCAAACACAATTCACACACACTTCTTTCATAAAGCAGTACACTGTGTTTGCCAGCGGACGCGTAAACTCTCCTCCCCTGAGCGATAACCTTGGGATTAAACTTGGGCTCTCTCAGTAGTCTCTTGCAAAATTTCATCCCCAACGATGGCCACCCGAGCCTAAGTCGAGCCTCAGAGGCGCCCTCGGGTGTTCGCCATCAATCCCGCTCAGATCCCGCGAGCCTTGCGGGGGAGACCGTAGCTAAATGGGCGGTTGTCGCCGCGGGGTACGGGCGTAAAATCGGGCACAGGATCGCCTGCCGATGCCTAATATTTGATATATCCAAGTAACAGCACTTACCAACTTCCAGCACTTACTTACTTATATAGCTTACTAGCTCCGCAGATTTACCAGCATAGAAACCGTTCCCGTGCGAAAAATAAAAAAAAAAATGAAAGTTGCCCAAGTTACTCCTCGGGTTATTACTTGTGAAATTACTATTAAAATTTGTCCAGCCATTTAGCAATTCACCTTAAACATTCAGACAAAAAATTAATACGCTTATTCTTTTATAAACGCTGCACATACTTTTATAAGCCTATTTTTAAAAGCTGCTATTTTTTGTCGATACACTAGATGTAGCGAACCTCTGAATCCTGCCTGTATCTCAAACAACACGATGTTAAGTAAATTTGCAGATGAAACTTGGCAGGCGTCAGGGGCGCAAACAACACTCATGATATTTTGGAAAAATCTTATTAAATTATAGTATATGTGTTACTCTGATGTAGCTATATCATAAAAGTTTCATTAAACTCCATTAAGTGGAATTTACGTAAAAAGTAACAGACATATAAACTCACAAACTTGCCTTTATAATATTGGTGCGATATCATACAATAAATACACTATTCCGAGTAACATCTGTTCTTGTGTTAATAGCTCGTATACAGAGCAAACGATTCACGCACTCAAAACTGTCAAGATTTCAAAATCGGTATTATTATTTAAAGGCTATTAATTTAGTTCTAAATTGACGGAGCTATTTTGAATAAAATTTTATTGAGTTGATCTATCGCTTTGCCTACTACGGTCTCTTACCCCAATCCTCGATTAATAAATACACTGTCTTCTCATTATCCGTACAGTTTTTAAGATATTTTTATTCACGTATTTTACTTGTCACTTGACCTTGACGTAATTGTAGGAAACACATTTGATACATTATAGAAAGTGGAACTGACAACTCATTGATAAGTGCAAAGTGTAGATTAGACATAGTTCAGGCAGTTTGTTTTTTTAATATCTGCTTTATTTTTTTACAGACAGCAACGCATACGTTTCATTTTTTCAATCAAATTTTTTTATTATATTCATTTTAAAAATACAGTTTATTCTTGTATTGAGTTTAATTTTGATATAAATTCCTGCAATACATCCCAATTCAACATATAAAAACATCTGCTCCCCGCAATGACAGCTGAGCGCAATTGATTCTTCCAAAGAAACGTCAGAGGAATTTCACGTACCTATATGTATTCAAAAAAGTTTTGAGTGCAAGCAGACGCGAGTGCATAACCAGGAGCGGGCGAGTCAGCGAGAGCGGAGGCGTCAGCGGCAGAGGACTGTTGCCCGGCTTGTTATTTACGTTTAACTTCCGTCTATTCTGTCAATCTATGAGATCGCTATGAGAAAAAAGTACAATATACCTACATTTTCATTTTTGCAAATTACTGAAATCACTGTAACTGCGTGGAAAAGTAAGTACCATATGACAAGCCCGATGGCGCAGATGGTAGTAATCCTACCTTGGGCGCTAAGGGTTGTGGGTTTAGATTCCCACCCAGAGCATATATTTTCTGTGTTTGGGTGTGAAATTTATTAATTTAAGTAATATATTTGTGTTTCCTTTGTTGTCTGGTCCGTAACACACGTACTTCAAGCGACTTACCACGGAGTCAAGTCAATGTATGAGATGTTGTAGGAATTTATTATTATTTTTGGAAATTTTATACACAGAGCAAATATTTTCTGTGTTTGGGTGTGAAATTTATTAATTTAAGTAATATATTTGTGTTTCCTTTGTTGTCTGGTCCGTAACACACGTACTTCAAGCGACTTACCACGGAGTCAAGTCAATGTATGAGATGTTGTAGGAATTTATTATTATTTTTGGAAATTTATATACACTTTCATATACATACAGTTACAAGCTGTTTTTGGCCTGTACAAAGAGACTTTTAGTAATATACCGTAGAGTTCTCGATTAGAAGTCACACAGCGGCAAGAACAGCGTAGGACGTCTACCCACGAAGTGACCAAACGATCGTATAAAAACTGCTAGTTCGTGCTGGATGATAGCCGCATTATACCGGTTCTATTAGAATTCTCTTGACCGCCTTTAACCAGCACGTGAGATATGACCAGCAAGATAGCATCACTTCTAATAATACCTGTCTCAGACGTCAAATTGACTACCTATTTCTACCACTAAAATAGCAGTGTTAGCATTACTGTGGACCCGTTTAAAGAGTAAGAGAGGTAGTGAAATTATTTGGTAATGCGACATAATATCTAATATCTATTATATTACTACAAATAAGCGCGCGCGCAGTCCGCTCCCTCCCATAAACCTGCGTTACAAACGAGCACTAGGCTGGTACAAAGAAAAAGCGGAATATATATTTGGCAAATTAGGTGTGCTCGCTGACACCGAGTAAGGATAATGAGGGAGACGTGGCCCGACTCGCGATAAAGGGCAAATATTCCATAAATTCCGTAATATTTTGTTATAAATTGATACAATACTGTTTTGTTTACAAGGTGAGGTGTTGATATGTTTGTTTTAAAAACAATTAATAATCTTAAGACATGTGTATTTATGCGAAAAAGGCTTTCGCGTAAATTTTTTTTTTTCGGCTTGCCTTATACGAATGATAAAAAGAGGATTGAGAAATCGCAGTCTTTGATGAACGAAAAATTTAACACTAGCACTAGAAAAACATTAAATTAAATTAAATAAACATTAATTGTAAGGTTTTGGTAATGATATTCTCTTTGGTCTCATTGAAAAAGATTTTCATTTAATCTTAATAATTGTATGAATTATAGTCGAATTTCGATCACCGGACAACCCAACACGTTTCATTCAATTAAATCTGATAGTATCACCACCTATTACGACACCATCTGATCACCTATCAGAAATTCGAAGTTGATTACAAGATAATAACATTTAATTAATAAAAACAAAAAAGGCATTTTTTCCATTCATTGACATAATCCAACATGGAGTATTGGACACGGAAGAAAAATATATAGACACCTGCATCAAATAAGCTCGAAAATATCCGCCACATGAACAAGTGGTAATAAAACCTGTGTCCGACCGTATCTCCGCAAGGTTACCTTTTTCATTCAAAAGATACTTATCACGATATACAGCATGATCTTTGCGCCATCACACGTCTTTATATCGAGTGTACTCGTAGGTATTTATTTTTGTATACAAGAAGCTCTTAGCGGTATCTCCCGCGTAATTTCCTTTCCTGTGAGAATAGCAAATAATAAAAAAAAAGTCTAAATTTCTCCTTATAACATCAACTATGTTCAGTCGTTTCGGAGATTATCCGGAACAAACATACAGACGATTTTTTTTAAATATATTTTAAGTATGTAATAATATATGTACCTATGATATATGTTATAGTATATATATGGTTTGAAGCCGCAGGGTACCGGCGGAGTAGAATTAGTACCTCTCTTTATACCAGGTGTCGTAAGAGGCGACTGAGGTACTAGAACCGACAGACGGCGGTATATCCATTTGAAAAAGCGCAAGTTATATACTACAGGGCAGGGATGGGCAGCAGCATCCTCGTCGCGAAGTTGCGCTCTGCGATGCTACTACTACTGCCCAGCGTGGCAATTATGGGCAAAAATCGCCCAATCTAGGGAAGGCTACGTCCAACAGTGGACTTTAGAGGACTGATATGATGAAAAAATGATAAACATTGTTTTTGTTATTAATAATATCATTTCGAATTTAAAATACAAACACCTTACCACCTTACCAGACATAGTTTATACTGGACTGTCGGGTCAGCAAGTAAATTGTACAATAAACCTAGTGTCAGTGAACTTTTACACTTACTTCACATCGCCCTTTACCCCTTTCAGAGATGATTTTCTCAAAAAATATTTTACACATATTTCATGACTTTCAATGAAGAATCTTCATACTTAAATTGGTATCATACTTATTGGAATAACTTCAAAAACTTTAAAGTTTCATACTCACTTTGCAACCCCGTTTCACCCCTTAGTAGGAGAATTTAAAAAAATCCTATATTAATGCTCACCTACGTTGTAAAATAAAACCCTGTGCAAGCTTCTTT
>JACJUM010005601.1:13750729-13988431 GCA_020976665.1 Heortia vitessoides
TACACTATTCCAATGTTCAAGATAAAATTACACAAAAAATCGAAAGCCGTTCATTATCCGACATATTAACAATATGTACATTTATAAACTGGAGTATTTATTTACCAGATGCACGGGTAATAACATATATTATAGTGAATTATTTTTCATGTTGATATTTGGTAAGTGCATATTAATTTTACAATGGGGTAGGTACTTACAGTATTTTATTCTTAAAATACAGTCCAATTCAGTCCGGTTGATAAACCATATACGGTCGTATATCACAACCTTCTCGGCATACCATGACGTCTGTCCAAGTACGCCATCTGCCAGTTATTTTATATTAAATACTCCTTTTATAATTTTCTTTGTGCCTCGAACATGTGCTTCAACGGCAAATTGTTTCAGATTCATGAATATAGTCGTTGGTATTAACTATTTTTTATAACCTCATACTTCTTGATTTTAATATAAACAGCTCGTGGATCGGCGTACCCCAATGTGACAATTGATAGTGAGTCGAATAAGTTGGATATTAAGTTCAAAATTGATTGCGATTTGCTTAGGAGGCCTTCTTACATCTATATGTATAAAAGGAGAAGTTCCCACTGACATATAGACGCACGCACAGCCGTAATTGCTGGATAGAAAGTGAAATTTGGACAGTTGTTTTAAATCAACGGACGGACACCAAGATTAAGTATTTAACCGGCCTGATGGCGCAGTTAGTAGTAGTCGAGGGTTCGATCCCCCCCCGAAACAAATATATATATGATGGTATTTATTTGTTCTGTGTCTAGGTGTTAAATATATGTACTTTTAAATTATGTTTATTATTCCTCTGTTGTCTAATGTCTGTTACAGTAATATATGAATTGTCGTGTGAATATTGTGTGAATTGTATATTTAAATTCCTCTCTTGTCTGATGTTCGTATTGCCAGACGAGTGCTTTAAGATACTTATCTTGGAGTCAGGTCAATGTATGAGGTCAACGATAATAAGACGTTGTGTTAACTATTAGTTAATAATATCATTTTGTGTGCGAAATTTGTGATTTTTGAACGCTGTAAAACGCTTATGCGAACCCAATGCGAATCGCTAGTCATTATTACAGTCATTGAAAGCCTACTGCTGGACATAGACCTTCCTAAGAAAGGGGGAATTATGCCCATAATTGCCGCGCTGGGCATGCGTGTATATTTCAGGTGCACTGCACTGTCTCAGATGGATATACCGCAATCTGTCGTTTCTGGAACCTTAGTCGCCTTTTACGACACCTGGTACAGAGGCAAGTACAATTCTACTCTGCCAGTACCTCACGACAGTCAAGCAATCTAGTCGCTAGTACGGGGTAATTTTTAAAAGCCCGCACAACCCTTACGCATAATTTTACAAACACTTTCATACCGAAAAAACAACAAAGAATATACTACGTGTATATACTACGACTATATGTGTGCGATGACTTCAATAATTCTTTACAAGCGATCGAATTAATTAAAATTAATACTGACATGTTCATAAATACGATAAAAAAAAGGTAACAAGCTGTCACTAAGCAGTTACGATATCACTGACACGGTATATTTGTTTGTGTTTAAAATGACATTATAATAACTGATGAAAGTAAAATTTTCCCGTTCCACTATCGTATTCATAAACATTTAATTAGAATAACTTTCAATTATCGCCATATTGCAAATACCTTATTAGTGGCTTGCGCAATAAGAATGCAATGAACTTGGTTATAAAGCTGCCAGCAGACTAGTTTAATATTATCGCAGTTGGTTGCAGTGAAGTTACTTTTAACGCTAATCGGGTGCCGGCGGACTAGTTAAAATTAGGGCCAGTTACAGCAAGACATAGGGTGACTCTTATGCTCCCGTAAGGTCATCAAGATCGTGGGTACAAAAAACATTTTTTTTTAATTCTAATGGTGATATTTTTTTATTGACACTTTGAAAGTCAATTGGCATACAAGCCCTATATATACGATCTGACAAAAACCGCAGGATGGACACAGGCCGGATACAACTGGTCCTATTGGAGATTACTTGGGGGGGCGACGTCCAGCAGTGGACTTCTTATTGCGATTATAATAATGATTATGATGAATTTGAAAGTGCTAGTATTGAACTTGTTTGAATAAAGAATTTTGATTATTGAGTTCGAATTATCTGATGGGATGGCAAACAATATAGATATTTAATGCGAGTTATCTCTTTGTGGCATTTATTTACTTAGTCAGCTTGATGACTTACTTCTTGCGATTTTCACATCATCATCACGTTGAACTGGCTCCGAGATAAGTAGCTTAACGCACTTGTTTTACGGACAACAGATGAGTTATACTTATATATATAAACTACACCCAGACACAGAACAAATACAAATAAAAATCATATGAATATTTGTCCTGGATGGAGATGGAACCGATGACCTTAACGTAAGCCATCGGGCATTATAATTTCTTAAAGGTCTTTCATCAAATATTGCCAAGATGGCATGATGTCATTTTACCTACCCAAAGAGTCTTTAGAGAAAATGAGTAATTTTCATTTATGAATAAGGCCTTAGCCGCGTTACGGAGAATGTTGTTTATTTCAACAAAAAAAATTTAATGCTTCCATTCAAATAACCGATGATCCTGATGACAGAGCAGATCGGACATAGGGGGTTTGAACTTATAAGGACTTGAGTAACCTAGTGTATCGCAGCCTAACGGTTTTAAAACTACGTTGACTACACTTTCATTACGCGCCACCAGAAATGAAACCTTCGATAAAAACTAGTGTTAGGTACTACCGACTAGCCCGATGGCGCAAATCGTAGTGATCCTATCATTTGTGCCATGCCAAGGGTTGTGGGTTCGATCGCCATTCTGTACAAACATTTATAAAATGATATTTTTATTTATTGTGTCTGGATAGTAAAAATATGTATTAAAGAATTATATTTGTATTTCCTTTGGACATGACTTTAAGCAACTTACCTCAGAGCCAGGTCAATGTATGACTTTTTATGTGAATTAAATATTATATACTACTTAGGATTTTAGTATATAACGGTACATAATCGGGTAAACTATACTCGCATATTTTATATTATCACTACAGCTATACGCTACACTGGCCGGTAAGTTGGGTGATCGCGGCTAGTCTTATGCAGACGTGACCCCTGAGGGGCCTTCAACAACTCACATAGTCATCTAGATGTGCCCCAGTATGAGCCCTCTCCTCTCACTAATGAGCGAACTGACCTCATTTCCCCAGTGACGCTGTTACTAACGTAAAACTATTTGAGAATTTCGTGCTGGTAAAGAAAAAGTTGTAAAAATGGGTATTTACTTATTATGCAACCTCATATATTAACATCCGTTAACACATGGTACACTGCTGGCCATAAAAAGGTAGAATTTTGCTCATAATTGCCGCGCTGGGATGTGTGTGTATAATTCCAATAGTGCCTCAATCTCTTCATAATTCTTTGGTTTCAACCATTTTGCCTGATAATGATAATAGGCCTTATGCCTATGTCCAGCAGTGGACGTCTAATGGCTGATATACTGATGATGATGATGATGATGATGATAACTATGATAATGATGATACTCTTTACTATGAAACTTAGTATATATTCTATTCAATGGCATCCAGACTTTGATATAAGAAATCAATATTTTACTTTAAAAACGGTCGATAAGTTGAGGGATTGTATGAGCCCAACTTTTCAGCTAGATCTACAATTTTCCATTCCAATAATCACTACATTTTCAATTGTAATTTTTTTCAGTGTATCACGAATTATTTTTTTTTTGTCAGTGTTATAGACAAGAAAATAGACACAAGCCACGCCCACTTTAAACTTCAAATCTATCTCTATATTCGCCTTTGCGTTTATAGGAAACTCAATGCTAAAACAAGACAACGAAATGTTACATATTATATTACATTTATTTGAATACATTTACATGACGTAGACTCATATACAAAGATCGTGTGCATTGGTACCACTCTCACATATTTCTACCGCCAAATAGCAGTGTTCGCCTGTTTAAAGTGCGAGACATGCAGGGAAATTACTGGGTAATGTGCCATATGTCTTCAAGTCATAAGGTGGGCAACGATATCTTTGTGATATTAATGCTAGGCTTACAATAATGCGAACTGTATGTCCTAGTCTATTAATAAAGCCGATCTGTAATGTCTGACAAGTGGAACAAAAAAACTGAAGACACTTACGCCTGAGTTATATACGTATATTTTTTTCTTGCACCGTCCACTGTCACTCATTTTCTAATAGTCGATTTGTAACGTAATCTATGGCATTAAATGACGCGTACCGTATTTAAATGTAAATTCAAGGCATGTGCATAAGAACAGGGCCCACAATTTCTCTCTTTGTTACACTCGCTAAAATATAACCATCGGCCCACTCACAATTTTATAATGGTCATAAAATGGACAACGATATGGAGACATATTAATTTATCGTAATAATATATCGTTAAAAATCGTGGTAAACGCATATACCGGCAACCGTACCAGTAAGCATCTGCCCGGGTTACACGAGATTAACTACTTAAATGTGAAAAGAAAAAAGCAATCCGATCACAATTCCAATTTACGCTCTATTATTTTAGCCCTTCTCATAATTTACATGCACACGGTTTGTTTTCCCGCAGTAATGGTAGGTACTATAAAGGAATACTATTCCGTTTTAATCATGAATTGAAATGGATCTAGTTATTAAGTTACAGCTGGCAACCATTATTTGATTCTAATTTTACACTATTTTATTTAAAACGAACCGGCAACAACACAAAGGTTTTCATGACGCTTAATTAGATGTGAAGCATAAATATTATGAAATATATACGCCGGTAATATCACCTCGCCGCCTGTGCAGAACTATTAAATGTGGACGAAAACATATTTAAATAGGACAATTAAAAATTTTATTACTTACGCTTATACGCTTAACGTAAAAAAACTCTTTCTTTTACGACTATTTACACATAGAATAACATTTATGTAATATTATGTTTTGTCTTCTTCTTTTCTTATTTGTGATTCGGATGCGGACTTCGGATGCGTCTCGATATTCTAACGCGGTCTAAACCAAACGGTTCTAAGCTCGCACCTGTTAATGTAATCAGGTGTTCGGATGCCTCCCTTTTTTGCCACCCCCAACACAATCGCTTACACATCGCTGCGCACGATACCCAATGCTAGTCTTGCTCTATTCATTACCCGCACAGTTCCAAAAAACCACCAATGGATATTCAAAAGTTGGAGAATGTAGAACAGATGACGTGGTACTAATGTCGCTTGCATTCATTGATATTATGACTCGGCTGACGTTCGTTATAATTTGTAACATTCCACAATTTCTGTCGTTGGTCCTTTTGTAGTGTCGATAAGTACATCCGAAGCCAATTATAGGCCGATGTTGAATTCCCCAACTATAATTTCTTATTAATTAATGTGGGCACGCAATATGATATACATAATTTATCTTTAGTACCTATTTATACTTAGTAGCATTTTATTGGGACGACATTCAATTCACGAGCAAGCTGCGTTTAATTTTAATGCCTGCATAAAACCATAAATGAAAAGATTTCTGCTTTAAAGGCATCTTAACTTTAGGTATCGACCATTACAGCTCATCTACATTACTAATTAGTCTACAGTTTGAGGCCATTTTGAAATGAAATATATAAGAAGGATTCCTTTTCAAGTTCAAATATAAGAGACACTATGTTTTTTTATTACCATAATCATACATCATCATAACTACCGCTGGAAGTCCTCTGCTGGACATTGACCTCACTAGGAAAGGGGGAATTGTGCCCATAATTGCCGCGTTGGGCCAGCGTGTTGGCAATCGTAGACCGCAGCTTTAACGACGGGTATGCTGCTGCCCATCCCTGCCCTGTATATTTAGGCTACACTTTTAAACTCTCCCCTCGAAAACTCTCCCTTTCTTGGGGAAGCTTGTATCCATCAGTGCACTTCCAATGCCTAATATGATGATAATAATGTGTATATATAACGAGCAATTTAAAAGTCACGTTTGTTGAAATAGCAGGGATGCGTACCGTACGCAGTACCCGTGTTGTAAATTGATGATGTGCATTATATTTTCTTAAAATGCGCGCCCTTGATAGATCGCCGTTGGTGTGGTTTACATCTTCAAGCATCTTCTTGATGGAGTATTTGAAACAATACAGATATAATATGTACGCTTTCACTACTTTACGGTTAATTAGTATTTTTTGTTCGTTGCTCTGTTCTGTGCCCAGTGCTATTGTTTATTTGTTGATATCTACAATTATTACTCGATAAACTATCGATATAACTCGACAAAAATAAACATCAGCATATCCATTGTATTTTAAATGTAATTAATATTTATTATATCTTATATAATATAATATTCACACAACATCTCATACATTGATCTGACTCCGAGATAAATCGAATAACCCGGTTGTAATTAAATAACACTTAAATATATATTTTAACACCCAGACACCCTACGACCCTTGGCGTATAAGATAGGATCACTACCATCAGGTTTGATAACAGTTAAGTAGCTACAACAATAGACTATGTTCCCTTATTCAGTTATCATCTGTTCTGTTAATTAATTTGTATTTTTTTACTTTAGATATTATAAAATCAATGCTGCATTGTTTATGGTTTCCATAAAAATGATGCAAACAATCGGATCCTAATCGACTGTCGCAGAAATACTCAATGGATCTCATATCGAATGTTGTACCAAATAAGAAGAACCTAGTAGGTATATATTTGTAATTTGTCGCATCACTCCGGAGTAAAGTAACTTTAATAAGTCAAATAATTTCAAAAAGCCTCAGTATATCCATACTTTACACTAGCTAAACTTAATTTTTTACTATAGTACTGATGACATTGTTATTACTACTTATAATGTATTTGGTATTTTTTAATAAGACAAATAATGCAAGAGAATTATCAGAAAAAAAAGCACGGTATCAAATTCTTTTCTCAATATATTTTTACTTAATCTTTCGCTGTGTGCTTTTCTATATTCTCTTATATGCGGTCTGGAGAACAGAATTCATCATCATTGTATAAACCACAGGATCCTTTTAAACATACTCGTAGGCCTCCCCAAAATAATTCTTAAACATTGTCTTCCCCATAATTTACATACACCGTGATGGCAATCGTCGAGTGTAATTTCACTACTAGGAAACTACTGCCCATCCTCGCCCGATATTGTATCTAAAGGATATACTACCACCTAATAAAGGATACCGCAGAAATATTTTCTACTCTGGAACACCTCGGCTAAGAAACACATAGCTAAGGCAAATGTAATCTAGGTAAAAAAACTAGTTGCCCCGTTACATATTCATTAAACATCTATAAGCGCTTATCCTTTGTCTAACACTAACCTACATAGGTCTAGACTAGAACTATGTCAGCCGACACCTGGCGCAAGGTGCGCAGCATATGCTTGTAACTGGCGAAGGCGCGAGCGCGCGCAACGCGGCCGCGGCGCGTGCCAATCACCGACAATGCATTTTGATCTTCTTTGGCCAGTATACACGATTGCCATTCGTTGGGCAAAGTGTATGAATACGTTATTGAATAACTAGCTTAAGACTTGAATACATATGGGATTCGCGACATCCCATTTCAACAGTGTCATGTTAATTGAAGAATCATTGCAAATTGTTACAGCATAGTGGTATGTTCGCGAATTGTTTGATCTAAACGAAAGCTTCTAATTTGCAGAGTTAGTTGTTAATAGATTTATATAAACATTGTCTTCATGAATAAGGTACAAATCCACCAAGTAACAGTACTCACATCGCCATGCGCTGAATTGATAAGATGAGAAGTTTTTATTGAATCAAAACAAAATATTCTTTATTTAAGTAGGCCCATTACAGGCATTTTCAAATCGTCAAAAATAATAAATAGAAATATAAATCACTAAAATAAAAACATAATACTGACTGTAAATAATATTGTTGACCCGGCGAGATCACAAACGCGTTGCAAACTTCGAGATTTTATACCAGTAATTTCACTTCCTCTCTCAAACTTAAAACAGGCACACAGCGATGCAAACACTGCTATTCGGCGGTAGAAAAAAGTGAGAGTGAGGTACCAATGCAGACGACCTTTGCATGAGGTCAACCTCATGTAAACCTTTATTGTATTCACCTGAGCTACTTATAATTAGGATTTGTACTAAAAAAATTATAAATCTGTCTTCAATCTACCTACACAGATTATACAATACAACGTAAGCAATTTTGTCCCTAAACAGTATTTCCTAGAATTTTAATGAAAACTTACTAATCAAAATAATATACACTCCATTTCTTATATACCTTTCAATAAATGAAATAAACAGTTTATTTTGCAAAACATCACACATAAACGATTAAAATATGCAAAGGTTAATTAATATATTTCATGACTTTCATTAATTAATACAGAGAGATGCTTTTTAAGATTCCTGAACTTGACATATTAAATTTATTATCCATGCAGAGCATTTAAAATAAATCCATCTGTCTTTTAAATACAAGGTGGAGTAGAACGGGCCGGTTTCTTGCAATTCAGATATTCAAACCTAATTAAATTAATTCAACTTAATGACCTAATCTATTTATAGATAAATATAAAGGCGTAAATACGTTACAACATGGCGGAAAAAGTTTTGACCTATTGTCCACCGTTATTATTGTAATGGATAAGAAATTAGCTTGGGCTAATGCTATAAAGACAAGGTGTGATGCAACTGTCTGTACAGGTGGCACGGTCAGGTGTAAACACCCTAATCGCGCATACTGTAACACAAAAACTATAGCAACACCGCAAAAAACACCACCACTAAAATAGACTCTATCCTGTTACGAAGAAGTGACAAAATTGTTAGAGCGAACACATGCAGCGCTAGTTCCACCGTTCGTCCAATGAAGAGCAGTTGATATATTCCTCACTTAAGGTCGTAAGACAGTTTTGGAATTAAAGTATTGCCTACCTGTTGCTTGAAATTTACGATTTTATTCATGCCGTTTTTGTTTTCACCCGCTTCTATATTATATGGACGGTGTGGTAATTCCATTCTGTAGCTGATATTTACCGGCTGACAAGTCCATATAGATTAAAGCCGCCTAGTTAAATTGGACCCTGGTCATCGTTACATTGTGGGCTTTATCGTAAAAACAACTGTCTGCCTGTTGATAGTTAATTCTATAAGTCAATGCAGTCGACTATAACTGAGTTTACTAAACTGCAAGTGTTCTTAAAGGTTAATTAAGTGCGTCTGACTAATATAGGTCTTAAACGGTGCATTCGAGGTCCATATAGGTATCATTTATTTGTCCATCATCATTATCACTAACAACTAAAAACCTTACACACCAAATTGTCATGTGATCCTCACCGATGGTCGGTGTGTATTGTGGGGATGAAAATCATGTAAAAAAACGGGTAATTGCGACCTGTTTTTGCCCACCATAATCGTATAAGACAATCTACCTTGCCAAATTAACCGTGAGGTACGGGCCGAGTAGAATAGTAACTCCCCCTTTACCTGGTAACGCAAAAGGTGACTAATTTACAGGAACCGACAAAAGGCGGTATAACAATACGAAACAACGCAGTTCAAATACTTCATTATTTACATGATTTTATTATGTTTACAAACAAAGGAAATCATGGAATAAAGCGTGGTGACCAATCGCAGAGCGTAGCTTCGCGACGGGGATACTGCTGGGATACGCTTCGGATTGATGTACCGCCATCTATCGGTTCCGGTATCTCAGTCGCCTTTACAATACTTGGTACAAGCGGGATAATATTCTACTGTGACGGTACCCTACGGCAGTTAATGATGGTACCTAATGATCGTCATTTATCTTATTTCATGTTCTACTTTCAATTACAATAATCCTCAGCTGCACCGTTTCAAAAATACTCGTAATTAACCATTAAAACAATATGGAATCCGCAATTTTATAATAAAACCGCCATTTTATTCGCCGACTTTAATTTACTACATTTTCGAACGTTTCGGTATTTATATATTAACTTTTATTTCGTTTTTAATAGACTTAGACTAGCTGAATCTGATTAAAATACTAATAACTATTTAATAGCATTACATTTCTGGGTCAATAACTCTAAAATACTACGTATACCAATTTAACTGTTGACATCACCATCATCATCATACCAGCCATTAAAAGTCCACTGTTGGACATAGGCCTCCCCAAGAATGTTGCCCATAATTGCTGCGCTGGGCGTGTTGGCAATCGCAGAGCGCAGCATTCGCGACGGTAAAGCTGCTGCCCAACCCTGTACATTTAAGCTACCTTTTTTGCATGGATATACCGCCATCTGTCAGTCCTAGTACCTTAGTCGCCTCTTATGACACCTGATACAGGGGGAGGTACTATTCTAATCTACCGGCACCTCACGGCTATACTGTTAACAATAAAAACAAAAAAATGTATCAATATATTTTTAAATGACGAAATCAGTAGTAATCGTCTCCGCACCCTAAATACTCCCAAGTCATCAATATGATATCACAAACATCGTGTCCTAAAGACAGTATATCTAGCAGTAATTTCACTGCCTCTCTCGTGTTTCGAATCGGGACACGGCAATATGAGTACTGCTTTTTAGCGATAGGAATAGTGAGGTAGTGCACACGATTATTGTAACAGGTATATCTCTAGTAGTAAGTTACTCATTTTATGTCCAGTTAATGAGAACATCTTTTAAACAAAGAATGCTACCTTTTTACCAGGTGACCTTGCTCTTCCATAACTGGTAATTGCAGAGTATATATATGTTAAATGTCCTACATGTAATATACATTCTTATGTTACATTTTTGAACTATCATATTTATTAACACTAAAATAGGTATAATTTTTGTGTTAAACACAAAAATTATACCTATTTTAGCTTTGTAATTATTTTAAGAAATACGTATTTTGACAATTATGGTTTTCGATTCTTTATTTTTTTTTTACATTAATATTTTTTTACATAGGCCTGGTCGATAAACAGTCCGCGTGATAGTAAGCGTCACTGCAGCCAATAGACTGTCGTAATATCACAAGGATATCACTGGCACGAGGATATCAATAGGTGAGAATGAGGTACCTGTGCAGAAGTTGACTTGAGTGAGATATCATATTGAATGTGTTTTTTAGATTTTTTTATCTATAAATGACGGGCTCGATGTCGCAGATGACAGTGATTCGATCACCATCCAGGACAAATATATATATATATGATCATAATTGTGTTGGTCCTGTGTTCGGCTCTTAAAATTATGAATTTAAGTGATATATTTGGAATTCCTCTATTGTCTGATGTTCGTAACTCAAGCGCTTTAAGCGACTTATTACGGAGTCAGGTCAATGTATTAGTTGATATGTTTTTTTTATCGTAAAACCAGATTTATTTTAAAAGCAATTAATATTAAAATAAGTTTTATGTAATCACCGCGGGTAGAGTTCTAGTAACACTAGAAGGGCTAACACCATTAGAGATTCCATCGACATCTACCAGTCAAAAAAATTAATGGAACTTTATCACTACGAGTTTGGTTTTGCTGGCTCCGATGGTTCGCTTAACAAACCTGCTGTGCAGTAAACTCTTAGACCCTTTTTGTATCTGTATCTTGTAATATATATTTATATATCGAAAAATATTTGTAAAATGTTTATTTCAACGAGTTTATTGTATACTTATTTAAATTAAAAAAAAATTGTTTCAGTTTGAAACATGCTTATCCGTTGTCGAATGTCTAGTCGCATTAATTATTTATTTACCGCCTTTCCTTTTACACGACTGGATCGGCTATCGTGTATTTTTTTTATTAATTAACCTTGACAAAGGAAGCACGCCGTACAGCCAGCTGATCGCACTTCAAAGGTGCACTAGGCTGAACGACCAGGTGTCACGGCCGCGGCACGTTTCACGAAAAAAGTAAAAAACCAAAGATCACCCGCCTAAAAAATCTGTGCAGGTGCTTGGGCAACCTTCGCGCGAAAGACAGCTGTTTTATAATGACTAATTTAGAAGATCGTTTGTTACTAATTTCCCGATGGTTAGTCACAACACGAATAGTATAAAATAAGCAAAAAATATTTGAGGAACCATAATTTAAAACAACTTTTATATTCTCTATACATTTTCGAATATAAAGTACACTGAGTAAAAATAGCCAACAATAAAAATAATAATTGTTGTTGTCTGGTTTTATTTTTAATTTACGTATTAAATTGACTTTGGATAATGATGGTTCAAAAACCATTAATTCAGTACAATGGTGCGAAATGTTACCATTGTTTTATAGTGTAAGATGGTATCTCGTAAAATAAATAACTCAATCAACATTTTTTTGAATGAGAATACAAAATAAAAACTGTTTCATGGTTCTCCACCAACAAGGACGCCATATTTTATGACTGAAAAAAAATATCACATTATACTTATTCATTTAACAATATGAAGCCTTACCTATGAAGATTTACGATGTATTTAATGATGGTGGTCCACGAACCACAGTTCGTCGTTTACTATAGGTATGTGCAAATTTTGACACATAAAATGCTTAGAGGATATTCCAATTTTAAATACACTCATTTGCAAAAAAAACAGGTACATAAGCCATTTCTAATGTTACTATTGGTGTGTTTAATAATTATAGGTAGTTTTACTTTCACAATTTTATAAAAAAATAGAACAGAACAAGAATAGAACAGAACGTCCCAGACATGCTCTATAGAATTGATGTCGGGACTTCGAGCTGGCCAATCCAAACGACAAATGCCGACCTCTCGCACATACGCTTCCACATCGCCAGACGGGTGGGCGCGAGCGTTGTCGTCCATAAAAATTGAGTCTTCGCCTAAAGTGGCCAATGCGGGTTGTGCATGAGGAATTAGAACTTTCGTAATGTATCGATGTCCAGTCAGTGAGCCATTTTCAATGAAGACTAACTCCGTACGATCCAATGAATGCATTCCTGCCCAAAACATAACAGACCCCTCAACATAAGATGTGATTTCTTCCAAACAAGCCTCAGCAAAGCGTTCTCCTCGTCGTGGTAGCACACGCCGACGTCGATCTTCACAGAATAGAGATATCCTGGCTTCATCCGAGAACAATACCCTATTCCAGTCTTTATGAGTCCATGACTCACAATTTCGAGCAAACCTAAGCCAGGCAACTCTGTGCTCACAGAGTAACTTAGGGCCGCGGACTGGGCGACGACTGCGTATATTGGCCGCAAGAAGCCTCCTCCTGACCGTTCATAGACTAATATGCACATTTCTTATTTCTTCGAGGTTGTTCTTAAGGTCCACATACGAACACTTGCGATTTCTCAATGCGCGACTCACAAGAAAACGATTATCCCGTGAATGGGTACATGGTTTTCTTCCAGAACCAGGCCTTCTCTCGACGGGACCAGTGTCTTGATACCGCTGCCAGGTCTTTTGAACCGTCGAGCGACTCACACTTAGCCTCTGAGCCACGAAGCATTGGCTGCAACACTCTTAGAGCAGCGCGCTAATTTTGGTAGCTTTTACCACTTTCTTTAACATTATTGGGACAGCTAAACAGCAATAAATGAAGCTTTGACAATTAAGAATAGCAATTGATTAAAAGTTATGAAACCTGATATTATCGTTTGGAACTTCGCACCAAAAATGTAGGATAAAAAGTGGTTTTCTGTAAAAACGAGCATCAAACGAAAATTTGAATTTAGAACGTACTGTACAAATGATTGAAATCATTTTGGTACCGTATTTTCTTAAAGAAGAATTAAAATCAAAACTGCCCTTTTTTTAAATTGAGTGTATATATTGTATTCTTGTGTCTGAATTATTATACTATAATAACCTTATTCCTGTTGTTTTACAGCAAAAAGAAATGTGCAAGACATTAATTTAAAAAAATAGTTCTAAATTCAGAAACCAAAAAGAATAGAACTGCATCCATCACGAGTACAAAAATGACTTACGATCTTGAACTCATCCGTTATCAATACCTCTGCCTCCATGAAAAAAGTCCGCTAGATCCGCAAAGGTGTTCGTACACCGGGCCTACTTAATTCGGCGCGCGTTTAAACTGCTATTTGTCACTGAGCACTCATCACTCTTGTTGAGTGTAAAAAGCTACATTCCTAGCGTACTGCACTTCAAACCTGGCTATACGCTATAAATTAAATAAGGTGGTTGTGTTGCCGATCAAGATTTTTTCGTTTACTATGTGACTTATTTATGTCATTTACGGAACGAATCTGCCATTGCAGTTTATTTTACCATTTAATTACATAAAATTAGGTTTTACAAGATCAATTTACTTAAATATATGAATATTATTTATTATTATTAATACACCGTAGGCGTATATAGAGGGGGGTCGGGTGGGCTTTACCCACCCCAGGATGTTAGGCTTCCGACTCGAAAAGTTGCACCTACATTTAGTAACGACTGAGATAATGCAGGACAAGCCCTATCACCTCGAATAGCCCGCTAAGGGGACAAATTGCGACCGTAAGCGTGGCCAAAGGGGAAGGGGGACAATAACGTATTGAGGGGGTGGGGGTTAGTAATAACAATAATGAAAAACTCCCACATCACCCAAGGGTGATATGGAAGTTTTTTATTATTGACCCCGTGAGGTCACGCGAGAAGAGCCGGGCGAAGTTCGTGACTGACTGACTGACTGCATGAGAGAGTGCGTCATCGCGTCGGATATGGCGGGGCCAAGCCCTTCAAAATTTAAACCTAGATACACCATTGAATAGCACCAATATTTCAGTCTATCAAAATAAAATAAACTACGGATGTCTCTTAACAACATTAATGACTTTCAGTTACACCACTGACCGCATATGTACAACTAAACTTATAAATAGACTAAACATTTTTTGTGCTAGATTTGCAAATTTATTTATCTTTTACGATCATTGGGGCTGGAGACCACAGCGCACACACAGCGCAAGACTTCCAGGCACAAGGTGGACTGACGATCTGTAAATACCCCTGGATGTCGCTGGGTGTATGAGATCTGGAAGAGCCCTATGTCCATCATTGGACGTCCTACGGTCTTTATTATGGTGATGTGTACTGCTACTGCTTGAAAATTTTTTATTTATGTAGTCTGAACAACTATTATACCAACTTCAAACATTTTCCACCTCACATAAATCTTAGTCATCATAGCAGCCATAAAACGTCCTCTGCTAGAAATAGGCCTCCGCAAGAATAGGGAAATTTGCCCATAAAGCAAAGCGTGGTGGTAATCGCAGAGCATATCTTCGCGACGGGTATACTGCTGCCCATCCCCGCCCAGTTGCATTTGAGCTATACTGCTTTAACAGATTCCGGTACCTCAGGTGCCTCTTACGACACCTGGTCCATGGAACGGTACTATATTATTCTGCCGGTACCACACGGGTACAAGTGTAAATAAAATATTACATTAAATTACCAATAGTCATAAAGTTTATACAATCAATCTTAGCGGGAAATAAAATACACACGGTATTATTTCCAAGAAAATCTGACCCGCAATGTAGTGGTGCCAATTGGGAATGTCGCAGGTATTATCTATTTATTGGCGTTCTATATGATATCCGAATATGATTTTTATTTAAACTAGAACAGCAATTCGACTAGTGCTATAAGATCAATTATCTAATACACAAAAAGGTTTTTATTGTCGAAAACGCATTCAGAATACGCTCACTGATTTCATAGTTTGATAGATTCAGATACACAGATAAATACATATAATATATCATCACTCTAGTTTTTTGACAAACTCTTTTACAGTGACAGCTATACGACTCTGGAACGAGCTTCCGTTGAATATTAAGCAATCCCCAAACAAATTTAACCCGAAACGCTGTCTCCGTACTTTATTTACTGATGCTGCTTCAGCCAGCCGCCATTTGTACATTTTGTGCAATAAAGTTAAATAAATAAAAATAAATAAAATAATAATACACTGTCATCTGAACTTATGAGAATCTTGAGTGACCAAAATCCATTCTGTAATTTTAATAAATTAGTCACATTCAGACAGACAAATGCAGCATAATTTGATACAATTTAAATTTTGAATAGTTAGAAATTACCACCTGCCTGAGATTCTGTTATAAAAACCTGGGCCAACATCACATCACTGCACGATTAAAATATCATCAGCAGTTACAACGTGGATATAAGCGTTAATTAAATTATAATAAATAAATTCCCACTACATCTCATACATTGACCTGATTCCGTGGTATGTCGCTTAGAGCACTTGTGTTACGGATGCCAGACATCAAAAATCAACAGAGGAATCACAAATATACTTCTTAAATACATATATTTAACATCCAGACACAATACAAACACAAATATCGTCATATAATAAAAAAAACTCTTATCTATAATATTTAAGTGTACAATAAAGTGTATTATTATTATAAATATTTGCTCTGGGTGGGAATCGAACCCACGACCTTTGGCACACAAGATAGGATCACTAAAAAATAATAAAAGTTAAAAATCTCTAATTTAAAAACTATAGATAAGCATTTTTAAGAATTTTGTGAACTGTTGCTGCGAGGTAACAACGGAAACGTCAAACAAAAAAATTAAAAAGTTAGATAACTACTCGTTAGTAAAAATCCACGTTATAAATCCGTTAAAAAAGTAGTTTTATTACAATGCCTACGATGGCCAGGATGAAATAGAGTGGACATATATATGTATGGCCGAATGTGCGCACTGTTAGCTACAAGTGCATAGATCGCATGGCGCTACGCAAACACGGCTCGGTGCATTCTGTCCGCGGACGGGCGCCGAAGTGGCGCCGCCGCGTGCACTCGCGCCGGCTCACATTGGCACGACGACTATGTATATACCGCTCTCTACAAGGACATATATATGTCACTGTCTTAATGACAGTGACATACATAGTCTTAGAAACGTATTGTCGCGCTGGATACAGGCCGAATACAACCCGTGCTATTGTAAAACACTTAAAAGGCCTAAGGCCATCAGTGGATGTCTGTTAACTAGAATTTGATAATGAAAAAAATTTAGCTTGCACACAAATATTCACATACAATGACTAAGCTAGAAGACCTTCCGAAATTAGGATTTGGACAACCTGGATTTAAGTTGCAGCACTAATAAATATCATTAGGCACCGTGTAGACAAAATAAGGATGTTTCATCATAGAAGCCCTTGGAATCCACTGCGAGACATAACCCTCCCCAAGAAAGGAGGATATTTGCATTGCATATTTACATAACTGCCGCGCTAGCAAGTTGGTGACAATCGCATGGCGAAACTTTGCGACGAGAACGCTGCTGCCCATCCTCACCCTAATGCATTTGAGCTACACTACCTCGAGTGAATATACCGCCATCTGTCCCTTACAGTACCTCAGTGGCCTCTTACGATACCTGGTATAGGAGGACGTACTATTCTACTCTGATAGTACCCTACGGACAGAGGATGATTGCTTAGTCACTTATTTTCAATACTAACAAATTACTACTGACTCTGGGCATGTTGATTCGAAATGAGGTTACATATACATCGCAGTGTCAACCTTTTAAACGTAGTTCACAAAGAAATAATGAAACGCTAAATATTCCGTGTTCTTTTTCTAATTTTTTTTCCAAGTCCCAAAGTAGGCACCAATTCCTAGTGGCGTGATCAGCTGGCGTGCGCTAATCTGTGACGAATCTGTGAAATTGGCTCGTCGCAGCGCTCGCGCCACTCGCAGGGCTGCCTCACCCGTTGGTCTTCTACTGTGAGTACGCAAGTGATGAGTGAGTAGCGAATGTTCGACACTGTCAAACCTACAACTATAAAAGAATTACAATGGAAACTTTGGATTATTATGTCATACTTTAATTTTAATTAAGAAGCTTAGGTATTGAAATATCAATCATGATCACGATCAGATTATAACAGCACAGATCTCCTCTAGAAACATATATAAATATTATTTTCAAAGACGAAATTGTGTTTGATCTCTTAATCTGTATTATGCACTCCAGAAACTACATTACGTATAATAAAAAGTGCCATCATACACATTAATAAAAAACATTACACATGTACCTATACCAAAGAGGTAAATTAATAGAATTGATTAAAATATAATGGGCATTTTTATTTTTATATTAAAGATAATATGTAATAGAAAAAAATATTAATTTGTCTCGGGAATCAGGCTGAGTTCGAGCCTGCTTCTTTCCCTTCCGGGACACTGCTCTACCGTTGTGCTACCAAGACTTCAGTAGACACGCAATAACTAACATAACCAGAACTCTAGGGTCTCAATACAGCAGCGTTAGTAAAAGAGACGAAATAAAAATAAAAAATATTCTCACAACATCTCATATGTTGACCTGACCCCGTGATAATTTGCTTAAAGCACTTTTGTTACAGATATCAGACAACTAAATAATTACAAATATCAGACACAGGACAAACACAAATATCATCATAAACATTTGTCCTGGGTGGAGATCATACCCACGACCTTTGCACATAAGATAGGATCACAACCGTCTACGCCATCGATTCCGTCAAAATGTTTGAAAACAGGCGAGGCAGCTGTTGATAGCACAGTTAACATGCTATATAACAAACTGTATATAGCACAATAAGTTTTCATATAATCTAGAAACAAAACTACATATATTCTACCAACCTTTGCACGTGAAGTGATCCAAGTGAATCACGTGACTTCAAGTGCTTTCGAGTAACGCTTGCGCCTATGTCTTGTGCCGCACAAACCTCAAAGCACACATTAGCGGATTTACTGCACGTCTGCGCTGTGATGTGGTGATAAACCCAATTGGTTCGCGTCTACAGACAACCCACCCAACGCGAGACGCAATACTTTTATTGATCTTCGTTTAACAGACACAAATTAAATTATACAGATATACCTCTCGTATATAATGTAGCCAGGTCAGCTGTAAGGTACCGGCACCGTAGAATAGTATATCCCCCTAAGGACTAAGGTACCAGAACCGACAGATGGAGATATATCCACCTGAAACCGTATAGGTCAAATGCACAGGGTGAGGATGGGTAGTAGCATCCCTGTCGCAAAGCTACGCTCTTCCGACACCAAACAATCATAAACGTCCATCACATAGGTTGTCCTGAGCGGGTATTGTACCCACGACCTTTTGTGCAAAGGATAGGAACACTACAGAATGCGCCATCAAGCCTGTCAATATACTCTATAAACGAAATAGGCATTTTAATGATTTCATTTAAAAAAGCGTATACATAAAACCTAATGATTATGTCATTAAAATAATTTATATAATACTGTTGTATTTGTCATTACAAAATGTGCATTTACAACTACCAGTTGATTATACGGACGCGTACGATCGGACGATTTAAAAAGCTACCGAGTTAAAACGCTAATTTGTAACCTTAATACTGAAATTAGTCTTGTTATGACATTTCATACCGCGCTATTCGTTGACGACATACGACTCACTCTATCCGACTACACGTGACATTGCATATCGCACTAACAAATTACATCTACAACTTGTAAAAACTGTAACTTTATAAATAACCTTTCGAAATAGAATAGTAATACGAGCGTTAATGATCTCATTATGTCCATGATACGAATATTATCATCATTATTATAGCAGCCGTAAAGATTCCCCAAGAAAGGAGGAATTTGCCAATTGGTTCCGCGGTGGGCAACTGTTGTGGCAATTGCAGAACGGAGTTTCGCGATTGGAGTTCTGCTGCCACCCCAGCACTGTTACATATAAGCTATACTACTTTGGGTGGATATACGAGTACCGCCATCTGTCGGTTCCGGTACCTCAGACTTTCTATAGACGATATAATGATGATGATTTAGAATTGGAATATTCTGCTGCTTGTCTAAAGTTTCGATAAATTAGGCATAGGACGTCCACTATTGGACATAGGCTTAGGGAACTAAGTTGATGCATTTCAGTCCATAAATTCTTTATCATCATTAAAGCAGTCGTAAAACGTAGATCGCCACTCTTAGAAATGGGTAATAAGCCCATAATTATCATATATGCATATATGGTTGCAATCGCAGAGCGTAGCTTCGCTACAGAAATGCCGCTGCTCATCTCCACCCTATCGCATTTCAGCTAGACTGCTTCGGATGGATATACCGCCATTTGTACGTTCCGGTCCCTCAGTCATCTCGTATTCTAGACTGCTGGTTCCCTTAAAATTTTATAAATTATCCAGATATAGATTCAAATATAATATAGCTAATTTAATTAACGTTCTTACTTGTTAAATACATAGATCCATTCATAAGCTCAGGGTAACATCTGTGCATTTTGTTGACACAGTGTTGTATCGAGGTAAAAAAAATACTAATGACACAGGAGGCATATCACGTGTGAGATCCATGCATAAAATATTTTAAAAAAACTTTCAAATGATTTACGAACGTATTCCCTAAGTATAAAGTTGTTTAGAATATCTTCAATTTCAAAATATAATATTAAAAGCTTTAAACTTTTTACATCATGTTTTTTTTTTGTTTTTAAGGCAATTTTAAGGCAATAAACAATTTTTGTTTGATTTCATCTCCTTGTCATATGAACCTTATTTTAAAAATAAAGTTGGCAGAAATTGTGATCGACCTTTGACGGCGTGACTATTTGTCAATATATTTAGTAGGTGAAATGTCAACTTCTTATTTTCTTATATTTAGCTCGAAGAGATTTACAGATGCAAGCAACATTTTTCGTAAGCTAGTTCACGATAAGTTGACAAAAAAAGTTAAATATGTCGGATTTCGAGCATATATAACGATACATTTCAATCTACTAATATAGCTTTTTCATTTGACTAGATAGACAAACAAGCGCATCTTCTGTGTGATATTGAGCGTCACTGTATGGTGTTAAATGTATTGACAGTTACTGACCGTTCTTTAATTTTTGTATTTATTTATTTCTGAGTTTTGTTAATGGCTTATAAAATAATTTAGTTTAGGAAAAAAGAGGATTAAATTTCAATAATATTTGTTAAAAACAGTTTAAACATAATTAAAAATAGCTATTTATATAATAAAGTAAAAACAAATGAAATATTTTTATTTTCTTTACTGTTCTTGCTGTAAACCTGCGCATTGTTCTTTATGGTAATTGAATTTATGGTCGATATATTTGAATATTATACCCGTAATTCATTTGTGGCCCGATTACTGTAACGTAAGTGCTTTAAACGACTGAATAAAATGTTGTGTTAATTTATTATTAATATTATAATGGCCGCAAACTAAAGTAATCGAATTCACAGACCTAGATAAAATGTGCGTCAACTTAAAATAATATATTTCCCACAAATCTAGAAGCATTGCCATTTGTTGGCGAATTTATATGATTTCAACGGACAACATGTTCAGAAAAATTTCCTTACCGATTAAATATGAGAATAGTATGCGATTCGTGGTGTTTAATGCGATTATTTAGGTCAATAACGAAAGGTCTACAAAAAATATGTTTTGAATCTAGGGCTGCGCTATAAGTATTTTAATTTAAACTTTAAATGTACTAAGCAAGTGCAATTTTAAAGTTGCGTCGAATATGGCCGATTGCTGAACGTAGTCGGTTACGTTGGCCAAGGTCTAATGGCTGTTAATAAATATTTTAGTTTCACATTGAAACATCAAGTTGTTTCTGGTTTCAAACGAGATTGAGCCCGCACCTTTCGCTTTCCTGGGTAGTTATTACTTCTCAACAACATTGCAGAGATAGCATTGAGTATCAGCATAAAAAGGACACTAGGAAAAATTTTTCGTTTCTACCATGGTTTCTTGGTTGCATAATTGGCAGTGCAGACGTCCGTACTAGAAAGGATGCGGGTTCAGATCCCGTCTGTTGGAATTTATCAAGAAGTAATGCTATACCTAAATATAAAATCTAGTATCTGCATTGCAAAAAGCATTATCATCATCATCATATCAACCATTGGAAGTCCACTGCTAGACATAGGACTACCCGAGAAATGGGGAATTTTGCCTATGATTACCACGCTGGGCAAGCTTGTTGACAATCGCAGAACGCAGCTTTCACGACAGAGATACTCCTGCCCATCCCCGCGCTGTGTATTTGAGCTACATAGTTTCGGATGGGAATACCGCCATCTGTCGGTTCTGGTAACTCAGTCGCCTCTTTCGATATCTGGTACAGGGGGAGATACTATTCTACCCTGCCGGTGACACACCAAAAATAGTTTAATAAAACCACTAAAGTATTACATTTTAAGTGTTGGTACATATGTAACAAAATACCACATCATGATACAAAATAATCTTTTGCGACTAAACCGCTTCTTTTACCCACGGCGCTAAACAACGATCGTACAAATTTACTAGTTTATCATCATCATATCCGCCATATTGGAAGTCCTGGACGCCCTCCCCAGTTTATAGAAGACCTAATTAATTGCGTACAACAAACAAGGTTCTGATTTTTGGTAAACGCATTCAAATGATGATACATTTTGTAGTAAAACTATAGTTTTTAGTTATTATTGATTGTAGATTGTAGTCCTTGTAATCCTTGTGGGCAAACATTTATACTATCACTGTTACTTATTTGTTTTAACAGATATTTGTGCTTGTTCTGAGTCTGTGTGTTAAATATGTTTTGAAGTGTGATTATTCTGTTTTTGATGACCGTAACGTCAGGTGCTCTTATCGATTTATCACGGAATCAGTTCAATGTCGTGAGATTTTTTTTTCCGCAATGCTAATTCTGCTTCCCACCCGTCCTATTCTATTTGAGTTTCTCTGCTTAAGCTGAATATATCGCCATTTGCCTCTAATACTATATTTGACTTTCTTTCGTTTGCCGGTACCTCAAGAATAAATAAGAAATAAGAGAATAAAGAAACTTAATGGAAATGAACATAAATTATGTGCTCTCTAATTTCTATGAATAATGAGAAAAGAAATGCATCACGTCTTTGAAATTCGAACATCGAAAATAACCGAAAAAAGCATTAATTGAATCATAAAGGAAACTTTCGCCCCTCTAACGTTCCATTATCAAATTATAACAATGCAACAGCATGCGTAATATCCGTTTGCGCGCTCACCTGTCGCGACCGCAAGGTGGCGCGCACGCGCGTGCCACGTGGTGCTATGACACATGCGACCTTTATGCTTGATATACTCAAAAAGGGGAACCCTGAAACTGAACCGTAAAAAAAGAAAAAAAAGATGTGCGTTCGTTACACAACCTGCACGGTTTCGTTACAAAACTTTAGCTACCAAACTTTGTTTGTTTTATAGTTATGAGACCCTATTACTTTAGTTTACTCAGTTTAGTAGGTTACCACCTTGTAAGTTTTGTTCTTAAAAAAACTTTTAGGAATAACTATCAGAGAGCATAAACATTCGCTAAAGTAAAGACTACTAATTGAGTTATTTTTTCTTTACTCTTTGTTCTTAATATCCCAATATAATATTAGTTAGTACAAATATTTAGGCAGATATAAAAATATTTTGATATTATATTCATGTATGATAATATAAACAGATAAATATCCTGAAATATCGCTCGCCTGCCTTTTGGTACTGGAGAATTTGGCAAAGAAAGAAAGAAACCACAAATGAGCCTTTTAATAACATATTTAGGGTGCTCTTAACTTTTTTTTTTAGTAAAAACCACTAACGATAAAATACTGAAAATAAATATTGGAAAAAAAATTGTGGCCATCGTTTATTCATAGAATTAATTATACAAGATTAGCTTTAAATTACTAGGCCTTAATTCATTATCTGCATGATAATAATTTTTACCCAAATTTCCCATGGAAACAGAAGATTCCTGTTTCCATGGTAAATTCGGGAGTAAAAAGTACCATCACTTCTTGTATCACCAGGTATCGTAAGAGGCAACTAATGTGCCAGAACCGACAGATGGCGGTATATCCATCCGGAACAGTGTAGCTCAAATGCATAGGGCGGGGGTGGGCAGTAGAATCCCCGTCGCGAAAAGCTGCGCTCTGCAATTGCCAACACGCTTGCCCAGCGCGGCAATTATGGGCAAAAAAACTGCCTTTCTTGAAGAGGCCTATGTCCAGCAGAGGACTTTCAATGGCCTGTATGTTGATGATGATGATCCTTTCTTGTAAAACTAAAAAAAAGCGTGAAGAGGAAATATAGTAAATAATCGAGCGTTTCAAAATCGCTCAGCGCCATCTATTGATTTATTTGCAGCACTAAAACTAACGTTTATGTATGTATATCGTAATTCCCTTGGAATGGTAATTTTTTCGAGATATATATAAATTCCTTCCAAATGTACTCCCAACATCATATAAATATTTGTTCTTTGCACCCTCCTTACTTCCGCATGATACCACCTGTATACCGATCACACATGCCCACAGCAAGGCAGCTTGACATTCAGTTAATGTCCAGGATGCGTCAGAATTCGTTCATAGCTGTCCGTTCACTGAGTGCACATGCAACGGCTAATTGAAATAATAATTACTTAGAATGAACACCAATTACAAGTTTTATTGGTAAAGTGACTGCTCCTTATCAATTTTATTAATACAATAAGCAAATTCACTATATATATTCACTACATAAGCAATCACGCATTCCAAGTATGGCAATAAGGGTATCCATGAACCCTTATGCCCTATTTAAGCCAATGTTTAAACACTAAAATAGGTATGGTATATAATACGCCAATGCGTATCTTGGGCTTATTTTCAGGGTACGGTCCTTGACAGTCGCTCACTCACGCATTTCAATCTCGTATTTATAATATTAGTATGGATTAATAAAAATATAAACATAACATCTCATACGTTGACTTGACTCTTTTTTAAAGAGCGTAAAACGTAAACGTAAATTATATTCAACACCCAAACACAGAGCAATATAATAATACAATGAACACTAAGCGGACTTAATGCCTAGTGGTATTATCTACCAGCCAGTCATCGGGCAAAACAGAAAATAGATAAGTCGATGCAATTCACTCTATTTATATTATATATATTTAATATATTTTTTTCTATCGTTTTTATTAACACCTCTTACTGCCTCTTTCTCTCATTCAGTCTTTCCATCCAAAGGTTGCCTGGAAGAAATCGCTATTTGCGATAAGGCCGCCCATTGTACTTTATTATTACTGTTTTATTTCACGTTTCTATGTTTGGTGTACAGTAAAGTATAATTATTATTATTACACAAATATTACATCGAAAGTAGTAAATTATTGATATAAGACACACAAATACACACTTATATATATCACGAGCGTGTTGCTTTAACGTTTGCCTGATATATATATGTATATATGTATGTGTGTGACTTATATATAATATCATATTGAAAACACACATACATATAGAGAATCTGTGAATTAACAAAGTATCATTTTAACAAACTGCTCCGAGAACGTAGCAGGTGCGGCGATGCATGAAAATATATTTCATATGAATCCGCACATGCTACACCTGAAATGTTTTCATAGCTTGGACGTAGGACGTAAACATTCCCTTAGTTTCTAAATTGTTCATGTATTGTATTCAAGTAGGTACAGCTTTGCAAAAAATACTTAAATATTTCTGAGAACACAACGAGTCAAAGATGTCAACAAAAAAAAATATAATCTAAATCAAATAGGTAGGTAAGACTTACTTTCAATCCAAGTCTTAACTTTCAACAAAACAGTCCAAGCTGTTGATATCATTTGTAAATACAGCATTTTAGTAAAATTCAGAAAGTATACAGAGTTGATATGGGTCCGGAAATTGGTGGGAGATTTTATCAGGGTCATTTAACATTAGACGCTTGCGCTTTTATATGTTTCATAGTTGAACCGGTGCATTAATTTTCATTGTTATCTTAAACGCTAGGTTAGTACATGTTAGGTTGGGACAGGCTACACTAGTCCTCAGATCACTCCGCTCGATAAAAGTCCACGCAGACAAAGTCGCAGGCGAAAAGCTAGTTCAAAAAAAGAAAAGGCCGTCTCAAACAGTTTTCAAATTTGAGCAAAGGCGGAAATGCATGAAAATACAAGTACTGTAGAAAACTGAATATAGAACACATTTTTATAATTTAATACGTTATTGACTATTAACAAAACAACACATCAGACTTACCTATTCCCTATGAAAAAAGAAATTGGCACGCTTAGGCGTCCAAAACATACAGCCACACAACATGGCTGCTGAAAGTCCTGGCTAAAGGCTGTAAAACAAAAGCGAGTCACGCATCTGTCGCAAGAACACGACAAGCCACAGCAGCCGCCAGAACGGCGCCTGCTGCGGTCGATACCGACTACCACTGGCCACTGCCATCCATTCTGCGTAAGGACGTGGACTGTATTAC
Source organism: Heortia vitessoides (assembly GCA_020976665.1). Classification (NCBI taxonomy): domain Eukaryota; kingdom Metazoa; phylum Arthropoda; class Insecta; order Lepidoptera; family Crambidae; genus Heortia; species Heortia vitessoides. The sequence continues at coordinate 13,777,175 of JACJUM010005601.1, forward strand.
AGCGATATTAAAAATGATAAGTAATACCTGTCAGATAAAGAGAATAGAGATGGTGAAGAACCATTCCATGAGTTTATTTATTTTTTATTTAGGAGAACTGAGCGAACCTGCCCTCTCAAATGCGGTTTGATGTGTATCTACTACTGCTTTACGAATAGAAAGTGCGTATTTGTGATTTAAATTAAAAGCGACATAGAGAGAACGAATGAAGAACGCGTGAATGAAAAAGAAATGATGCTATTAGGCGGGTAAAGTAAAGTTACAGGGTTACATAATATCAAGCCATAGGATTGATTGCTTCCACACGCATTATTCCAGCCTAGTAGCACAGAAAAAAGGTACCATAAATCGTACCGCTGTAACCGCTGCAACGACAGCCGCGCCCGTTTCCCAAGCCACCCCATAACCCTCTACAAGCGCGCGTTCTTGGAGCGAGGCCGACATTTAACAGGCATTGTGCCGAGTGCGCGCCAGATGTGCGACGGGATGTTTTCGCAGCTATTTTCATTGGCCTTGCAATTTAGGGGGTAAAATAGAATGAATTTTTTGTAGATGTCTTGAGTCTATGGTTGATAAACTCATATATCTTACGTTTGAGTTTTTATTATCTTGAAAGCCTTCCCTTTGTCACAAAGAGATGGTTTGAGCTACTTAATTAATTCAATGTTGTCATATCTAAATACAAATGTAGGCATGCTTGAAACCTAGAAACATATGTCCTTTATATCTCGGTTTACGAATAAGACAAATGAAAATGCTTTTATAGGCAGCCAAAATGTGTTAAACAGGGCACGACTGGCTGTTCATAAAGGTGTGTTGGTTCCAACACTGACATATGTTAGTGAATGTTGGGTATGGCAGAAAAAGCACGCAAATAGAATAAATGCTGATGAAATGACAGCACTTCAAGGTATGTTTGGAGTGAGTTTGAGAGATAGATTAAGGATCGATGATAAAAGATCGATGTGGTGCAAAAGATGATGTTGTGGCATCAATCGAGAAAGGAATGTTGAGATGGTTCGGACATGTAGAAAGAATGGATGAAAGTAAAATGACTGCACAAATATATAAAGCGGAAGTGAGTGAAAGAGTTGGTATTAGACGACCTAGACGAACATATCTTAAACAGGCAGAAGTGGTATCAAAGAAGGACGAGGTCAAAAGTAGCAAGAATAAACGAGCGTGTATGAAATGATTATTACGAGTAAAAGAATCGAGAGAGGTATGCCAAGATCGTCACACGTGGAGATCCATAGTCACTGCCTACCCCGATGGGACACAGGCGTGTAGGATTTATGTATGTACAATACAATAAATCATTGATCTGATTAAACAATTTTTCAAGACGAATACGAATTTTAGAAGCAGCAAGCAAAAATATATTCCACCTCAAAAAGTAAATTGAAGCTGCATTTCACAAGCCATCATGGCGCGTAAAATATCTTCTTAATTTTTTCTACCATATCTTAGTATATTTGTTGTCAATGAGTAAACTAATACAGAACAAATTACAATTTTCCCAACTACATACGCATCGATCATACTTTTGCTACACAGGGAAATTATGCCTTTAATAAATATATCAATATTAAATGTACATACAGTATATGATTCCGAGATGGAATGCGCAATTGATTAAGACCTTGAGATTGAGATCCCATTAAAGGAAAGTTTGTAATTTATACTTCAGCTCCCGATCAAAATGAAAAAAGTTTCAGAATACCTCAATATCAAAGAGCGATTGAAAGTTTAATTTGGTGGTATTGACATCTATTGTGTCCGTGGAATGCTCAAACAATGCCACTACGCTGTAAGGCTATGGCTATAAGAAAGAAGGTACTAAATGCCAGGTAATTATATATATTTGCTGTTCAGGTACCGGCAGAGTAGAATAGCACCTCTCTTTACCAGGTGTCGTAAAAGACGACTAAGGTACTGGTACCTCAGTCGTCTCTTACGTAATTTGTCGGTTCTGGAACCGACAGATTTCGTTAAATCCATCCCAGTGTAGCTCAAATGTATAGGGTGGGAAATGGGTAGCAGCTTCCCCGTCGCGAAAGCTGCGCTCAACACGTTTGCCCAGCGCGGCTTTTAAGCGCAAAATTCCTCCTTCCTTAGGGAAGTCTATGTCCAGCAGTGGATTTTCAATGGCTGTAATGATCATAATGCTCATGATGATATATATAAAGGTTATGGAAGAGATTAAGGTGTTTAAAAAAATCTATGGTTTCTTTTACACAAACTTAATATTTACTACATTTTTACGAATTTATAAAAAAATACACAATATCATAAATCACATAAAAAGTCAATCTTTTTCTTCACGCTAACTTGTTTGAGAGACAGAACGTGTTCCTCAGATAGTCTAATATAAGAATTGCATACGGCTTGAAGTTAATAATTTTAGGATAGATCTAGAAAGCTCTAGACCCACGTATTATCAACGCGCCGTCTAGTACTTGAGATTTTCTCTGCGTCATTAAACGCAGATGCATGTCAATTGCAAAATGCGTCGCGCGCCTCCAATATTAGCGGGCGACACGCGCCAACCGCGCTGTCAATATTTGTTTATAGTTGTGCTAATGCAGCATCCTTGCCAAGCATTGTGTGCGTAAATCAGTATCAGTAGATCAGCACATCTGCAATGACTAGCGACCTGGCCCGGATTCACACGGATGCAATGAGAATAAAAAATGGTTATTGTACTATCACAGTTTTTTTGCAGGTCTTTTTTTATTATGCAATACTATAGTAAATAATGTTAATCTATCTCGTCGAGTGCAGCGTTTGCAATGTTATCACAAAGAAATTATGTTTACGAAAACCTCTAAAATTTATCAGTACTTCTCTACTATATACTGCATTTGCACTGTATCATACATTTAAACATTTCTCTAGAATAACTCTATCTATTTAAAAACGCATCGAAATCGGTTGCGTAGTTTTCAAGATCTTAGCAAACATAGGGATAGACTGCGGAAAACGACTTAGTCTTTGTTTTATAATATGTAGTGTACACTATACAAAATTCGGACCCAACGGGATTGTAGTATGAAATGTTGATGTTATTGCAGGTGACAATAATAATTTAGGATTACCAGATCTGTAAATAGTGTTAAGGCTAAGAGTCTACAGTGTACAGAATATACAGTGACTCTTAATATCTCATAGGGTCATCAAGGTTATAAATATTATATTTGTAATTGTAGAAATATGGTGGACATTTGGTTAATAGATAAGGCCTACTTAAAACCTAATGATACTATAAATGTTTGATATATTGGACACCATTTTCTTTTTTAATATTCACACGCAAACAATAGACGTCCACTGCGGGAAAAACTCCAAAAAAAGCGGAAATTTCGCCCATAATTGCCGCGCTGGTTAAACGTGCTTGGCAATCACATAAGCAGCTTTCACAACGGGGATTCTGCTACACTTTTTGCATAGATACACCGCCATCTATTGGTTGTGGCACCTCAGTCGCCTGACAGACACCTGGTACAGGGGAGGCATTCTACTCTACTGGCACTTCACGGCTTGTATACAATGTAAGCTATAAATAACCTGGTACAAACTGCACTCTCCACGAATTCTGACTTTGGGCGCGTTGTGGCCAGTTACTTCCAATTATGATTATTTATAGTGTTGTTTGACAGGGCGCCAGTGTTGGCCATCTGTGCTGAACGACCGCCAAGCGAGCTCACTACTGCTAATGTTTCTTTATAACTGACAACCGATGAAATAATGACTCATAATCATCTCCTCAGTCCTTTCTGTGCTCATGACCTTCAGCTACATAAAACACGAGAATAGCGTCACCAATATATCTTTTATCTTACAATATATTTACAATATATTTCTTCTTACAATATATTTATTTATATATTTATTCTTACAATATATTTCTATAAAAAAAATAAACCGATCCTAAACTGATATCATCCCGGTTTGATTATTAAGTGGTTTTTAATCTATATAGACATAAATATAAGATTGAGTAGGTAAGATATTTTATTTTGACTCTGAAGAAACAAAACACATGCATAAAATGTAATAATGTAATATTTAAAGTTATAAACCTATAACCTCATTTTCGCAATTGCAGTGAAACTTTATTAAGTATTCAAAATTTTTTTTTATTTCATTCAGACATATTAGTCTTCTGTTCGAAAATATTAAAAGTAGAGTAATTAGAACTAAATAAATAAAATATCATTTACTCGTATAAAATAGTTAATTCTGAATCCAACACTTATTTGTTATTAGACTTGCAATACTTTGTTGAATCTAATCACAAGGAGTCTCTAAACAAACTTAAGTACCAACTTAATTAAATTTAAAAAATTCTGATTCTCACTGAACATTTCAAAACTAAACTTTTAGAATGTTTTAACTACCTAAACTCGAAAATCATATTGTATTGAGCGGCTCCCAGTCAGCGTAATACATTACAAATCCACACATCAATTTTTTTTTAATCTTACATGAAACGACTTTACCATTTCAAACATTCATCCCCAGTTCTTTATTCACTTTGTTAAATATTTAAATATGAGCAACTATTTTGGGTAATAAGACTGGTTCAATACAATAAAAAAATAGCAAATAAGTTAAGTTTCATAATTGAATTTATTAAGTGTAAAATTAAAAATAATTATATTCATAATGAAGCTCGTACAGGGACATCTATACATTTAATCCATCATTAAAAAAATCCTACTACTCGCTAGATGTCAGAAATTGTCCTATAACATACTTTATAAAGTTCAACTACTCATCGCTAGAGGGCGATAAACTATTCATATAAATAACAATTTTACTTATAATTCAAGCCTTTACCGCCGTCTTAGCGTAAACGACAAAACCCAAATTTTACAGGAGAAAGATTTTTATGAATATTATTAAGCAATTAAATTTTAGCAATTGCTATAACTTTATAACGGTTTTTTTGGAGGGAAACGTCGACTGGGATATGTCCGTTAGCTTTATATACAAGCTTTAAATACAAGTTACAATAAAAAAAACATTTTCAACAGTTTAATTAACTTTAATTAACATAACTGTTTAATTTCTTCGACCTCATATTATTATACGCCTATTTACTATTTATGGTAACATTCTTTTGATTTGGTTACTAGCGGCCCGTCCCGGCTTCGCACGGGTGGCCATAAATAGGTACATATATTTAAGTAATTAGCATGCTAATTAAAACGACAAAGAATTCTTAATTTTAAAAAAAAATAATGCTTATCTTAAAGCATCCCTGTACACTACGTTGGGTGTGGTATTTGTAAGTGGCAACGAAGCGTATTGATTTCCAGGAGATCCTACTCGAGAAAGAAATGCCAAATACAATTGCTCTTGCTTTCTTTTATTTTAAATTCATGATATCTTTTGAATGGAATGTCCGATTTCAATAAATATAGCTTATGTTACGCAGTAATAATGTAGCTTTCTAATAAAAAAAGAATTATTAAAATCGGTCCAGTACTTTTTAAGTTTATTTACTACATACAAAAATACAAACCTTTCCTTTTTATAATATTAATGTAGAAGTGTAGATATATGATTAAAATGGTTCAGGTAGCTTCCCTTCTTAAATATGAGTCAATGCCCTGAATGAGATCTTGAATAAATTTCGTCCAGATTGCCTACGCAAGAAAGCAAGTAGTACTTGTACCTATTCAGGGTCAATATTCCCTCAGTAATCGTAACTGACTAATAATTATAAAACGCAGTGCTAGCTTTGAAACAACTTAACTTCCTTAATTTATTGCACAGATAAAACATCATTCGTTCGTTCACATACACTTTACATTTTATCGTACAGGTGGCGCTAGTTTCTTTATTTTGTTATATTGAAGTAAGTATAAATAACATTAAGTTCGTAAAAAAATTATCTTATAAGTTTAATTATCCAAATTCCAAACTCAGTAGGGTCTATTAATCGTAAGGGCTTAGGTGCGATACTAGAAAGTGTGTTTTTCTTTTTTGCAGTTGTATGTTCTATAAAATTTTACATACAGCCCTTATATTACCAAATCAAAAAAGCTGGCAATTGTTTTTTTTACTATAACACGCAAGACGCATATGTTTTAGATTAGTATATAAACCTTTTAGATTATGTATCTCTATAGGAAATTGGTATAAAAAAAGTTGAACAACAGACAGATGAAGATAGTTTCTTCACTTTATACTGTTTTGGGACTATAACAGTATCCTTTAAACAAAAGTACTATAAAATATACACACAAACTAATATATACATTAATTACATGAATTGGATAAGTCAGCGCAATTTTATACTCACCATTGTCTATTCGCGCTATTAGCGCAGTCTATCACGCTCATGGTTACCCTATCTATTTAAATATGACGTGGCGAGTGAACGCATTACGTAAACTTGTGTATAGGTCGACGGTCGACGGTCGACGCGACAAATATTTTTAAACGAAAATAATAAACATTCTAACGTCAAACCATTTTTTAAGATTACGTCGACTCAATCTCGTACGTAAACATTCTGTTTTTTTTTGCAGTAGGTACTTAGTAGTTCCAGTGTCGTAGAGAAGATGTCACGAAAACGAGTTCTTATTGTAAACAAAAGTATGGCAAGTGCTGGTGTGGAATTACTGAGACAAACGTAAGTACACATTATGTATAATGTGTTAGTCAGTATACACGAAATTTCAACCTCCTTTTTTTAAGCGGAATGTTTTAGCACTTTGATTTGATACTAAGCAACACAATGAATACATGACATACAGTTTAAACTTTAAGTTTAGTTTATGAAATAATAGGAAACCTTTGTACATCATTGATTGTGGAGTCCTAAATATCTTCGATTTTTAGACTGTATTGTTCAAGTTAATCGATATGGCTGTAGTCAATCTATATATATATAAATATTCCCTTTAGTGCAAACTTTTTGTTAAGAGTTTTAGTACTATAAAAATTAATAGATGGCGCTAAACGACTTTAAAACGCGCTACCGCAAAAAAGTTAATCTAATCAGAATATACCAATCTGATTAAGATTTTTTGATCTCAACTTATATTATAAATATTACAGTGAGTTTTTTGTTACCTCTTCACACTTCCAATTTCTTCAACTTCACGTCCAATTTCACATGGAAACATATATAGTGTTTCATTCCTAAAAGAGCTGAACAGAGAGAATTTCCATGGGATATTCACACTGGCGAAGTCAAAGCTAGTACTTATACACCTATAGTTAGATTCAGGTCAGATGAAAAATTAATATTTAGACCTCAGACCAAATTTGATTTCAAAGGAAACTAATAAATATTAGCCTCTAGCAATTCATAGGGGTCAAGCTAGTACTCACAATATAGTCATTGGCTTTATTAGTTAGCTTTATTCTATATTTGATATTTTAATTGAGCATAATGTATAGACCAAATAAACAATGAAATAAATAAATAATGAAGGGTGAGAGAGGCAGTGAAATTACAGTTTTCATCGCCTCAGCGAAGGGTGAGACCCTTTAAACCGGAACACAGCAATGCGAACACTACTATTTGGCGGTACAAATAGGTGAGAGGGGATGTAGACTACCTTTGTATGAGGTGTACCTCATGTAAAGTGCACAGTGCACTTTACACGTGCACAGTGTGCGCACACCTACAGACCATTTCCGCAAACAAGTCCAAAAAAAGTAGTTTTATAGTTGTTTGAATTGTCTTCTGCAGGGTCAAGCCTATAGTACTGCCATACTTGGACTACGACTCAGAAAGCTTACCTCAGATCAAGCAAAAAATACAAGGTTGCGATGGCTTAATTTGGAACACTAAGCACCGACTTACGCCTGAGATACTGGATTTTGCAGGTAAGTTGGAGTTACATAAGTCGTCCACATTACATAGTACCTACCTACAAAGATACAAGTAGGTACTAGTGAATAGGAAAACTTACTGTCGATTGTTTTGTCGAAAGACTAGAAATTGGGGTAAAAGATACCAGCAGATGAGTGCTGCACGTTCTTAAATACCTTGCAATATAAGTTTCGGTGGACCCTTTTCGTCTTGTATCATAAGTCTTGTCGAAATTGAGTTTCAGTGAGTAGGTTGTTGCATCCGAAATTTGCCAAAAAATTACACAAAAGAGCCTTTCACTAACTGTTGCACCCAGCAACGTTCTTTACTGTTAGCGGGTAACTTCCATCATTATTATACGGACAATTGGGATGTGGAATGGTTGTGTTTTAATATGTGAAATGATATTTTTAATGAGAATATTTTCTATCATTTACGCTTTCGCTACTCATAATAAAACTACTCTTTCAACGGCTTTAAAACAAAGTTTATTTAATATTTACTTCATTTCAATTGTTCTCCTTGAGGTCTATCCTCAGAACGGTTGCCGCAAGGTAACCGAAAAGTCCATTAAAAGAGTAGTTTATTTTTTTTTAATTAGACTACGCCGACTAACATGCATACAATGCACGTTACCGCAGCCTATAGACGTGCACGTTATTACAATGATATCTAGTCGCGCGTTAACAACCTTGTGACTTGAAGATATTATGCCACAATACTCAATAATTTCACTGCCTCTCTCACCCGGAACGCAGCAATGTGAACACTATGCTATTCGGCGATGGAAAAGGGTGAAAGTGAGGTATCAATACAGATGACCTTTGCATGATGTCTACCTCATGTAAACTGTTTTTTTAAGATGTCTAACTGTTATGCAACATAGCCACTTGCCGTACATTACCTAGAGGTACTTTTTGAACTAATACTTCTTTCAGGATTCAAACTAAAGGCGATCTCGACAATATCATCTGGCTTGGACCATGTGGATTTGGAAGAGGTGAAGAAACGAGGCATAGCATTGGGACACACCCCACAAGTTCTAGATGGTTGTGTTGCCGACATCGCGGTAGGGCTCATGATCGCGGCTGCGAGGAGATTCAGGGAAGGCATAAAGGAAGTCGAAAGGTAGCTTAATGGTATAATTACATTTGATTATCGTTACTGAGAAAAGTTTCACGAACATCAGACTTCAGCACAAAAGATAAAGATTCCATGCTATTAAAAACAAATTTAAATTTCAGTTATATTTAATAGAATTCTAGATTTTCAGGAATATATATTTTTTAATTTTATTTGATAAATTTCTATTTATATCACCCTAAAAAAGAAATTATCTTAGCGATAAAGCAAGCTGCTGTTTATTCATTCCAAGTATCCCTGAAAATGACAAAATCAGTGGATGGAAAAGTCTTTACTCATCGCGTCTTTATGGTTACTGAATACTGTCATAGTAATATAGTTTTAATAATATACAGAAAAATCATTGGGTTTGCTTTAAAAATAACTCTTTTTTTTACTCTATTAAAGATATATAAGATAGACAATAAGGTGGTGTTGGTGGTGGTTTCAGCGGTGGCTGGAAGTACGGCATCCAATTGAATATGGGACAGGACATAACGGGGAGCACAGTGGGAATCGTAGGTCTGGGAGGCATCGGCCAGGCTGTGGTCAGAAGGCTCAGGGGCTTCGACATCGGCAGATTCGTTTACAGCGGCAGAACGGACAAACCGGAAGGTAATCAAGATATTCTACTTTATCGAAGATTGATTGTCGCAAAGTTGAACAAGTGAATATCTTGTAACTGGAGGTCAGACTGACATCATGTCGAAGTGAGTGCGCCCCATCAGATGTGTCTAGATTAAGGTCCGAAAAACAGGTAAATTCAATAACTTACCGGCACAAACCTAAAATATACTTGTTGGTAAATAGTATAAATGCAAAAATAAATTACGTGCTTTTTCCATTAACATTTCTACCCCAACTCCGGCACTGGCGGTAAGTTCTAAGATTTACCATAATTAGGTACGTAATACTGTTTTTACAGTAACATATAAACATAATTTTGATAAGAAGTGCTATTCAGGATTGATATTGCGTTAAGTGTTACGAATACGGAGATGTCGTTCAATTGATATGTCATTGGTGTCATCTGTTGTTTCTCGCGTGTCCCCACCCTCCTGGAATAACAATAACTTAAATTATCATTCATTAATCTAATTCAGTCATTTAGCTAAATTGTTGATTATTAAAAAAATACTTTAATGTATCACACCAAAAAAGTACTTAATTTACATTTAACTTAGATTTTAAGATTCCATGGCTGGGTAGAGTAGTACCTCACCCTGTACCAGGTGTCGTAAGAGCGGACTGAGGTACGGAAACCGTCAGGTATATCCATCCGAAACACCGTAACGTTAAAGAAATAAGCCGAACAGGCAGCAGCATTCCCGTTTCGCGATGCAACGCTATACCATTGCCACCACCAGGCCTGCCCGCGGCAGAAATATAGGCGGGATACACCCTTTCTTTGGAGGCCTATGTACAGCAGTGAACGTTCTACAACAGTTATAATGATGATGATTAACTTATTAAACACTTTGCAGGTAAATTGCTAGGAGCAGAACGAATTCCTCTGGAACAATTGTTAAAAGAAAGTGACTTCATAATCCTGGCATGTCCTTTATCAGTCGAGACTAATAAATTAGTCAATTCTGACTCCCTAGCAACGATGAAGAAGAATGCGGTCATCGTTAATATCGGGAGAGGAGGTAAGCATCGAGAAAGAGAGAAAAAAAATTAAAGGCAGACTAGCAATAACAATTAACTTACAATAATATTGCAATCAAACACCGTATTTTTTTGCCTTATCCTTAAGAGGTGTCCATTAATATAAATTAATATTTTTTTATATTTCTAGCTGCAATAAAAGGCTTGGCAAACTCGTTATATAAAATATACTCATTTGCAAAAAAAACCTGGCACCTAAGCAATGAACCATTTGAAATGTTACTATTGGTTTGTTTGATAATTATAGGTAGTTTTACTTTCACAATTTTGTAAATTAATAAGCAAATAATCGTTTTCGTCAGTATTATCATAAAATTTTGATAAAATTTATGGGTTTTAATGCTAAAGTTCACTAGTAGTGTATGCTCGCTAGTAGTGCATATGCTCGTGAAGTAAAAGTTAACAAAGATTTTTGTTTGTTTTTTCTTTAATAAAGTAAAAGCAGATAAATGTTTAGTATCGAGTGTGACCCCTAGCTCTAGCTAAAATCACAGCTTGAATTTGTCTGGGTATGCTAGCGAGGATATCCCGGATACTTGCTTGCGGAATACGTTTCCACTCCGCGGTAATCACATTCTTCAGCTCTCTGATGGTCTGCGGAGCCGGTTGTACTGATCTCACACGTCGTTTCAGAACGTCCCAGACATGCTCTATAGGATTGGGGTCTGAACTTTGAGCTGGCCAATCCAAACAACGAATGCCGACCTCTTGCACATACGCTTCCACAACGCCAGATGGGTGGAAGCGAGCTTATATGGACGACAGTCCATAAAAAACGAGGCTTCGCCTAAAGTGGCCAATGCGGGTTGTGCATGAGGAATTAGAACTTTCGTAATGTATCGATGTCCAGTCAGTGAGCCGTTTTCAATGAAGACTAACTCTGTACGATCCATTGAATTTATTCCTGCCCAAAACATAACAGAGCCCCCTCGTCTTCGTAGCACTCGCCAACGTCGATCTTCACTGAAAAAAGATATCCTGGCTTCATCATAGAACAATAGCCTATTCCAGTCTTCTTGAGTCCATGACTCACAATTTTGAGCAAACCCAAGCCTGGCAACTCTGTGCTCACGGAGTTAGGCCGCGGGCCGGGCGATGACTGCGTATATTGGCCGCGAGAAGCCGCCTCCTGACTGTCCATAAACTAATAAGCACATTTCTTACTTCTTCGAGGTTGTTCTTAAGGTCCACATACGAACACTTGCGATTTTTCAATGTGCGACTCACAAGAAAACGATCATCCCGAGGTTGGGTACATACATGGTTTTCTTCCAGAACCAGGCCTTCTCTCGACGGAACCGTTGTCTAGATACCGCTGCCAGGTCCTTTGAACCCTCGAGCGACTCACACTTAGCCTCTGCGCCACGAAGCATTGGCTGCAACCCTCTTCAAGCAGCGCAATAATTTTAGTAGCTTTTACCACTTTCTCTTACATTATTGAGACAGACACTAATCAGCAATAAATGAAGCTTTGACAATTAAGAATATGAAGCAAATTCATAAAAATTGACTAAAAGTTATGAAAACCGCTATTATTTTTTGGAACTTCGCACCAAAAATGTAGGGTAAAAATATTATAAAGCGGAATGTTTGTTTGTTTGGATAAAAAGTGCTTTTCTGTAAAAACGAGCATCAAACAAAAATTGAATTTAGAACGTACTGTTTTAAACACCAAGGCATTTTTAAAACCGGCCAGTAACATGTACAAATGATTGAAATCATTTTGGTACCGTTTTTTTTTTAAAGAATTAAAATCATAACCGTCTGTTTTTTTTTGCAAATGAGTGTAAATAATTCATCAAGCCCAAAAGCCTAAAAAACATATTTTATATATTCCACCCTTCGTCGCCTTCTCACTGGCACTTCAGAATCACAAACGTTTCACACACATCGATTTCGTACAGCAGTACACTGTGTAGTGTAGTACACTTGGCGTGAAGTCCCTGCCACTCGAGCGATGACCATCCGCACTAGAGCGGCCTTCCAGTGTCAATAAAATTTTATCAGATTTTTGTTGGTTGATCTGTTTGTTTTGTGTACAACCCACATTTTTTTTTACACAACTATGTAATTCGTACTATTTCTTGACAGGCTTGATAGACCAAGAGGCATTGTACGAGGCCCTGAAAAACGAACGTATTTTCGCCGCTGGGCTGGACGTGGTGACTCCGGAACCTTTACCGAAGGAACATCCACTAATGTCTTTGCATAATTGTTGTAAGTAGAACTCAGGTACTTAAAGATGACAAACATATTAAAGATTGAATGCTCTGATGCAATAAGAAGCAATTTAAACTACACGGAATAATCATTGTTAAGCCCAATGAAAACAAACGCATGCAATTATATATTTATAATAAATATATATAGACGTGAGGTACCGTCAGAGTAGAATAGTACTCGCCGTCACGAAAACTGCGCTCACCGATTGCCAACACGCTTGCCAAGGGCGACAATTATGTGCAACATACCCCCTTTCTTGGGGAGGCCTATGTGCAACAGTAGACTTTTAATAGCCATTAATATAAATATCAATATCCTAGAATAATTTCAATTTTAATAGATTTGTGTATGTTGGTCTGTTGTTTGATATATTAAAATACACCAAACGTTTAAATTGAAGACTTTAATTTTGGGGGCCGAAAACTCGAAACAATTAACTAATTTCATACCTACATTAATGTACCCCGAAGGTATGTACCTAAATGGAATTATTGCTTAACTATTATTAATAACATCGTGGGGCAAATTTAGTGAAAATACATATTGTATTAAATTTTTTGAAAACATCCGCTTTGGATGTGTGTTACTCACAATATAAAATAGTAAAGAATGTTGCTTTACCAACCTCCTTAATTTTCTTTTGTTTTTTGTCCAGACATACTTCCCCATATAGGCAGCGCAACCATCCAAACAAGGAAGAAGATGGCTACGATTGCCGCTAAAAACATCCTGCAAGCTTTGGAGGGAAAACCTATGCTTCATCCCGTTTTTTAAGTCTAGCCTCATATCAAAAGATAAAGAATTTTCAGCCAAATACACAATGGAAACAGTGAAGAAGTGTGAATTATTCGACCTTGATATTGCACTCCAAGATAAATGCGGCACTTGATAACAGTGATGTTTCTTCGTCTGTTATCTCGAAGCTTACACGTAACTTACATTTGGTTTTCCGTTTGCCTATTTATGACGACAGGAGGCATGATTATTAATCAAATCATTCTCCTATAATGTCCACCACCAACCCTTTAGATTAAAAGAATGGATACATAAAATGTACCCATATCAACACTAGCGGACCCGATGTTGCAGACTTGAATGCATTCACAAAAAATATTTAAATCGATCCAGCAGTTTAGTTATATTATAGACAAATAACCTAAACAATGACAGCAACACCATCTGCAGCAATGATCTGTGAGTCTAAACGTAAATAAATCTTACTATTCTATTCTTAAACAACTTATAAATTTATATAATAGGTATAAAGATTAAAAATTAGCTTTGCCAGCAGGATTAGTTCTAAATCAAATATGTAATATCAAATAACTTAATTATAAACAAACCTCTAACTCATAAAATATCCAATTTAAGCAAATAATCTCGTTTTCTTTCAGTAGCCTCGTGTTAACTGTGTTTACGTTTCTGCCGATAAGAATACATAGCCCGTTCATACTTTTTATTACTTATTTACTATTTCTGGTTTGTCGGGATCAAGGCCTCGGATAACCTCAACTACTCTACGGCTACTCAATTAGTTAGTCGACAAGCTAACGTTTAAACGTACCATCAGATTATTTCATTTTATTATCTATTTGATTCTGAGTTGCGATAAAATTACACAATGTTACATAAACCGAGCCATGCTCTAATCGTGACAATAGTCAGTATTGTATTATCTGTAGCGAGCAGTAACATAACGATGTCGGAAAATCTCAAAGTTTTGGTGTCTTCCAAAGATTTTCCCGAAAGCGGACTGAAAATTCTTAGAGAACAGTAAGTCTATTTTACTTATTTTTATAACACCCTTAATTTTACGGCACCATGTTTCTCTACTTCCATGAGCCATAAAATGTCAAGCGCGCCGCTTTGGTTCGTCATCTCTTTATGCCATAGATAAGAAATTATAAAACGAAAGTACAACTTGTAAGCAGTTATTTTTATCACTTCCTCTTAACTTTTCACATAAATATAAATAATATAGGACCCAAACTGTGTAGGTAGTTCCTACTTATTATTCTCGAACAGATATAATTTCTTGTACTTTTTGTACAGGCAAAATCGATAGAATATTGTCATACAGAAATAATTTAATGCAATATTTTATAACATTTACGCGTATTCTTATAATTTAGGTAACTACTTTTTAACTACCTTATAACGCTGTTTAATTTATTTTTAAAGTTAACATTTTTTATTTAAAATTGTAACATTCAAAGTTAGTTACCTATGTTTTCAAAAATAAGATGTAATAATGTTTTAAATCTGATGTCAGTAAATTAATACCTCACGTTTTATCTAGTTTCACAGTTCTTCAAACACAATTCATAAATTTCGGAGAAGAAGGCTTAAAAAAATCAAACAAAGATGAGCTTCTAAATCTGATCCGAGGATGTTCGGGTTTAGTGTGGGTGTCTAATCTTCCGATCACAAAGGAACTTCTGGATGAAGCTGGTAATTTGGAGAGTTTTTTTGTAATATTTGACCTGCCAAGTTTTTAAAGGGTAACTTTTTCATCCTTCTATCGATTCATCATCGATATTAACAACCTTTATTCACTGCCCAGGAACTCAGCTCAAGATCGTGGGAACTGCCTCCGCAGGCTACAACCACTGTAATGTGGAAGAGCTAAAAGCACGCGGTATCAAGCTGTCGAACACACCTGATGTGCTCAGTCCAGCAGTGGCTGAGATCGCCGTCAGCTTAATGTTGGGCGCGGCCAGAAGGTTCACAGAAAACTTGGACCAAGTGCAAAGGTCGAGAGGCAATGTTTACAATATGTACCTGAATATAATGAAAATGCTTATGAATAAATAGACAAAATCTCAGGAGCGCTTATTTATATTTTACTATAAAGCTATGCAATGAGAAATTAAACAACAAAGGTGCTCCTTTAATAAAAGTTAACCTTGTGTTATTGATGTGAGTTGTATATTAATGGGTTTTTTCTATACCAACGTGTGTAAAAATTTTATTGTCGTCTAAAATAAACTCAGCTTGTTTAAAACGCAAGTGTGACCTCGGTTACTTGTGTGTTCATCTATTTTAATTTAATCATGCAGAGGGGAATGGGAAATCGGCTTCGACAAAGTACTGGGTCAGGACATTCGCGGAAGTACTGTGGGCATAGTTGGCCTCGGAGGCATCGGGCAGACCGTGGTGAAACGCCTAGCCGGCTTCGAAGTTAGCAGGTTCATCTACACTGGTCACAGGGAAAAACCTGAAGGTATGTAGGTACTCTGTAATTACTACTCTTTGCCGTAACCAAGTAAGTTAGTTTTTATACTTTGGGCTTTTGGCTGGTCGGTGCAGCTCTTAATGCGTGATAAATTCACTAGCAGTACTTACTTAGCAGTATGTATTTTTTTACTAATCCTAAGTTATTGCGTGATAAATTCATTAGCAGTACCTACTTAGCAGTAGGATGTACTTTTTTACTAATCCTAATTTATAATATCGGGTGCTAAAGGCAACATGTAGTCTTACTACATATTCTTTGTAAAAACTAAATAAAGATAAGAATAAATTATTACAGGCAAAGCCTTGGGGGCACAATTCGTGAGCAAGGATGAGCTGCTCGCTCAGAGCGACTTTATAGTCCTTGCCGTGCCGCTCACCGCCGAGACCAAGCACATGATCAACGCCACCACCCTTTCAAAGATGAAGAGGAACGCCATTGTGGTCAACGTTGGCAGAGGAGGTACGCATATCTATTATTCTTTCTTTACCCGGCCCTTGCAAGCTACCAAATGCATCCCATTAAAGACAAATCATCTGAGAGGATGAATAGTCTGTTCATCCTCTCAGTACATCACCCTTTGCTAAAGGACCCTGTAAGCCGGCCGGAGAGTATGTGATTAGAAAAGTGGACTCCACATTTCGTTATCGACAAAAGACACGCTAGAGCGTTGTAGTTCGTTCTACCGCTTAGCTTACTCCGAAAGGCTAGGGAATTCCACCATCGCTGTTCCAAGCTTCAATATAATTTTTGAAGAAGTACTCCGAATTAAAAGAATGAGTTATAATATCACTGTAATATCCTCTTTCACTAACATTATAAATAATACGTAATTATTTTACACTACAACAATAATTTCAGTTTCTATGAATGCTAATATAATATATAACACATGTAGGTAACTGTAAATATTTAAAGAACTGACATTTTTCTGCTGACCGATTAATTAAATAATCTGAATCTCATTACTCCATTCTTTACAGACTTGGTGGATCAAGATGCATTGTATGATGCCTTGAAGGAACGCAAAATTTACGCTGCGGGTCTGGATGTCACCACGCCTGAGCCCTTGCCAAAAGACCATAAGCTATTGACCCTCCCCAACATCTGTGAGTGACATGTATACCCTTTTCATGATAAATGGTATTGACATAATTTCTATAATAAAGAAAATATAAATTAACATTTTAAAACCTCAGCTAAAAGCTAATAACCAAACGTACACTTCCATATATTAACAGTAATAATTCCATTTTTTTCTACAGATATCACAAACACATCAGCAACGCATATTATAGTGATTACTTTGCATATTTTTATTAATATTACATATATCATTGGACATTCCTATATATTATAAAGCGATTGTAATAATACACTTATCTGTCCCTCAGTCATTCTGCCGCACATTGGCAGCGCGACCGTCCGCACGCGCAGTGACATGGCCGTGCTCACCGCCAACAACATCGTCAACGCGCTCACCGGAAAGCCGCTGCTTTCGGCCGTCTTAGAATAACTCACAGTTATTGCAAATAAGCAACTAATAATATTTCATTATTTATGCAGCTCTGCTATCTAGCGCGATTTAAACAGAGATGTGTGCTTCAGTATATTGGGAGGCATGTCCATTCGAACATCTCTATTCTATCTAATACAAATCTGAAAAAATCCTGTTTTTTTAACACAACTCAATCTTTGTGTAGACATCAATAACAAGCATGCTCTCTGTTAAACGCTAAACACTCTCTCTACTCATCTATCAGTTTCAAACACGTATAATACATACCTGAGTTGTATTGTGGTCAACCACCAGTGAATAGAAAATCGACTCTATTAAAATTATTTTCATTTATTGAGAGTACTGTTATGGTTGATCTGTATCTGTAGTATCTTATATACAAAAGACCATACTGATATTAAATATTTATGTACTATGGATACCTATTAAAACATACAGCACATCTGAATAATAAATTGGCTTTTATTATTTATATTTACAATATATCTATATAGTACACACAGTTACTTGAAAGTGGCATCATAAGGGAAATTACTTTGAGTAATACATTACACCCACCACGCTTTTCATTCACTCTAATATATACCAAATATATAAACAATTCCAAATAATAAAATATAATATTAGTAGACATAGCTACAGATCAACATAAAAAAATTCAAATCCATCAGAAACCAATTACCATAAATTGATCTACAGCTTTTAGGAAGATATTTAAAAAAAATAGTTTTTCTAAACACCATTTTGCCATATCACTGTTAAAAATCACAAGAATACAGACATTGACAACTTAGTTGACTTGCTTTATTTTATACTCTACTTTATAGATGATTACATTAAAATTGAAAAGATATTCACTTCCTATGCCAAAATATATAATAAATTCCAATAACTTTATAACCCTCAAAATGTAATTAAAATTTGGCATAGGGCTGTCTAACCACTGAAACTAAATTGAGATTAAGTTACTGAACAGACTCTTCACAAAAACAAATTGTATCCATTTTATAAGTATTTGGATTTAGGGTAAAACCTTACTTTAGACAGGTGCAGACTATAAAAAACCTATACTCAAGGAGTTTCAGCCACTATTGCAGCCAAATCTTTCAGGAATGGCTCTATTTGACTCTCAAGTGACAGTATGTGGCCTGTATTACAGTTATCGCTGCCTATAAATGTTATCACTAGTGGGAGCTTATTCATCTGAATCACCTGAAAAAACAAAATTAGCGGGGTTAAACACATTTTTTTTTATTTGATACAAACCCAGAATCAAAATAAATACTTTAAGATGTTATGTCACATTACCCAGTAACTTCACTGCCTCTCACCCATCTAAAATAGAATACAGCAATAGATATTTGGTGGTAGAAATTGCTGAGAGTGAGGTACCAATGCAGGCGATTACTTCATACAAAAGTCAGTAGTTAAGTTCAGTGGTAGAATGCTCTCCTGCCACACATATGTTGCATCATTTTAATACAGAGCATGTGTCTGCACAGACAGCTTAGAACAAATTTTACTTTATGATAGTCCAATTAAATATACAGTGGACCCCCGGTAATCCAGCCCCTGTCTAATCAGTCGCCCCCTTTAATCCGACATGATCTACAAGTATGATTTGTACTTCAGAGTACATATATGTACAATGTACATATGTATATAATATGTATAAAGAATCTTATCATTGGATCTGTAATTTATCGGATTACAAGGTACTCTTTTGTCAAAAATTCCAGACTATAGGGGGTCTTAGGCAGTACTCTATAATCCGAAGAATTCGATAGTTCGACACTGCCCTGCAGAATGTTTGTCGGACTACTGGGGGTCCACTGTGTTAGTATTTAAAAAAAAACAATATGTCCAAATAACAGTGTTTATGTGTCTGTTCTCTGTCCTCTTTATCTTAAACTTTAAAGATAATAGAATACCTTTTATTTTATGGAGCCCCATTTCAAATAATTACAAATCTACAATCTAATTCATATTACATCATTCTTTTTCTGTATTATGTCCAATTTTTTAGACTGAACTTTTGCTAACTACCTACAATAGATCATATAGAAGTTATGACATTCTCTCAGAACATATTTAGCATCATTTGAAAATAATAAGTGCATCTATGATATTATTTAAAAGGAAACAAGAAATAATTTACCAGAACACTGATGACCATTTTGTGGATTATTTACATCACAAATTTGGCTGCTTTAAAGCCAGTGCTAAACAGGGTAAAGCCAGTGCTACACTGCAAGACAAGAACTGCTACTGTATAGGACAAAATTTCAACCCCATATGGAGTACTGCGGCCATCTCTGGGCACCTAAATAATGCACTTTTGTCTCAGTCTAGAACTGTCGGACATACTATTATTGTGGTATAATAAAGTGGCAAGACACATCCACCTAATAGTAAACAAAAACATATACCTGAAATTGTGATACAACTTTCACGAAAACGAACTCTATTCTATATAAATTATATTTATCTATTTAATTGGAATAGCTAATCTTACCTGGTAGCTGGAGTACATTGATATGATAGTCTTGTTCTTCCCGAGTCCCAGCTTACTCGCTTGATCTGTGGCCATGCCGAATGTGGATATAAAGTTTGGCCGCAGCGCTAACTGGGGAGCTTTCTCTGTGACAGATCGCACGAGAGGAACACCATCACGATCAGTAATCAGTATACAATGAAGACCGTTCACCCTAAAATAACATTAACATCTATATTAGCTAGTTTTGACCCCTATTAGAATGCGGTAGGAAATAAGCTACATACTTTTCTAATAAGTGGTTTAGGTATTTTCTTAATTCGTCGACCATGGTAATATTGTTTAGGAATTAAATTAGAAATCAAATAGTGAAGCCACAAGATCAACAAAAATATCTAATGACTGCTAAATATTTGACAGTGACAGTTAGACATGTCATAAAAAATACTGTTCTTTTTAGGTTACCTTATTTGTCCCAATAAAAAATTGTTGACCCTGCGTAAAATGTAAATAATTAAAATATGAATGTAATGATTTTTATAAATGCCCCGTACAGAAAATGAAAGTCGATTGGAACTATTTATTTCAAGAAACATTATAAATAGACATTATAGTGAAACTGTACCTTTAGTGCAATATGACAAGACCATTTTAAAACGAAAAAGTTGTCTACAGCCAAAATGGCAGAATTGATTTGACAAGTGCTGCGGTTATCGTAATTTATTTTTGGGTACAATAATTATTGCCTTTGTACTTTTGTGTATTTAGTTATGTTAGTTAGATAAATATTTAAAATTAATGCGTGTCTTACTACGAAGTCAGTGCAAAATAACGTCATAATGTGGTATTTTGCAATACTTCGAAATATAGCTTTGGTATGATAACAAAAGGTATAAAAATTGTGTCTTCATTAGCTTAACGATTCTTTATGCCTAATGTACATCATTTCAATTGGTAAGAAATGAGCTATATTACCAGACGAAGGCAAGGTACGTATACGTAACGCCGTGGAATTGTGATTTTTAGGTTTGTGACGTCACGAAGACTGCTAAACGTTATTTACAGTGTAGAATTGAATTCTGAAATGTTTGATTGTATTTGCCAATGAGTGGGAAGACTTACACCGCGCAGTAGTGAAAGTACGTTCGGTGGCGCAGCGGTTCGCTTCCGCTAGGATGGGCGGCGATGTCTGCCCCCTCCGAGAGCGCTACGAGCCCCTCGCCGTGTGCATGCACTAATATATCGCTTATGCAATTATTCCATGAGTTAAAACAAAAATTTCCCGGGGTTCCCGATCATGTTGTTTCAAACACAATTGAACTCTATTGTCACGATAAACAAGCCTGTGAGACCCACCTTCACAGCGAAGTCAAGGCCTCCCTAACACACGCGTATCACGCCTCATCGTCTGCTGCGGCTCGACAGCTCAATGAATTAAAACCCAACCCACCTTCTAAATGCCGTAACCAACACATCGTCAAGCATGAGATTTCTAGATCAACTCCAATCCAGTCTGTCACCTGCCAAGAACCACAGACAGCTATTATAAGTACAAACAACACTGAAGAATGTGGTAAGAAACTGAACACTGATGCCAATCAAAATGTTGTTGAAACAAATGAAGAAAGTATTGAAGAAATTAAAAATAACAACAACACATCACCTGTAACTATAATAAACCTTGATAATTGTTATGCAAAATACAGTGTTGAATCTCCAAGTGATTTGGAATTGACTAATGAAAATCTGAAGGAGGATAAGCCAAATTTAGAGAATTCAACACAAAATAAGGATTTGGAACAACCTGAGAGCACAAATTATAAAATACTTAAGAGCAATAAGATAAAGTGCAATCTTCATGAAAGATTAGAAAAAGGAAAAGAGAAGAAAACTATAAAAAAGGAAGAACCTCCAAAAAAGAAAGAATCAGAGGAAAATCAACAACCTGAAAGTCAACCAACACTACTAGAGTCAAAACCAGAACAACAGGATAAGCCTAAACGTCCAAATACACTTGATTTCATTAAACCAAATCCAGATATTGCATTTAAACAGACACTAAAAGAACCAGAATCGAATTTGAATCAAACAGTTTCACCAGCATCTTCGTTGAAATATGACACCCAGGCTAATAACAGACAGGGTGCTGTATACAGACAGGAACGCATGTACCCACTCAATTTGTCAGTTAATGTGAATTGTCATATGGACTTGAGTAGACCGTACGATGATCCATGGTTAGAGGATTACGATAGCCCACGAGCGATAACTTCGGTGAATCTTACTGTTTGTACACCAACATCGAACATGGCTAGTCCAGTGCGTGAGTCGAGAGATGATGAGGGAGGTTTTGAGGGGCATGTTACAGTGACGGTTAGCCCAAGTACTGCACGCCCACCGAGGCGTCGCGCACCGCCGCCGCCATCTCAGCCCTCCAGGATAGAAACCACAAGACCAAGTAGATCAGCTCCTGAACCACCTGGATCAACTCAAGGTAATAAAATAAGATATTTCATATTCATTTAACCTCTTTTAAAATGTTTCCTTTCCTAAATAAATAAATTTAAAAATTAGGTAGTAATTTAAATTACTCCTAGAGGAAGACATACAGATTCTTTTTTGTACATATGTCAACATGATAATTTTATGGGCTCATATTTCTGTTGAGTTTTACAAAATTATTTCATTACAATACAAATATGAATTATTTTTTATTTAATACAGGGACAGATCAGTCAAACAGATGAAAAAATAAAATAGGTTTTGAGATGTACAATCATGTATGTACATGATCATATGTAAGATCATGTTATTATGTGTGACATTATCTTGCATCATACATTGTGATTTGATAAAGATCCCTTACACTAGATCGTTCTCTATATTGATCCACCTTAACCTTACATATCTTGAAAAAACAGAGCCTATTATAAAGTAATATTTAGTAGTAAGTATTAGCATAAATATGCTAATTTAATTTTATAATCATAATCCAACTGCTGTAAAATGTTCATACAATGTTTTCCATATTGGCAGGCTGGGAAAGCGTGTTGGAAACCGAACAGCAAAGCTTGCAACAGTAATGCTTCTACCCATACGTAGCCTCTTTTGAATGTATATATCTATCGGTTTCGGTAGCTCAAGTTACCTTTTGCATAGAATAATGTACTACTCTACATTTCATTTTATTTACATGAACATATATGGAATAGTTTACAAATAATAGTTTATAGCGATAACGCAGCGGCGCTGTTTAAGCTAGAAATTTTTCTAAAAATTAACAGCCTCTCTAGGATAAAACCAAATATAATTGCAGTAATAAAAAAATCCACCGCAACTTCCAGATCGGTCCCTAATCGAACGTCAGAAGCAAAGGCTCGACTGTCTAGTCAAAGCGCTGTCCCAGGAGAAGGGACATCTCGCTCAGCTGTCCAGGGAGACGCAAATATTGACCGCGCCGCTGCCACCGCCCTCAGCCACGCAGAAGCTCAGGGAGTATGTGGAACACCTGAGAGATCAGTGTGACTCGTTGGCCAAGCGGCTCGAAATGGCTGGTAGTGGTGAGTTCAGTTTATGGTTTTATTCTGTTCACTCAGATACTTAAAACATTAATTATTCTGTGCCGTTTTACATATGTCTGATGTCTACTTACCAATTGCGATGGTGTTATTTATTTATAAAAACAACAGATTTATCTTTGTCGGGCTTTATGGATCATTCGGCGCCCAAGCCAGGATGTTGGGCTACCGACTCGAAAAACTATACATTGAAAGTCGACTGCGTGAGTGAATTATGTTGTATTAGGGCCCAGCCCCCCCTTGAAAATTAACCCTAGGTTCGCGAATGGGTCGTGGATTCAATCTCCACCCAGTAAAGATATTTTTTTTTAAATTTATTTGATGAACATTTGTGTTCGTTCTGTGTCTTGGTGTTAAATATGTACTTAATTCTTGTACTTGTTTTCTCTGTTTTCTGATATCCGCTACACAAGTGGTTAAACCACTGTAACCAATGTATGAGATGTTGAGATAATTTATATTAATGCGAAATTTCATATGGATTCACCGATCAAAGTTCCAAAAAACCAAGTTCAAAAGCATAATAAGCAGACAGACAAGGTTTTCTTTGACAATATTATTATGTATCTATATTGTAGGTAGTTTCTGTAATAAAAGAAACAAAAATAGGGGACAAGAGAGTTTAATTTTTAACGTCTGTGGTTTCCCGCGACTTCCGATGTTTCTATCTTATGATCCCGTTATAGCCGTTAACGGTTGTTAATGTCACAATCGAATTGGTCGTACAATCTAGAGGATAGCGATTTTATTTCAAACTACTTGTGCCTAGATAATAAGCCAGTAGTTGCAAACGGCCTATGACATTAACTTAGCATAAGCCAATACAATACACAATATGAAAATTCCTTTAGGAATACAGAATTTAATAATAAAATCCGCTCAAAGCTACAGACTGAATTTATCATTGAAGGTTACAGTATATATTTTTTTATTCTACTCTTATAAAGTCTGTTCCTTCCCTGTACCAGAGGATAGAGATATACCAGATATGTAACAGGAAAATGGTTTGTGGTCAGCGTAGGAACCCCCCAGACAATTATTATTCCTGACATAAACTCGGACTCAGCGACTGGTCGTATTATGGTATTCTTTGTTGGTTAGATCCATTGTTTGCCTGAAGATATGCGCACACCAATGGTCCATTGCGGTTGACTCGCCGTTCAGTATTTTCCTGTATCAGTAGACCTATTTTTCAAAAGGCCCCCAAGTTTTGTGCTAAAAGTTGTAATAAATGTATATTTAAAAGACAAAGCCATGCTAAGGAGGTGAGCACGGCGAATTCCATGGCGCAGAATTAAAACCTTAAAAAGAAATTATCGGGCAACATCAGCAACAAATGGAAATCTTTATAGATTGCGACTCTTACAGTGTTGTCGACCATTTAGCAATCAATGATTGGACGCGGTTTAAATTGATTATGTGTACCTATAATCTAAACCATTATTATAAAAATAGTAGATTTGATTTTTTGTTTGTTTTCTTACAATTTAAATGAACGTATTGATAAATTTTAAAAGTTCTCTCACCGTTTGTACATGTTCTCTGAGTAAAACATAAACTATTTTTTCCTAAGAATATTAGATTCTTATTTTTGTACGTTTGAAACATTTTTCGTTATATCTAAAAAACTACGGGGCTGATTTCAAAAAACTTTCACTTTATTATTAGCAAATAACAGTTATATTTTTACCCGTATTATTACGGAAACTGGAACTGCTCTGGTAAATCTGCAGCGCGCTGCGAGTATAGGTAATATGCAATAATAATAGTGTAATATCCAATGAAGCAAAATATGAAAAAATGTTTCATAGATTTGTGATCACTTTGGAGATTATATAATGAGATTATAATCTATATAATCATATTAAACGTAATTATTGTAAAAGATTCATGAGAATCTAAAGATAGCATCCTCGCTAACACTCATCACATAAACAGTACATTTATGTATACACTTTGTCCGCAATCGCACCGCGACACGTTCTCGACGACCCGATAGCATCACTTCTATTAATGCCTCTCTCAGGTGCCCTCTAATTGGCACTCTATTTCAAATACAACACACGCACTCTTATTTTTGTTGAACAGTATACCACTGTCGCTGGCCAACGCGTGTAGTCCCTTCACCTCGAGCGAGTACATGATTGAATAGTCCTCCTCTTTTGTAAAAAAAATAACGATCCCCGCATACGGCCACTCGAGCAGAGATCTAACTGCCTGCCTCCTCCACAGACAGCAGACATGACCAGCTGTAATCCTTACTGTTTTTTCAACCCTTCCAAACGGCAGCCCCTAGAGCTGCAGTGCGTGCCTTAATAATGCCATTGAGTGATCGCCGTGTCCCGTCTAGATCGCAGAAGCTCTGGGAGTACTTTCATGCATCTAGGGGAGGATCCTAATGCAGGAACTCAGACGTCAATTCCAGTGCCACCAAAGGGGAGAGGCGAGACCGCTTATTAATGAGCGACCCTATTGTAACTATCTGAGCAGGATCGATAGCGATCGCTCGAGGACGCCTCTGAAGCTCGATCTAGGCTCAAGTGGCCATCGTTGGGGACAGTTAAGTTGTTTGCAAAAGAGGAAGACTAAGTGAGTGCGATCCGTTCCGAACGAAAGGCAGGGACTGCACGCGTTCGCCGGCGTACACGGTTTACCGCTCTACTAAAAGAATTTATGTAATGTGTACCTATGCGATTGTGAAGTGCTAGTGCGACAAAGGGACGCATCTATTGCCTTTTTTTATTTCGCTGGATATCGTTTTTTACTATTAGCATCCTACTAGTGTATATTATAATTACAGATATTTCTAAATATGTATTGCAGTGCGAGATGAGAGAGACAGGGAGAGGGTGAGGGAGAGGGAAAGCAACTTCTACAGCAACATCTACACGGGCCAGCAGCCGTCGGCGTCGTGGCAGTGCCACATGTGCACGTTCCGCAACCACCCGCTGCTGAACAAATGCGAGCAGTGCGACATGCCCCGCATCGTAGGTACGTCCCTCTCCCGCACGCACGACTCGGGCTTCGGCTCCTTTCGCGACTCCTCGCGGTCCATCGACTCGCGCGTCGGGAACTCCGACGCCGTGGTCTCCATCGTGAGGCACGGCTTGCCCATATGAATTATGAAAGACGCTCCCAGTGTTCGGGGTTCAGTGTTTACCAAATATGAGTTCAGTGTTCAGAGGCTATTGGACTGTGTGTTTAGATTGTAACCTCGCATGACTGCATGCAGCAACTATAGGAAATTCCAAGTGGACTGTTATCTGTGGGATTTTCTTTGCGTATCTTGTTTGGAGTACGTGAGTTATGTGCGTGACCCGTTTGAGTACTTATCAGTGTCCATGCTGGAATTTGCATGTGTTGATGTTTTACATTTGACTCGATTAACACTCGTTATTCCTTTGTTCTCTGTAATAATAATTATTCTAGACCGTGTTTCGAATGTGTGCTGTGGTGACCGCTCCAATGCCCGCGAAAATTTTACACTTTCTTTTACCACAACAGGAGATTATGAATGTACATTATTCGAAATGCTGTCATATGCCCTTGTGTACATATTTTTGCATATAATCCATCTTATTGTACAGAGTTGAAATGATTCTATTTTATATTATTAGGTGTAGGTGATCATGAAGATTATTTTAGAGATTAATTATTTCATTATATTCTATTTATTGATTTTAATTAAGAGTGAATATACATCACTTGTTGACTTGTCCAATTATAGAGCATCACAAGATCTCAATATAAGACTACTATTGCGCCTTGCCAAAAACTTTCTTTGATATAATTTGTTGTCTGTTGAAATTGCAGAAAATTATTGAGATTTGCTCAAGTAATCAGTGAATTGCTCACAATTAAAGTATTTAAAATCATGTTATATTAAATTTATATGAATGCCTTTAGTCAATGTTAGATAAATTGTAACAAAAATATATTTTATCTTTCTCTTGTTCCTATCATACTTATCCAAAGGAAATTAAAGATATTTCCTTGTGTTGAAATTTTGTGATAGTTATAATAAATTTTTTTTGTCTAATAATGGCAACATCATAAATATAAATAATAAATATAAATAATCATAATAAATAATAAATCATCACATTTCAAAATATTCTCTGACATACTTAAGAATTTTCTTTTTGACTTTATATATTGTTAGGCGTATAGTTGTGTTGTATAATATCATAATTAATACTTATATCACAAAACATCCGAACCTTTGTGGGCTTTGGCACAATTAATTACAGCTACATTTTAATATTAAATA
Source organism: Heortia vitessoides (assembly GCA_020976665.1). Taxonomy (NCBI): domain Eukaryota; kingdom Metazoa; phylum Arthropoda; class Insecta; order Lepidoptera; family Crambidae; genus Heortia; species Heortia vitessoides. The sequence goes on from JACJUM010005601.1 coordinate 13,805,121, forward strand.
CTTAAAACCTTAAATGTGTTATTTTGTCATGAAATCTGAAAGAGTTGCGCTTAAATAAGAATATTATAGAAGGCATATATTCCTTATTATTTTTATTAAACACACGCAAATGAAACAATAGTTTTGCTTATTCACAATGAAATGTTAGTCAAGGACATATATTATGTAACCATGATCTTCCGCCTCCATGGTTACAAGCCTATTTTTTTTCAATTTACAGTTTCCATTTAAAGTGTACTTATACAGGTTGGATCTATTTAATCGAATTTAACTGTGATAGGCAAGGCTTTGCGTCTTCCCATCCTTTCAATAATAATGTTATATAATTTAAAATAATTCTTCTAAGAGAAATAATGTTTATTGTTTTGTATTTAAGATTGGAAGTCATATAGACTGGTTTGAATTTTAATAGCTATATGTCTTTTTGCACAAATTTATCAACACTCTTAAGTGCCTTTGTACTTTACAGGTAGCTATTGTAAAAATATCACGCTAGGATTCGAGATATTTAATCTAATCCATCCTACTTATTGTCTTATTTGATGACCTTCGAGTTAGAGAGTACTTATAAAAGCTTTATTGTAAATAGTTATAAAAGAAATTGTGATCAATGAAATTTTATGTATATTAGGAAATAAACAAATTTATTAGATGCAAATTGTTTTTTCTGCTTATTCCCAGTTGCGAGGTGAGTTTTGCTCCTATTAATCTTTAACTTGTGTCGTCAGTGGAATGCAGTTTTTTTTAACATTAAACGGTTTGTTTCTGAACGTTATCTGATCTGCTTTTGTTTCTACACAGTTCGAGCGCCAGATGGCATTACCGTGCGTCTAATGCCGGGACGGCGGAGTAAGTATATCAACATACAACATTGATTAGAATGCTTTCGGACAATCCTTAGCAGCAACACTAAGGCATTAGGACGAAATGCAGCTATCGCCGAATTACTAGCATTTGTAACCAAGGAATAATAGAGTTATTTTAAATTTACCCTGATTTTTTAAATAATCAGACTAAATATTTGACATAAGTAAGAAACAACGTCACCGAGAAAAGTACGCTTAGCGACAGGCCAACCAATATACCTGTCAAAATTTCTCAATCAATCTTAAACTTCAAATGCAAGTATTTGAGTTCTAAATTCGTTGGAAATTTGAAGATTTAAATAGGTTAAGATGTCCCTTTGTGTGTAGTGCTTGTGTAGTATTTAATATGCTCACGTCCGTGCGTGTCTAATACAAAAATTGACATAGTGTGACGGTTTTAGAAACAAATAAGTTTTGTATATAAGTCGTTCGAGATAAGCGCAATAAGATGTCAAAACATGTCAGCGCAAGAGAAATTACTAGATCGACGCTAGCCGCAAAATTTGTTCCTAATGCACCCTAAACATGACAGCGATAGCAGTCAAATTTTATCGGCATTCATTGGCATATCTCATTCGAAATTGTTTTGTTTTTCAGAAATAGTTCGGTCGTGGGTATTATGAAACGCTGGCGGCAAGTAGTTTGACTATCTTAAGTGCAGTCGTACAAATATATGGACAAATCTGTGATATTCGCATTTGGTAATTAATTATTGAAAGTCTGATTTTTGTGTTAAACTTTTGTTTTTTCTTTTTATTTTATTTCGCACATTCCAAAACCTGCAAGCATATAGTATTTTGCCGCCGCTGATTCTTTCCTATTCTCAATGAGTGCTCTGTCGTACCAAATGCGGATAACTGACGGTAATTAAGTTTCTACACTGCACTTAAGGTGGATAGGGAAGTCTTATGTAAGTTATGTAAGCAGTTACCTCTAGGAGTATACAAGAGAACTAAATAAACAGTCACCTGTAACCTTATCCCAAAAATAAGCCTGCCTTCAAAACTTATAACGCAAAAGTAGGCACCTATTATATAAATTAAAGATTTAAGTACTTTAATATATAAAGTGTAATTCTGTAATCGCTATGCTTACGATAGATACAGAATGCAACATAACTTATGCAATCTGTCAAAATTCCTTAATCGATATTAAATTCTAAACGCATAATATGGAGGTCAATATTAATTAGATATATTAAACAGAAAGACAGTGATATAACGACTTGTGATCATTGTAATAATGTAGTATAATAAAGTAATAAAATAATAGTATAAAAGCAGCCGATAATAATTTGTAAACTATGGATCTTGCTCGTAATTTATTTTACCAAACCAAGGATTTGTTTCGTATTAGTAGGTAATAAAAAAGTTTTACTTTTGACAAAATAATTACTAGACACGATTACAATGCACAAATGTCTGCAGAAAAAAGTTGACATGCTTTTAGATCAACTTAAACAAATAAAAAAAAATTCTCTATTGTTATAGAACTGAATTCTGAACTTGGAGTATTAAATCAACTTTTTACACTAAGCAACAAATCAACCTACTCTAATTTGTTAAATTTTCACAGTAAATCTGGGAAGCTATTACTCGTAGTTAAAGATTAAGTTCGATTGTGAAATTTTTACAGATTGTGCATGGTTATCTTTTGCTTTAAGTACCTGTTCAATGACTAATGAACATACTGAAATACATACTCATTACATGAAAATAATAGATTTTTTCATAAGTTATGTAAATTACATGAAAAATGTTTCTAAAGTAAAGTATACAAATACAAGAGCTTTGTAATAATAAAACAAAGAAAGCTAACACGTTTATTAGTAAAACATTATTTAATGAAATTATTTTTGAATGTATTCCACCTTTCATTCTTCACCTACAACAGTGCAGTTGTCTATGGTTCTTTAAAGTTTAACCAATTCAATTAATTGAGCAGCGGCGGACTTAACATTGCGAGGTTCCAAGTGGCAAATCTTTCTTGGATCCTTGGACTTTGTCATTGTATACAGATCTAGAAATCATAAAAAAACCTCTACTGATAGCAAAGAGATATTGTATTAGGCAATGAGGCCACAATTGTTTACATATTTTTGACTAATTTGTATAGTACCTGCAACTGTGCATACCGATATGGAGTTACAAGTAGATATTTCCATAGATTAACTAAATACATAAAAACATATTTCCAATAATCATGCAACTTTTTACTAATAGAGGCTTTGATGTGAACTCTCAAAATTACCGCGAAAGTTTATACGCTGTAATGCATAGTATCTACTGATATTCGCAATGAAATACCTATCCGTTCAAATTATTGATTGTCGTTACTTATTTTTTATTACTACAAATACTTAGTAGCTATTATGGTCTTCTTGTTTACAAATCAACAGTCTGAGTTTATAGTCTAGTTTATTTTCGAATTCAAATGTTAAATTTTTTTTAATCGGCTATAGTACCTACGTAGGGCGATAGATCAGAAACCTATACAATCTGTGATTTGATTGCGTCGATCTGTCCTTTGTTAACCGTATAACAGACCCTGGATGTTTCTGCCTAGTATTCAAAAATAAAGCTATGAATCCGACGGGCAGTCAACGATGCCTTAGGAATGATATGGCCCCCAAAAAAGTTGATTTAGTTTGTATTAGGTAATTTATGTGATAATTTATTGTTACTTGTGAACAAAAATCTTTTATTTCAATCTCTAAAGAAAACTTTTATAAATTGGTATTATTTCTTGAAGGTAAATTATTTCTGATGTAACGATTAATTAATTCATAACAATTATTTTACTTGAGTCACATAGTAGATATATATATATAAAGCGACTCGGAAAAATGCGTGCGTTTTTAAAAACATCTTCAAGGATACAAATGCAAAAAGAAAAAGGTAACTTAGCTCGCCGATTTGCATATTTTTGGCCCTGGATATTTACGAGTTCTACATATTTAAATTGATCTTACAAAAGTTCTGTGCATTTTAAAGTTGCACAAAACTGATCATCTTTGTTCAATTGGATTTTTTTAATAAAAGTAATAGGTAGGTACAGTAAGCAAAACGCATCTATTTCACGAAAATTAGAAAACCCGCCCTAGGCTATATGTGGGGACTCGGCAAACCGGATAAAATTACTTCTATCAATGCCTCCTTCACTCCGTAATCACTGTCACTCCGTAATCACGAATACTACTCATTATTATAGGGACTGCATGGCGAATGCGTGCAGTCTCTACCTTGCAATGTACACCACCATCCGCATTAGTGCGGCCGAGTGCACACTTTATTACAAATCTCTCAAATTACGGCCGCTTAAGCTTTAGTCTATACGATTTCGTTCCGAATTCGTAAGTGCTGGATGGTCTTACGTGCTGGAATTTATATCAGACTAAACCAGCAAAATTCGGGACTAGTCATATCAAGGGCTACCGCTAAGTAGTATAGTTTTATCGCATCTCCTTAGAGCTTTTCGGTCTCTATTTAAAAATTTTCAAAAATAGGTAATTATAATATTTTATAAATAGATTATAGGTATGATGCCGTCTTAATATTTCCATGGCAAGACTCATCAAAACATCTTACTTACACAAATGTGCGCTTATTGGTTTTATTAACAATACAAGGTACCTGGGCCGTTGTTATGTTGAGAAAACTGGTTTTGTTTACTTTTTTGTATCAGAATCATACAGGTCAGAAGAGTAGTGCTATTTTAAACAGTTATTTCACTATGTTGACCATTGGTATAGAATTCTGTGTATGACATAATAATATAATACGGCTGGTTTGGCTGCTATGTTGGAAAAATAACAGTATAAAATCAACTCTTTTAGTCGCCATAAAACAAAAATGTTAACAATAGCTAGTAAGCCTTATTTAATTTATATAGTGACATTTTTTTTGGAAACGATGTTGTCCAAACCCGTGAAAAAAAAATCATTTTGATAATTTACTCCAAAATTATTAAATTTCGAGCATTTATTTCAAGTGGTCATTGTCTAAGCACGAGAAGACGATTGAGATAAAATAAGATGACGTTATTGCTAGGGTAGAATGTCAAAACACCCCCACCTAAATCCTACTATTCCCCGCATAACTAATATATCTTTCTTTACCAACATTGATTCTGAATTCACATAAGCCTATATTTCCATTTTTTTTTATAAAATAGCAAAGATTTCACCCAGTTATACCCAACACCCGAATAGGTAAAAGAATTTATTGAAGTCCATTTTGACGTTGCCAGTAGGTATTCATACTTGTGTGCAAGTAATGGCAGATACACACTAAACCCCAGACGCAACCCGCCACATATAATATTTGAAACATTAAATGTCCAATCAATTAGCTTATATGTAGGTAAACAATTATTGTGTTAGCTCATCAAATATGCGTCACTTGTATGACATCATCATTACAACCTGAGTAACTTCAGCAATATTTATAGACAATAAAGGTATTATACCCTTCTGTACTTAAAACGATTCTCAAGTCGAAATACCACATAGATTTTCATTACTCGTGACGCTGTGAGCAGTTAGTCGAGCTCTTCGAGTCCGAGTTTACAAAAATGTCTATACATATTACGATCTAAGAATAGAGAACACGAGAAGATAGTATGGTACGACTCGTTGATATCTTATGATGCTTTAAAAGTCTCCCACATCACATAAATGCCACTAATTAATTAATTATTAAATAATTTGAGGTGTACTAATTATATGGAAAGCACCTCATAATTTCTTTTAACTCAGTCATTCCCCCTAATTGACATCAAAGTAGCATTTTTTGGTCATGATTAGTCAAAAAAACCCTACAATGCCTTTTGGAACGTTACAGATTTTCTGAAACCAAAACAAGGCGAATATCGGTGTGGCTGATCTGTTCGCCGGGCTAAAGCTCCTTTATGCCTGATCGTTTTGACTGGAAATTCAATTTTACCCAGATAGGCACCGGAGCCGAAAAGGCACTCACTACTCGAGTCACAACTGACTTGTTAGTCATAATTTGATATGTATTTGAGATTTTGGAGAAACCGATTCTTTGGCTTCTTAATGAGCTATCGTAAATATGCTCACTTACCGATGGCCTCTATTGTATCTACCGAGTGTCACTAGAATTATTTAAGACTTGAGTTTCGTTTAAATTTTAGGTAACATTTGCGATGTTTGAAAGAGGAACACTGTAGCTTCTATAATAGTAGCCAGTGTTAAACTTGATTTAAAAATGCATATTCTATTCAATTAATTTGTCTTATCAGCCAGAATATTCATAATTAAGATAATTGAAGTTGAAGGAAGAGAAATTGATAAGTTAATTTTCTTTTATGAAAACGCAGTAGGTACCTATATTTATAATAAATTATCAAAATTACCTATACCAGAAAATATATTTTGGGTGTAACATGTGAGAATTATATTGAAACAATCACTGTGATTTCTAGTCGAAGCTACGAACTTCCCAAGTTATTGTAATATGTATTAAGTATTAAGCATTTCTTTCTGTATGAAAAATTGTGCTCATTTTATGTACATATGTATATTTATGATTCTGTCTATACTTTTTCTTGTAAATGTGTCTATGTTAAATTAATTAAAATTATAAAACAAAAACATGACACAGATTAAAGGAATAAAAAATCACTAGATTTTTAAAAAGTTGTTTACTCTCTATTCACATTTGAACACATAATCATTTAAGTAAGTCCTTTTACATAAATGTGATATTCATATCTTAGGAACAGAACATATTTAATACAATACAAAAGTGTAAATGACTACATATATTTACAGTTATTATAATTATTGGTTGCAAACACTATGAACATTATATTTAATGTCTAATATGCTACAAAACCAAAAAATTGTAGGCATAACCAAAGTATTGTAATTATGGCTATTTGGCATAAATGTCATGAAACATAAAATGTATAGTGCTTTTATAGTTTATGTACAATATAAATATGTATTTCATATTGTGTAATATTTTTTTTATTTAATCAGTACATTTATCAAAATAAACTTGTTATTGAAATTTGTTTACTCAGTGTTTTATTGCTTTTTACAAAATCAAATAAACAATGCCAACAGAACAGTTAAGAGTGTTTAGATTCTGATATATACCACTTTATACACTTTTAGATTCTGATATCTAAAACTATATACACTATTAATGTTTCTAAATTGAGCAACACTGATTAAATGTTTAGAAATAATACTAGACATGCAAGTCCCACAGTACATACTGTTTTACTAGCACCTAGTTATTAGCGCATTGAAGGACTTTGCAACCAAAAACGGTTAATGTCTCCGAACTTTACACATGTAGTGATTTCCACAATCAGTTTCTTTATAGTCCAATAACTAAATCTATTGAAATGATTCAGTAAAAACTGACTTAAAAGTACATTGTAACTTCGTATATTATATCTTCATATTTTAAATAGCAGTACCTCGCTCCAAATTCTGTTTAATTTCTGCAGTGTGTTCGCCATAAAACCTTTCCAGTTTTTTGTTAAATTTAGCATTCCTCTCATTAATGTAGTCAATATCAGCATCATCATTGTGTGTACGCCTTCTGGAATACTTCGCTCTCTTAGCAATCTGTCCTTCTAAGTCATCTACCATTTTATTAATAGCTTCTCTGCGATCAACATGCATTCCGTGGATAATAATATTATGCCCACCATAAAATGCATCACCATACTTTTCTTTTTGTTTCTCATACTGCTCCATGTCTGGGGCAGACATATTCTTAACAAGTCTATTGTACTGACGGACTGTTGCCTGTTCATATGTCGAGAAACCTTGATCTGGATTCTTCTTTTTTTTCTTGCGCTCTAACCTCTCAGCTTCTGCTACAGAAATATTCAGCAGCTTGATTCTATCGTAGTTTTTACCTTCTTTTTCCGCCTCTTTACGTTTCTTCTGATCGTCCATTAACCATTCGGCTTGGCGGCGCTTCGCTTCATAATTAGATGGCAATTTATTTCTGGCTTCTTCTGCAACCACTTCCTGGTGATTTTGAGTTCTTGCTTCATTTCTAGCTGTATGGAGAGAACGTAATCTCTTCATACGTTCGGCTTGTTTCTCTGCAAAAGTCATTTCTTTGGGATTTGAAGATGACTCTTCTGCTGTAGAACTCATATTGTTATCAAGAAATATCTAAAAATGAATAGCCTGTGAATCACCACAAAACAAAAGTTTTCGTCGAGTACGCAGACAATGGAAAAAGCAAGTGAAAGAACAGTAGGTAGGTAGGCAAGTGAAGCTCAGTGAAATAACAGTATCTAGGGTAGGGATATTCACTAAACATCGATGTATTGAATCCATTCGATGTTTACCGTTCGATACATCGGATTGATACGATGTTTTGACAAATGTTTTTCTATTCGATTTATCGATGGTTTTATTAAAAACATCGAATCGGTTAAGGAAATTATTACATGGTTTAAACAAAGTAACATTGCAAGCAATGACTTAAGAAAAGCCACCGCTAAAGAAACAAAATTGATTCAAGAAGTTTCAACAAGGTGGAACAGCACTTATTATATGCTTGAGAGGTTTTTAGAATTACACATTGTCGTAAACGATATAATTATCCGCCATAAAAATGCACCAGCAATGGTCAATGCGTCAGAATTGTCAATTCTCTCTTCAGTATTACAAGTCTTACGACCGCTCGAAGCTGCTACGAGAGAAGTATCCGGCGACATGTACTGCACTAGCAGCAAAGTAATTCTTTTAATCCATTGCTTAGTTTTAAAAATTCAAGCTCTCAGATTGGTAGATTCACTCGCCAATGAGTTGAAATCGATTGTGCTTATGGCTTAAAGAAATAGAAAAAAGAATGGGTGCTATAGAGCGAGTTACTCCACTTGCCATAGCCACTGTACTGGATCCACGGTTCAAAAAAATGCATTTTAGGGACGCACTAGCTTGCTCTACAGCAGTCGCAAAAATCAAGGCCTTCATGAAAAATAATACACAAACGTTGGAAATGTCGGAATCTGATTCAGATCAATCGGAAAAATTAGAAGATAGTTTTTCTTTATGGGAAGACCATCATAAATTAGTAAACAGGAGCTGGAAAGCAACGCAATCTGAAGATGCGATTTCTGATGAGTTATCCATTTATTTGAGAAGTCCTGTAGGACGATTGAATGAAAATCCTCTGGAAATTTGGAACGATCTCAAAATTCAGTTTCCTAAACTATATAAAATTGCTTTCAAATACTTGACTATTGTTGGGACTTCGGTCCCATCCGAACGGTTATTTTCGAAGGCTGGCCAAATAGTAAATCAGCAAAGGAATAGACTGAAGGGTAAACGTTTGAGTAAACTTTTATTTCTACAAAGTTTGCCTAAACAGCATTGGTTTTAAAGCAGATCACAAAAATAAAAGTATTGATTTAGACTTTAGTATTTTTTGTCTCATTTTGTAATATCTGATGTCGTAATAAAATATTTCTAATGTTTTTTTGTTTTATTTACATTGTCTCCCTTACAATAACTACTAAACCCGAAAAAAAACATAAAAGTATTCGATGTTGAAAAGACATCGTTGTTTTCAAGCGATGTATCGAAAAACATCGATGCAGGGTTATGATGTTATACATCGATTAAAAACATCGATATATTTTTTAAATGAATACCCCTAATCTAGGGTAGGGATATGATAATATCGATATTATTGTTAAACAATTTATCAATAAATTAAATATATTATCAATCAAATTACTTCCAGTCAATACCAATTAATATTTTTTAAATACTCAATAGGTTAGCTTAACTTAATACCGAAACCAAATAAAATATAGAATTTTAACTTATTTATTGTATTTTTCCGTATATCGATATATTGCTTGATTATTATAGTGTCCCTATGGTCTACTGTCAAAATGTTGATACGTTTAGAAGCGAGGCATATTACAAAGGAATATTTTTTATAAAATAAGTAATTTTAACATATTATACAAAACATTTTCATTGGATTAAAAATGACCATTTTTAATCAAACTTAGGTACTTAGAGGATAAGCTGCTGCCCTTTGTGTTTTTATGTATTTCTTTTTTATAAGAATGCAAGCATATGCATTCGTTTCTAAATGATTCTTAAACGAACAAAATACCGTGGTTTGTGGTAATAAACTTTCCTTTGAAATTTGACCAATCCGAATGAAGTATTTCCATAGACGGCAAATTTCTATTGGCGGATTTATTTTGCACATACAGTCAGTTACACCATAATTAAGTTAGCTGCATTTGGTAAGAAAAAGAACTAAAAAGACAATTCTACTGGAATGAAGTCGGCGCTGCAGTCAGTCGGTGTTTTGAAACGGTGACGGTTGTGTAGAATTTAAGTGCGAACTAGTATTTTTTTCTACGAACCAAGTGTTTTTGGAGTTCATAATGTCGGATGAAATTGCCGAGAATGGAACAGCTAACGGAGACGTTCCGGAGATCGAGCTGATTATAAAGGTAGAGATCATTTTACACGTGTTGTTGCAAGATTACTAGGTAACGGCGGTCATCACGGCACGCGCACTGTACACGGCCTTCGCATTATAAGAAGACTGTGAAGAGGTGGCAGATGTGATCAAAATTATCCTTAAGTTGAAAATTAGAATATATATTTGCCTTGGGTCACCAGACATAAAATTAACATTGTAGGCGTACGCCGCTTCGGCATTCATGCATCTACGAGTTACACATGACTCTCTTGCATGAGTCGTGTCGTATGCATGAAAGTATATTATTACTGCACTTAATGCGCGTTATGTAGGTCACTGGCTACTCTGTTTTGTTATTCTGTTGTGTTTTGAGTATATTATTGTTTTCAGGAATAGACATATTCAATTTAAATCTTTTAAAAGTTTGTATGCGCAGTGCTTTGCTCACCTAGTCGCCGCTCAAAGAAGGAGAAAACAAACGAGAATTTACCAGAAATGGCAATTTTCCCTCGGGGAGCACTAGAATTGAAGTCTTAGAATGAAGCATTAGGTTCATCTGAAAAAAAACTATCTATATTATATAGTAGGTATATAATATAAAATAGTTTTTATAAGATTAATGTTAAGGTATAAATATGACAGTTATGATACCTTTCACCTTTTTTTCCAATCATGTCAATTTCTGTCTATCAAATGAATTAATCCAGTAAATATATAACCGGTGGTGAAATATTCATTGCACTACTATACATTTATAGGAATGAATTATGTTCATGATAACAGCAACATGAGTATACCACCTTAATATTTTTGTGCAGATACAACTGTGCAATAAGTTATCTTTATGGTTGATTAATCATACATTATCTTTTTTATATGTAATGTAGGTATGTATAATCAACAATATAAATAGGGCAGATAAATAATCAAAAAAACGAAAAGTACTGTAGTTTGAAAATAAATCTGGTAAAAAAGTAATCTCATATTGTGCTTGTTTTCCATTACTTTTTGCTTGAATTTAATTTATTGGGTGGCTTTAGTATAATGTTTCTTAAAAAAAATGTGTGAAGAACACATTTTACTGCTTAAAATTTTCATGCTTAGCACAAATTATAGTAGCAGGGATTATATGTGAGCAGTTTCTTCCTGTAGTAATTAGCTGTTGAACCATGATAGATCAGTCACAATTATATTTATTATTACATTAAAGATTAAATTGTATAGTTCCAGAATCAAAATATGATTCGCCTAGTTCTTTCCTGAACCATTTGCTGAGATAAGAAAACCACACCTATATAAAATAATTAGTCAAGCATGAGCTACAAATCAGAACTATAAAATAAAACAGTAAGAAGACTTAAATATATCAGAAAAATACTAAACACTAGGTATAAAAATCAAATCAATGTTAAAACAGATGTATTGGAAAACTTTATGATCGCCTGACATTCTGTTTTAATGGTAAATAAAACAATAAAATAACAAACAAGATCTACTAGCTTACAATGTAACATCTAAAAAGATATATTGTATTGTAATTACATTTTACCCCCAAATTTCGGAATTATAACTATCAAGCTTAAGGACTAGACTATTCTAAATCTATTGAAACGTCGTATCACAAGGGAACCCAAGGAGCATAGTCTACAGTCCACGCTTCGTGTTCACCACTCATAAAACACTTTATTGTTTTGGTCGTTCATCATCCGCATTGGCTCGAATTATATAATTTTAATTGGCAACACGCGGATTACGAGCGATGAACGAATTCTTTCTTGGAATGCGGGTGCAACGGCTTGAGAAAGTGTTAATTTCTTGATCAATAAAAAAGATATAGCGAGGAATTTTCGTCTGAACTTCAATTTAAATAGAAATTTTGTTGAAAGCGTGCTTGCTAGCCGTTCAATAAGCAACGTGAAGTTGAAAAAGTTGTGAAATAATTCATCTGCATTACTGATTCTTCATGTTGGCGTAATGTAATCGTCAGGACTTGTGGTTAGATGTTTAGTTGCATAAAAAGCATCCCAGGTGGGGAGAACATTCCGCGCGAGAGAGCGCATATGCGCCTTTGAAACAGAAACTTGCGCGGGCGCTGCCCAGGGGAAAGTGACATAGCGGCCAAGCACGCGACTGCTCGTGAGCCCCGGGAGCGATTGACATGAGCTATTAGCATGCCCGCCTAATGTATTCAGAATTACACGCTGAAATAGGAGATTTTCACTCGCGGAGCTATGTGGTGGCAATGGCGTGACAGCCCCTTCAACCGTAACAAGTGCATTGCCAAGATATCGAGATAGATAATATCCTGAACAACTCGTAGATACGTATTTTGTGGGATAAACATATTCTAGGTATTGCGGCGGAGCAGATTTTTTGGAGGAATATGTAACTAGCCGTGAGGTCTGTACCTCACCTACTTTGCCTGTGCAAAGTAGAATAGTACTTCCCTCTGCACCAGGTATCATAAGTGGCGGCTAAGGTACCAGAACCGACAGTTGGTGGTATATCTATCAGAAACAGCGTAGCTCAAATGCACTGGAAAGCTGCGAACTGCACGCATTGTAAATACGCTTGCCCAGCACAGCAGTTATGGGCAATATTCCCCCTATCTTGGAGAGGCCTGTGTCTGATATGACTATGCAGTGAACTTCCAATATGGCTGATATGATGAATAAGTATCACACGGCAGAATCCACGACCACATTTTTATTTGCCGTCTCATTCTTATTTGACTATAATGAACAAATGCAATGTACAGGTCTTTTAAAACTTAATATATCATCTTTTTGCTAACGAGGATACTATTCTTAAATGTTGCATTAGGTACTCTCTCTACTCTATTTTTGAATGTTTAGTAATATTCGATTTGCAGGTTCTCTATACACAATCAACTTTGTCTATTTTTACATGTTTATACGTCTTCTAATATGCTATTTGCGTGTCGCATGCATATATTTTTAATACCGACGAGTATGTAATGTTTGTAGTTCTATTTATAAACTAAGAATTGCATTATCGTGACCTTGGACGACCAGAAGTAGACACACAAGACCCAAAGTAATAATCGAACGAACCAGTACAATTAGGCATAATCCCTAATCAGAAATGTATAGTACGTCAATTGATAAGCACCTGATACGATACAGCGATAACACGCAGACCTAGAATTGAAAAGCTGATAATATTGACAACAATGTCAAAACTTTAGTCTTACATAATGAAATGTTAATGTAAATTTGGATCAGAATTCTGTTGTAAATTCAAAGACATGTATGATAGATCGGTTTAAAATATAAAGATGCACAAAAAGCGGCTTAAATAACACAGCCTTAGTGAGCACTAATCCGCCCACATTGGATGAGTCAGCGAGTAAAAACTGTTCCGTAAATGCTGTTAATAAGGCACAAACTTGCATAAAGGCGGTTCGCAAGAAACCTTGACATTGAGTATCACAGAGGAACGACCTTTAGCTGACTTGACTGGTTTCTGATATACCAAAATTCAGTATGTTTTTTATAGTTCTGCTATTCAATTAAATAATGAAAATTTTCTGATTTAGCAAATAACACATTGATTGTTCGGTTTCAATTAAACCCTGTATTACAGGAAACTAAAACCTTATACACTATCAAAATAGAAGTGTTCCATGCACAAACTCATAAATGGATTTGACCTGATCCAATGTCGATTAATTGACGCTGAATCGGGAAATTACACCGAGTCAATCATGCTGTCAAAAGATAGATAATAACGTATTAATCGTAATGTTTTAAATTTGGAATAAACGTTTAATTGTTTCGTATGTTAGTTTTGTGAAATTGTAATCTTTACATTGCACTCAAAGCAAGCAATGTTTCTTGCCACGTCCTATTTGTAGGCTTGAAGGACACTTCTCCACGCCTTCGAGGCGACGACGCCGCTTGCGCAACCAAGTGGGTACTTAGTAAACCAGTGTGCGTGTGGCAAATTACTACTTCCAATATATTTGTCGCTCGCTATAAGGCAATGTGAGGACTCTATCAAAAACAATACTTTGCTGACAACCTTAAGTGTCTCGAAGCCGTACAATTAATTTTATATACAAGACGGTTCGCTTATTGGCGAAAATCAATGGACGATGGATCAGCATCGATGAACATTGCGCACGAGTCTATTAATCGAGAATATTTCAATGTGTTTTTTTTACATTGTCGCCATTTAATGAAGCAAATTCATGAGCCAATTACATCATGTATTTTTGTAAATGCTTAATGTGGTGGTGATTGCGTTCGTTTACGCGATTTGGGCGACGTATCGTGACGATAGACAATTATGAAATAACACTTCTAGAGAATTTTCCAATTTATATGTTCATCGTTATTGTTATCTGTGCCTTCTGATTATTAAGTTTGTTTATCTTCGGTATATATTTTTTTTTATCAGAAAAATTATAGTATTAAAGCACGCACGGATATTGATATGTTTCTAATATCTATATTTTAAAATTTTTCTTCTCTCTCCACATTTCGATTAATTGCTTGCTTAATATGACCATTCGATTTGTAGGTTTAATCTTTGTAAGTGTACTAGCAGCGCGCGCGGGTTTACTCGCGTTAAGTTGTAGAACAAACGTAGCATCATGTTATATAACCTATATAGCCTTTCTCAATAATTTGACTATACAATCTGAAACAAATTTTTAATTCGGGTCAGTGGTTCCTGAGATTAGCGCGTTTAAACAAACAAACTCTTCAGCTCTATAATATGAGTATAGATAAAAATGTTGTGTCACGTTGTCGGTCCGAAATAAAATTGTAAACTACCGAACCGATTTTATTAAATATTTGCTTACTGTGTACAGTTTGATCCAACTTGAGAAATACGACAGAATTTATAGTATTTTATTCATGACTAGCTGTGCCCGCGACTTCGTTCGCGTGGAATAATTTTTTTAGATACCATACCTCTGAACCTTAGCTTATATAAACTTTGAATGTCTTATTTATTTATATCGAATCAATGGTCTGAAAAATAAGTTTCAACTGTCTAGCTCCAAAAATAGCGAAACTTTCATACAACTTAGTGTGTAGGGAGGTCGTAATGCTGACAGAGGTTATTGGGATGTCAATGTATGACATTTCAAATAATTAATCAGTTCGATAATTATTAAAAGGGTTTGTTCTTAGTTGTATTGTCTCGGCATTCTAGAACAGTCATCAAAAAGGTGGTCTGTTTAGTTCAAGAACATAATATTATTTATCTTATTACCCTGCTAGGTCACAAGGGTCCAACGACCTTCACAATAATTAATTAGTGCTGTGCCAATGTAATATTAATCGGTTTATTGTTACGTATTAACGAATAAAATATGAGATAGTGAAGCAATGTGAAGAGCATTGCTTTATTCTCAAATTTTACTTAAATTTTATAAAGATTGTATTGAAATGATTATATGGATGGGGACGAACCGATGACGAACATTGATACTCCCCACACGGTGGTGAGCCGTTATCAGAGTATATATACTTATACGCTCCGATCCAGCAAACCCCGTGGGGTAGTCCGAAAGATGTGAGCGTAGGGGTCATTCATTGGTTAATGACTCCCGTCCCTTCGTTGGCGTTTAAAGTGACGTCTGGGCAGACCAGCTATAAAATAGATATATACCAGATTTAAAAAAAATGCATACGTCTGCAACGACAAAGCCATCATGTGCGTTGCCGCTACTTTAAAAACCTTTTTACTTTCTATTTTTTATTTATTTTATTAGACTAGGTCAAACAAGATTACAGTTTGCGTTTCATTACAAGGATATCACTAGGGCGTTGCCAACCTTGTGATTTGAAGATATTTTGTCACATTACCCAGTAATATCACTGCCGCACTCGCGCTTCTAACCGTTACACAGGAATGCGAACACTGCTATTCGGCGATGGAAATAGGTGAGAGTGATGTAACAATGCGGACAACCTGTGCTTGAGGTCTACCTCAGGTAGTACATCATATCTTTGTGAAGACATTTATAGTTTCATCACATCACGAAATTTACCGTACTTGACATACAAACTGATAACCTCCTTTAGTTATTAGAATATTCATGAATTCTTCTACTAGTGTCGAGGAGACATAGTTTTATCTGATTTGCAAAACAAATAACTGACTTATTTTCGGCCACCCATGCAACCGTTGCGTAAGAAATGTGCAAATACATCTGGTTTGCTCTGACACAGCATTTGTGATGTGATTATTAGCAAGTTTAAACAACTTTTGTAAATATTTATCGGAATATATTCTGCACGTTTACTCTCACAATTCTACATATTCGTGTGGCCCACCGCCAGATGGCGCTGTTTCCATCTGAAACTGGAATAAGCGGGGAATTATTGACTAAACATCTTCCAAATAATAATTCAAAAGTGAAAACTCTCACGTAAAAAAGCGCAGAAAAGGCTTCAGCGGCTGAAACATGCCCAAATTACACAGATATTGTGTAAATCCATAAGTTGAGCTCATTATGTTTTATTATTCAATAAAGCTAAGCAGTTAAAAAGGTACTCCATGCTATATAGCGTTGTGGTTGCTATCAACTTTTTTTGTTTATTCAAGATTTGTTATTATTTATTAGCAAATAATAATAAGGCCCCCTTATGGTAAACGTGACCGCAGCCTATAGACGTTCGTGTCATCATCACAAAGATATCACTAGCGTGTCGCCAACCTCGTGTACTGAATATACCGTGTCACTTTTACCCAGTAATTGCACTGCCTCTCTCGCCTTTTAAACCGGAACATAGCAGTGCAAACACTTCTACGTAGGCTACCGCCTAGGTATAAGCCCGAAATAGGTAAAAGTCCACGACCTCTAGTACTTCAATGCTGGCTGCTGATGAATATCAAACGGGTTCTCTTTATATTGTGTGCGGAGACATTTCCAGCCTCAAACTTAACTTATTGTTCTTTTTTAGGGTTTAAGTTATTCACATGCCTAAGCTCTTTAAGATCCGTACAGGCGTTTAGTCCTGTAACATAATACAGACTCATGAGATTACAATTGCTAGTGCTCTACATGTCTCGATGTGAATGGTATAGACGTATTGACAAACATTGTTCTGATATTATATAAACAACGAAAGTGAGAGGATTCGATTTAACATTTCATGACTATCGAATCAGTGTTCACGGTCATCGATAAGTCGAGACGTGTCGGATCGAAGGCGAGTTGCGTTGTAGCACTCTCTTGCGAAATTCAAATTGCGAACCAATCACGGAACGAAATTTGCATAGAGCGCAATATTAAAATTGTGTTACGTCTCAGCGAGACTTCATGCTCTGGATGCGTTAATTTATTGTAGTCGGTTCCTGTCGTATGACAAATATCTGCTTGTAATCCATGCTAATTTCGCAATGTTCAAATTTTATTTTTAAATCAATTGTATAAATGAGAAACTTTATCCGCCTGTCTGTTTGTTACGTTTTTACGTCACAGTCGGTGAACCGATTTTGGTTACACCTGGGATGCAGATATATTGAACCCTAGAGAATGGCATAGGCATCTCCTGATCCCGAATAAGTACTCGCGGGAAGTGGTATAAAATGAACCCCACGGAGACGGAAACCTAATATAAATATATATTCTTTAATAAAGCCCTTTAAAAGTAAATTATGTACGCTAACTTAAACATCGTTAATGCCTCAAGTTACAGTAATAATATTAATTCACTTGAGTTATTTTGTTTAACTTAATCGCGTTTTATTCATTCATGATCATCATACCAATCATTGGAAGGTCACTACCGGAGCGTCCCCAAGAAAAGGGGAATTTTGCCCATAATTGCCGCGCTGGGCAAGCGTGTTGGCAATCGTAGAGCGCAGCTTTCGCTACGGGGATGCTGCTGCCCATCCCCGCCTTGTGCATTTGAGCTGCTTTTTATCCATGTACCGCCATCAGTCGATGTGGTACTTTTATTCTACTCTGCAGGTACCTTACGGCATTTTAATTCATTAATCATTTAATTAAACTTCCACTTTTCTCGTCGTATTTAAGACCATCTGTGAAAGTAAGTACATCCACGGTTCGGTTTTATTGAAAGGTGAATTATAACATCTATAAACATTCACGCTCAGCAAATATAATTAAAATTCTTGGAGGGAACCCTGCTATGCCTGTTGGCAATTATTTTAAATTAATTACGTCTATTTGCTTTACCAGCTGGAGTTTCAGCTTGTGTGGCGCAGTAATTCTTACAACGCGTTGTCAAATAACAAATGTGAGGTATATTTTCTTGCAAAGTGAGATATGGAATACCATGTGATGTTCATATATAAAATGTTTTATTGACATTGACGCTAGGTGACTGAAGGACTCTTGGAGGCTGTGTATCAAAGCGTCAGACTATGTATAATTTAATTTCAGAGGTGTATATGACTCACGACTCGTGTAAATGCTGCCGGGATCATAAGTATCCTTCCATCGGGAAATATAAAGATTAGTTTTCAACTCACACCGCTTGTCATGTAGGCCTCTAGATATGAATGCATAGAAACGGCGTAGGATTACGTCATAAGTGGGTTCGCCAACTCATCGTAGGATTATTTACTGTAAATTAGTAAAGCATGTTTTGAGCATCTCTCGTATTCGCAACGATTAATTTATTCAACGTTTGTTTACATTATTAATTATACTTTATTGTGAATCAGTTTTGATATATTTAACTAAATATACTAAACCAGCCCAATATTGTAATATTACATGGAATATATTCAAATATGTGTGCTGTCATTATTATATATATATATATATATATATTATCAAAATAGTAGCAGCTAAAATTGTAACAAATAATAATGTACCTATGGAGCGAAAATTTAATTTCTTTTTAATTATGTTACAACAAGTTTCCAACTACATGGTATTGTGAAATAACTCCAATTCAAATCATCAAAAACAAATCAATATTTACGTAAACCAATTTTTACGTAAGCAGAGTCGCTGGCACCACCCAGTTCTCTATAAAAAATGGAGAAGACATGCTGCTATTATAACATTTAAACGTAGCTCCGCGAAGAATGTGTTCCCTTCTGCCGTGTTCCCGTTCATTTGGCTTAATTAGTCATTTATTTTTTATCCTTAATGATAGTACTTGTATTAACATTTTGTTTTTTACACAACCACCTAATTAATTGCTTTAACATTTTTGCCTTTACTATAAGCGTTAGAAACTTGAAACCCTTGAACAGGAATTCCTTTTATAACGTAAGGGAACACTAAAAATAAGACTTTCGAAAATTCACTCCTTAAAAGGGTAAGACGGGGGTGTAAATTAGTATGCAACATTGCAGTTCTTAAAGTTATTCGAATTAAAAATCAGTAATAAGTTCTTTATTGAAAGTCATAAAACGCGTGTAAAATATTTTTTCAAAATTGGCTTATAAAAGGCGTAAAGGGTGGGTGCGAGGATATTATGAATGTTCTACAATTTAACGCGGGGCATTGCTAGTTTATAGCTGATCTGAGAGACGTTGTTCAATCTGAACTATAAATTCATAATTCATACTCATATTAATAAGCGTGTGTGTAGTACAAATACTCGACATAGTATTAAAACAAAGTCACGTCCCGTTGTCTGTCCCTATGTTTGTTTCGATGTAGTAAACTACGCAACGGAGTGCGTAGTTTACTACATCGATGCGGTTTTATTAAGAATGATTTAAGAGTTTTTTGTTTGCAATTACATTGCAAACGTTGTCTAAACCCGACGAGATAGATTAAAATTATGTAGTACAGAATTGTACGCAATAAAAAGGTCTATAAAAAGTCCACCATGGCATTTGTATATCTTTAATAAAACTCAAAATAACAAATTAATAAAATAGATAATAAAATTCCTGCATATAGATTGGTTTAAACATATTTTCATCTCACTTCAACTATAAACGCTATCACGTTAGTTTATTTAATTCAGTCAGGAAAGTTATTTATCTAAAAATCTCCTGAGGTTACGAAATCAAGAATAAACCAGATTCCGTCCATCCCAGCGTGTGATAGTCACCAAGGGAATTAAGGATTCAATTATATTTGTACATGGTAATACTGCTAAAGATTGCTCCTACTGCAATGTCAAAATCAAATATGTCTTTATTTAAATAGGCGTATCATAGGCATTTTCAAATCGTCAAGACAACAAAAAAATATATAGCTATGAGTATAGATTTGATTAACAATTTTACAAAAACTACCGATGACCCTGGCAACCTTATGGTTTTATAAGAGTCATCTAAACAAAAAGTATCCCAGCTTAACACGGTTCATTACGCGAGCCACCAGAACAGAACCTGCAAGTTGACGGGCCCGATGGCGCAGATGGTAGTGATCCTGTCTTGTGCACCAGGGGTCGTGGGTTCGATTCCCACCCAGAGCAAATATTTATATGATGATATTTGTGTTTGCTCTGTGTATGGGTGTAAAATATATCTATTTAAGTAGTATATTTGTGATTCCTCTTTTGTCTGGCGTCCGTAACACAAGTGCTTTAAGCGACTTACCACGGAGTCAGGTCAATGTATGAGATGTTGTGGGAATTTATTATTATTATTATTATTATAAGTAAAACTGATGGTGATAAGGGTTCTAATAACACCTTTTGATAGGTTTTACCACACGGCTTCGGCGCTAATAAACCGTTGTCTTAATAGTAGAAGTTAGAACAATTCAATTCTTAAGAAGTTATAACGATGGCAAAGCACCTTCGCAAATGGAGGTTCCAATTCTCTCACTGTTTACAAGAGTTTTTTATCACCAGTTCTTGCAGGTTATTTTCTGATAAATCACTTTCTGAATCTGCTTTATTCTTAGACGAGATTAGATTTGGTAACAGCATTAATTTCATTATTATATTATATAGTTTCGACGATTTGAAAGTGCTGATTTAAAGGCTATTTAAATAAAGAATATTTAACTGTTTTATGAAGACGCATTCAATGATGCAGAAATTACGACGCCGTTTAAAGTTGATATCATATTTTATATAAAGCGAATAAAAATAAGTATATAATTAAAACGTCAATCCGCGAATGCTATTAAAAAGTTTAGCAAAGGAATTATGTACGAGTACATGCGAACTATATTTTGCACTTGCTGAGTGGGTTTTTTCGTTAGGCAGGTGTGTTCAGGGAGGGGCCGACTGGCGCGTGCGCAAGCTCGTGGGGGAGGGATCGGCGCACGCGCACTTATTAATACTTCACTTGTCTACTGACGAATATTCAAAATTAGACTATATACAATGTTATACTGTTGTCTATGTATATATAATTATTTACCTTTAATTTCTTTAACGTTTCTCACTGGATGTGACTAATGTTATGTAACTGATTCTTATCTTTACTTAAAGCTTTAAATAGAAAAAACCGCTTGCTGGCTTGCTTTTTTACTATCAAGGCAACATTAATGAACACGTTTTAATACTTTAAAAGTTGTTCAAGCGATAGTAATGGCATACGTATGTTGTTAGATTGGGAAAATCTAACGACTATTAATTGAACCTATAAAATAATTTTGATCTACAATAAAAAACATATTACAGATCTGTATGGATTGGCGTTGCCAATAAACAGTGTTATTAGTAAGAAGAATCATTATCTTAAGTGTACTTAGATTATTGCCGATTTTGGTTATTATCATGGGAGTCTAGCGAAGGCTATATAAGGCTGGATAACACAATACTCCGAAAATGTGGGCTTATGTATATTAAGTATTATTAGTTAATAAATTATAGTTAAACGAATTAGAATTTGTTAATTAATTCGTAATTTTAAATAAGCAGGTGCTATAATTCTAATAGTATCTTAAAATAATTCAAGCGTGTGTTGAAAACGCAATTATCGGAAATCTTGTCGCTTCCATTCGCAGTGCGGGTCGTGTAAACGTGAAGATTGAAGATATATACATTATGATAAATAAGTTGTATAATTATAAACAACGAGCGATACCATCGCCGCCATCGCCGAGGGCTGAGCGACATATGGCGTCGGGCAGCAGCTGGTGTCCGTTACATTTAAATTTATTTGCCTTCATTTTTCCGTATTATTAATTGCGACACTGTTTATATCATGTATTTATTACCTTTATATGTATTTTGTATAAGTCTTTTTTAATAATTCATAAAAGCATTCGTTAGTTATCATGTATTAGAATGCCATTTATCTTTCAAGCTATTTACGAAACTTGTCTTTACCCTGTAAGTCTTATACTTATTGCAAACCGGTTGATTGCGTTTATTAACACAAAGAAATATCAAATATATTTATATTTTTCATATTATTACTAGCTGCCCGCGACTACTCGTGTGAACATCGGTTTGATAAATAGTGTTATTATGTCCGTCTTTGAGCAAGTTTATTTGCCGGCCAGCGTCGTTTTCCTTGCACGGCATGCGCGATATTATTAGTTATTGTAAGAAAAGAACAAATCTATCTTATAAGATTTTTCCATAACTTAAACCGTTCATGTAGCGAACGCAACAGAAGCTCTTAAAAGGATTATTATTTCTCGGAATCGCAACATTTTACACTTATGCTCTGCTCCTATTGTCGTATGTTGTGTGTATATATATATATATAGCCTAAAGCCTTCCTAGATTAATGGGCTATCCCACGCAAAATATTTTTTCAGTTTGAATAAGTACTTTCTGACTTTAACGCATTCAACCGAACGAATTTTTTAGCTTTATAATAATAGCACAGAAGTATAGATGCTAGCATAAAATCATGCATAAGCGTTACCGCGTGTTGAAGACGGTCGTGGTGTCACAATGATACCACAAGCGAGTCGCCAATATTGTGGCCTAAAGATATTATGTCACATTACCCAGTAATTTCATTGCCTCAGCACTCATTTAGCGATAAAAATATGTAGGGGTAAGTAATCTTAGTGAATGGTTTTTTTTTAATGTTTCACTTTGCTAGCTAGCAGATGCAATACCAGTAATTGAAAAGATTAAACAGTGCATTAACATTTATTATTACAGATTATGTATTTATAGGATGTCTATGGATTAATTTAATGAATGTCAAGACAATGTTTACATTAATTAAAAAAATTAAATACCTTGTGGAGTTTAATATTCTGCAGTGGAAATTTACGGCTGATATGTCGTCGATGCTGTAAGTAATATAAAATTAGTTTTTATACGCTGCATTTATTATCTGAAAGTGTATTGGTGTTTTTATAAATAAATAAATACTGAACACTGATTACGTAATCGGTGAAATGCATTGGTTACAGACAATAGATCTCGTTTCCAATCAAATTGGCCGTATCGTAAAGAGAACCATTCCGCGAACACTTTAATATTTGCATCAATTTTCAAATGGTTTTATAATTATCACAGTTTATTACTGTAATAAATCTCTCGAAAATTAACCTATAAAAATGGACATTTTATTATCAAGTAATTTTTCTACGTATTAATATAAATTAACATGCACGTATCAAATATCTAGAAATTAAGTACGTCTTTTTATAATGATTTCCACAATGGCGATCATGTCTTAATAGAAGGTTTGCGTGTATATGAGACGTAGTAATGCCTTTTACGATATATTTTGCATTCAGATACATTAATACTGTCGTTATTGCACATTAATGTAAATTTACGTTTAAATTGAAAATATCATTTCTTTAATTAAAGTTATAAAAACGTCAAATGAGAGACTGTTTGTCATAGAAACCAGAGACAACGAAGGTACTAAATAATTGTTTGTGAAACGCGCACTGCCTACACGTACATAATATGTACATATAATACTTGCTTTTTATGCATATATTACATAAAGAAAATACAAGCTAGTATCATGTAGCATGTATTTATGATGTTATTAACAGCGTACCAAGCATCTTTGATTTATTATATACAATTATTGCAACATCAGTCAATGAGATGTTGTCCAATTAATGACGAACGCAAGCGGTATTCCATTATGAAGTGAGTTAGATCATCGCGAAGTAAAAAGTGTGATACTAAACTAGTCTCATTCTCTGTGCGACTTCGTAAATCGTGAACGCTGAGAGTTATTGGCAACTCGATTGTAACAATCACTAGTTAGACTATTTATTTGCATTCTACTTTCTTATATGTATTGAAACTGGACACTTAATTTTATTTAATGCTAGTTTCACTACCACTGTTCTAGAAATTCATTCATATTTATTGCCATAGTGGTAGAGACAAATCGTCTGTTTGTTTGTAATCATGTTGCCAAGTGTTCGATTGTAAATCGAAGTTGCACTCGTGCGGATCCTTGGCTGTATATGGCATATTCAAATGCATAATAATACCGACGAGAGAATGAAACAAATCAACCTTTCTCTTATTGGCCAACGTGTTTACCAATAGGTTTGCCAAAGTTTTGTCGTGACGTTTCACCAACGTACATTTGCGTAAGAACTATTTTGAGTGCTATGACGGAGTATAGTGAGCTGACGTCGGTGAGATATCTGCTAAAACATAATGGCAGGGTAGACATTCGGATAGCGCCGGAGAGGTCGGTGTGAGGTCGCGTGACGTGACTCATTGTAGAACCGGATCCGCCCTGCCGACCGACCAGTATCAGACGCATTGCACATAGATATAAAATACTACGAACGAATAGCATGAAACGTTGCAGATATAGAAATTTGAACTATATTTATTATTTTTTTATATTATATTTTAGTATTTTATATACAGTATAGCTTCAAATTCTATGTATTCTGGAGATATATTACATGTAAGCCATGTATTATGTTAGACCATAAACACACACATGCATATTGCAGAACATAAGTGCCTATAAGAACAGGCTAGACCTAGTTTAGGTACTTAAGCATCAAAATGTATTATATTTTAAGTTTCCTTTTGTTGGATAATGTTATTATTATTAAATTAGAGCTGCAACATTGTACCTCAGTCCACTGTTAGGTACCGGTAGTGTTGTTTTTGCGAGTGCATGATATCCCAGTCAAACCAATTACGCCGGGTTGAAAATGGATGTTTCACTTTTCAATAAGTAACGATAATTGCTGCATTGTCATTGTCATTGTAAATTAAATATATATCTATTATATGCCGTGTGGTACCGGCAGAGTGCAATAATACCTCCCCCTGTGCTAGGTGTCGTAACACTAAGGTGCCAGGACCCGCTGATAGCGGTATTTCCATCCGAAACAGTGTAGCTCAAATGCATGGGGTGGGGATGGGCAGCGGCGTCTCAGTCTCGAAAGTTACGCTCTACGATTGCTAACACGCTTGCCCAGCGCGGCAATTATGGGAAAAATTCCCTCTATCTTGGGGAGGCCCATGTCCAACAGTGGACTTACAATGGCCGTTATGATGATGATGGTATCTGTTTAATTAACGACTTAGGGTTATTATTTGCGAGGCAATACCGGTTACTATGTGGTTTTATCTTCGCCATGACAATAGACGTACATTTGGTAAACCAATCAATTTTGTTGAAGTGATAGTGAGCAGACCCAAGTTCTGTGATGGAAACCATGCACCGGCAACTCTAGAACGTCTAACTGCAAAGTGGACAGACGACCTGTCTAAAACTGCAGGCCGCATGATGTGATACTCTGAAAAAAATGTGGGCTTATATTTATTAAGTATTATATAGATAATTTAATTATAGTTAGTGAATTAAAATCAGTTATTCATTTCGTAATTTTTAATAGGCGGGTGCTATAATTCTAATAGTATTTAAAATCATTTAAAGCATGTGTTACAAAAACGCAATTATCGGAAATCTGGATAGGCCTATGTCTAGTACTGAATATCCATTATATGAGTTTGATCTCTCCTGTTTTATTGATATGGTCTTCCGTACTATATGTTGTTCGTAATTCTTAAATATGAGTTCTAATTTAAGGCGATTGCATCATAGCATTTAGCCGTTGTTTAGTCGCGCCTGGCCCACGATAACACTTATAAGTACTGGCCCCGATTAGATTAAAATGTATACTCAGGAATTACAGTGCAAATAACCAGATTTATGGACTATTAACATCAAAAAGTTAATTTTATTTATGAAAACATGAGTGGTACGTAAAAATATGTTTGCAGATTTCATTCGTGGGCAATGCTATTTACTATAATTCTTGACAGCTATTTAAATAATATACCTTATATATACTTATATCTAATACCTTATAATCTGTTAGCGGTTCACCAGATTTTAACTAGGTACTATAACTTAGTACTCAAATTAATATTTTTCTGATCTTTCTCTTGTTGTATACAGAGAGCGTATCTATACTTTAATTTGATATTTAATTTCTTTGGTTTTTATAAATGTCATCTATATAACCTTTTGTTTTTGTAATAATGAAATACTTTTTATACATATTTCAATTTTATGCATTCATTTTAGCTCGACGCCAAATTGATACCGGCCTATCGTTATCAAACATGATAACACATGGTTGCGGATTGCATACATAAAAAATGTTTATGGTGATAAAATCATTTCACTGTTGAATGCAATATTTTTTTTAAATATTATATTACTAGGTTACTACAGACGACTGTCCACGAGGTCTTTACTCTCATCCCTGATGTACTCATGTTATAGGACGAAGTTTATGTCGCTCACAGTCAGCGTCATTCTGCATAAAATCCTGCAAATTGATTCGGGTAAATAAAGCCTAGGGAACATGATTTTTTGGCCTTTGCGTTATTCCAGACTATCAATAATATCTATGCAAATTTTTGTCCAGATCTGCTCAGTCGTTCCGGCGTGAAAGTATAACAAACATCCATCCAACAAACCTTTTTTGTTTATAATATTAGTCAGATTATGTATTTGAATATTAAGAACTTAAATGGAGATTAATTATGAAATCTTTACATAAGATTAGACCTCATACAAAAGGTCTAACGCCAAACACTGCTAAGTGTTAGCATAGCTGGGTTCCGGTCTGAAGAGTGAAATAAGCAGTGAAATTACTAGGTAATGTGGCATATTTTTTTCAAGTCACAAGGCTGGCAAATTGTGATATCATTGTGATATTAGCGTCTACAAGCTGCAATTACGCTTAGAATCACGCGGACTTTATGCTTGGTTGTCAACCTGGTAAAAATGCTGTCAATCTGTTGCCATATGTCTACTACAAGTAATCATTGTTTGGTAATTTTGATATTCCTTGGTTTCTAATATTCCTGTTTCTTTTAGATGCCTAATTTGTTTTTCTACATTGTTGCTTTTACAAACTTTTATTTCGTTACATCTACTCATTGTATCGTCACTAATGATTAGAAATAACAGAAACAATTGACCACAAATCGGTGTCGGTCTGCATCTGTGGTCAACTAAAGGGTACCCACTAGCAACTCAGTCTTCCGTCGACGACGGTACCATTTTTGTCATTACATCGACTTCTATTTGTTTCCCTCAATTACTCCCGGCCGTTGACCCCGATCTTTAATTGCTCAAAATCAGCTAAAGTGGTCTAGCATCGTGAAGGCTGACAACATTTTCACACGTTTTTTTATTCAACCTAAAACGGTCACGCAAGTGGCTGACATCCTGGCATGAAGTTACGTTGTATCCGCGAAGTATTTAGCAATTTATAATATTATTGTTATTGATTTAAATTTTACATTAAAGTAGATGTTCATAGCACCCGCAGATCGTTCTTTACTCCTTAAGAAGGAGGACTATTTACCCATATTTGCCGTTTTGGGCAGTTGGGTTTGTGCTATGCTGCTTCGGGTGGATATACCGCCATCTGTCGGTTCCACTACTTAGTCATCATGACCCCTGGTACAATGTGAAGTACTATTCTACTCGCCCTGTACATGCCCTGTACAAATCAATTTTATCATGAAGCCGTGTTTAAGGTAAAGGCAACAGCGACGCATTTACACTGCGGCCCCCAAAAGTAAGGATTTTCAAATTGTAATTTTGATGTAATCTTAAGGTTTTTATGCCACGAACTAATACATTTTCACCCACAAAATTTCCAATATCTAGATAAGAGACTATCCACCCAAGTACATCGGCACAATCTCTTTAGTGTAAAGGATATCGTTGCCGATAAAGCGATAGACCTACAAGTTAATCTTTCCTTACGTAGGCATCGCGCCTTACAAGAATATCTGCAATAATTCACGTCATTTATATTATGCGGCATTTAGTCACCTTCACTTGTTATATTTTATTCTCTTTATGGTTTATTCTAGAGGCATCTAGTACGTGAGAAATACTAATGCTACAAAAGTGTCTGTTTATGGTCCATACTGTTTATTATAATTGGAATGTGTGTATCCCCAGCGAAAGGCATAGACGTGAAGTGATGTGAAGTCTACATGAACGGAGTCGCCAGTTTTTCCTTCATCAAAATATTGATCCTCCACAAAAATACTTACCTATAAGACACTCAAAATATTCTTCACCATTACACCCCTAAATAGTTATCTTTTCAAAAAAATGCCTTTTATGTGCATATTGACTGCTGTAGGAAAATATCCCAAATACATTCAGGCTATGCGTTTTAAATTTAAATAAGAAAATAATTGAGAATCTAATGGATTCCAATGTAAAATGCCATAGAGAAAGGCTTGCAAATGCGGTTTACTCAAGTTTTTTAGTGTTTTGTTAGTGGGTTACCTGGCGAGAACCGGTTTCAAGATTGGAAAAAATGTTGTGTCAGTGTTTAGAAGTTAAAAATTTTTAACGTGCACGTCCCTGAATATGTGTGGGGACTTTTAAGAGTTTTATTTTAAATGGTGTAAACATTTTGACCAGCATTTATAAATGTTATATCACAATACTAAATGCTGTTTTCCAGCATGAGACTCCAGCTGTTAAACTAACTAATGTGAGTGGATCTATTCGTGTTCATGGCCCCAGGAATACACGAATGCTACTGGATTTTATGAGGCAATACTGTATTACGTCACCCTTTGATCCAGGTCTTGAATTGTCCCACGCTGTGGCGGTATAGCTTTTAATCATTACGTTCTCTCTTAATTGTTACCTTGTCATTCATGTTATGTATAGAATTTATTGTGGCGTGGTTCACAATATCTTCCTCGGGAAATCTTTCTATATTCGTGTCTATGACACTAAATACTCGTATCTTAAAAAAAATAAAAATTAATGTGACTTAGCGCATAACTCGGGAACCGTTTGACCAATTTGCCATTTTTTTTGTATTTTCCTTGAGGCTAACGGAATGTTCTATTGATAAATAGTGATTGTGTCATTTATAATTGAGTATTCTAAACCTGCATCTTTCTCATACCGGTCGACTGTATTCCCCCGGTATCGGAAATATGCAGGTTAGAGTCCCGCCTGACACCAGAAACAAGTTGGTTTTATTCTCAATTTTTTTTATATTTCAAAATTAAATTCAGTATTTAACAGTTGACTAAATTGTCAACGCCAAATTGTGACTAAATAAAATAAATCCAAACTGGCAACGTAACTGAGTCAACAGGATAATCCTGACAAAGGAAGGGCGAGCTGCTAGTTATAAAAAAAATCCCCACTGCACTTATTTGTTAACGTGATTACCTCCATAAACGATGAATGAATTCTTAAACACTTTTCCTATATAGCTGGATTGATTCATGATCATTATGAATGTGGGTTTTAAGAAAATATGGTGACCTTACTGTTCTAGCGTGCATCGCGTACACTATAGAGAAATACTCTACGTCTGTGCCTGAGATGGCCCTTTTACGGTGGAATTGACGTCTGATATTAAGTAATCAAAAAATTAGGCTTGTAAATAAATAAAAAATAGCCAAAGACTATATGAGAGGAAAAACGCTCGAGCAAATCCCTTTCGGATTACGTTTTGTTTATAAATTTTATTTACACTACTTTACATTTACGAGATGTCTCCTTATCAAATGAAATTGATCTGTTATGAATTTAAAAACTGACTGACTATAATAATTAGGAGCTCGCAAAAGTTAAGCTTGCAAATAAAGACCACGCACCGGCTAGCTTAGTGAAGGGCAGATGCGCAGAAATTGGTGATTTCTTAGGGAGCCCTTTCTCAAACAGGACGTCTCATATGGCTGCTATTATGATGATAATGGTAATGGTTATCCATTATTATTATGGGATAAGGCTGTTGTATAACCGTACGTGGGCCTGGATAGCATTATTTAACGCTAATTGGTCGTCAAAGTCACTTCAATTATCATACATCACGTCCAGGTGTGAACTTACCGTACAGTCGTATCACGTGTAAGATGACGTCATCAGAACATTTTTTTGCGTCCTTTGTTACGCGCCCGTGTTTGGAAGTTAATTTATTAAAATGTAGTTTACTTGTTGATATTGGAACTTTCCCACGCAGCTAAAGAAAAATCGCATAACGACCTGTATGCTGAATCGTCGTTGACGTCTTTTATGAGCCAGAGATGTTTAATGTCTTCATGCGAGTAAACGCTTTTGTGTTCGTGTGGATTCCAAATGGCTCCGTGAGTTTAAGTTAAGTAAGTTGTTTTAAGATCAAATTTTTTAATATTAAAAAAAATAATAATAAAATACTAAATATCTCGCTTTATAGGTACTTTTCGTATTAAAATAAACAATATTTTAAATGTGAATGCTCCAAACAACAGAACTCAAATGTCTGATATCCGGGATGACCTTGTGGGGTCGTAAGAGTCATTTGAACAAATAGTTTAATTAAAACGAAACTAAACAAAAGGATCAAAAACTTAAGTTTACAACAGTTTCTTAACTCGACCCACTACTAGGTAACGAATTATAAGAAAAACCGGTGGTGATGAAGGTTCTCATTACCTTACCTTGTCATTACAATCGTGTAGCATAATACACGGTAAGTTTAAATTTAACAAATGAACAAGACGCAAGAGAATTCGCCTAAATGGTATTTTTTAAATGCTATCCGTTGGCGGTCCGCGAGGCGTCGGTTACGCTGACGTCACCCCATGTCTCCGCGGTCGAGGACACGAGATAAGCTTAAATGTGCCACTGCCAACGGTTGGGTTACCAGTGTTTACATTTGCAAATCTATTTTTATTTATTCCGCGAATTACTGGATGCGAGCGTCTATTGTTCTCTCGATCGGCGTGTAATTGCGATATTGATAATGCTGGGAGAACAAAGATAATGGGAGTTAGACGTGCCATAATTTCCGATTGTGTAACAGATCGTTTTTTAAATATCTTTTTTGTTTGTTTTCTCTGTACGAACTTAAACTAGTGGCTTAGTTGACAACAGTATAAATATTGTGATATGGTAGCAACGACTTCGCGACACCTGATGCAGTTCTTACAACTGTTTTTTTTAATAATACTATATTTACTATATCTGGACACTTTTGGACTAGTATAAATAAATGTATCTATCAAGAATAGTGAAACAACTCTGTAATACTCGAACCAATTGTAATTGTTCTCATGTTCACGTGTTCTATGAGATAATCGTATATAAGTATTCTAGCACTTTAATCTTATTGAAAAATGTGTATGGAATGTGTATAATATAGATTACAAATCGTATATGTTCGTGTCCCATAAAATAAATAGTACCATATAGATTTCAATTGTACTATTCTATTTTTACGACTCCACCTCAATTATTTCTTGTCATATGTAATTTGTTAACATACATTTAATATTGTTAATACACAAATGGTTTTTCCAATAAACAAATTGTGATTTAATATTCTATTATAATATATAATAAATTAGTTCAAGTGTGTCTAAGTAACAATAATAAAAATAATATAAATTCACACAACATCTCATACATTGACCTAACTCCGAGATGGTCGCTTAAAGCACTTATGTTACGGACGTCAGAAAACAGAGAAATCACATAAATAATACCTATAGACATATTTAACAAAATGCAGAACAACACAAATATCCTCATATTTGCCCTGGGTGGGGATTGAACCCACGACTTTTGGCGCACAAGATATATATCATAACCGTGGGCGCCAGCGGGCCCGGGCTAATTTATTCTATTTCTTAACGACGATATTCAATATTGGCGAAATTTAAATGGGGAATTGTACTAAGCAGCTCGTTGTGTGAATTAATGCATAAATTAAAAAAAGAATAGCTTTTGCTTTGTAAATCGAATCGAAAATAGTTGTTGGCTAACAAGAGGCGATTCGTCAGAGCACAATGGGGGAAAGTGGTGGTAATTGCCCCTCATCACGGTCCATTGCTTCATCCAGCTTTTGGGCGAAAGTTGCGATTCGACGCGGCCGCGCATTGGCACCGTTTTCTTCGTTAGTATCGTGAACTGGACAATATCATAACCCAAGTGATCTATTAAAACTTAACAATTTTAAACGTTTTGTGTTAAAGAAACATTCAGAGACATTTGACTTCCTTTTACTCACCTCATTTATAATGTTACTATAGTTGATCGCGACTTAGTTAGCGTGGCAATGTTGATATGTTTATGTTAGAACAGGTTTTAACTGGTTATTTTAGAATCGTTTATGTTCTAATTTTAAAGTACAATGTTATAAATAGAAGCTATTCTATCTTGTAGGAACTGTGCATATTTTCAGGATAACAGTAAGCTATGTGCTATCCCAGGCTATAATCTCTATACCAAGTTTCGTAAAGTCATATTTTTACCGACAAATTTTTTTCCATGTTATTTAATGCCTGTCTTTATTTGGTTTCAGGTACAAACGGAAAAACGTTCACAAGTGTCAACATCGGGTTTTTTGTGAGAATTTCAAAGGATATTACAGCTAGAATTTATAATTACGTCTAGATTTCTATCAAAATTATATCTTCTATGCAACTTCTAAGTATTCTCTAAAGAAATAAATAATTTTATAAATAAATCACGCAATATCTCATACACGTGTTGCGATTACAATAGTCTTATTTAAAGTATAATACTGAAATATATTTTTTTAACATCCAGATACAGAACAAAGATAAATGAATGTGAATGAATACATTTAATCAATACATGTATGTTTGTCCTGGGTGGGGTTCGAACGCACGACCTCTAACGTATAAGATAAGGACACTTCCGAAAGCGGCATTGGCATATTTCTATTTTACCGACAACGTGCCCAAATATCTAAATACGGTGTTATGATATATAGACGACATATTTGTGTTCCTAGTCTTTTCGTTTTCAATAAAATCAAGTGATAAATCAAGGATATTTCACAAATTTATCATTATAATAAAACTACTTTTTTAACGGCTTTTAAACAACGGCAAAAAGATTGATAATCTTGAGGACGGTTGTCGCAAATTTACCGTAGTGTCGATCTAAAGATGTAATAATTAAATAAACCACGTATTAAAGCCGTTAAAAAGTAATTTTATTGTAAGTAGTGAACTAAATGTATAGAAAATACCAAACATAACGTATAAGTCCCTAATTGGTGTTTCGTGGGACTATTTATATCTTATGGAAAACATTTACAAAAGCCTAAGAGACGGGCATTGGGATGTCGACATTCAGTTTGTTAACGCGCGAAATACCGAGCTTCTGTTATTGGTACTGGACACGCTAATGAGGTTACTTTTAGAGGTTGTATGCATAGACAGTGCAGAATTATATTTGAGACTAGCGACCTGCCCCGGCTTCGCACGAGTGGACAATTACTTCACGCAACAGCTTAAACATTGAACTGAATCCGTGATTAGTCACTTGTGTTACGGGTCATTAGACAACAGAGGAATCACAAATATAATTCTTTAAGATATTTACCTCCAGACACAGAACAAATACGAATATTATTATATAAATATTTATCCTGGATGGGAATCGAAACCACTACCTTTGGCGCCCAGGATAGGATCACTACCATCTACGCCATCGGGCCCGTCATCAATTGTTTTAAACATTTATTGATGGTCCAAAACTACAATACGTCTCCTTTGTATAATACTAGTGTAGATAATATTTACTAGAAAGCCAATTCAGCTTAGATTATAACATATTATAGTTGTTTTTTTTTTGTAGTATTTAAATAACTATTTCATCCTTATCGATTGCCTCAAACATGTGAAGAGACATTTGAGTGGTAAGTAATTGCACCACAACATTGAAAAAATGCCGCTGACTTTTCAGCACAAAAACAACGCTAGGAAAAATTCTATATGTCTGTTAAGGTCTCGGTAGCACAACGGTTAGTGGAGTCCCCCGGTATGGGATAGATGCAGGTTCGAGTCGCGTCGGACACCTGAAACAAGTTGTTTTTTTTCTCTCTAGTAAATATGACGCTAATTACTATGCCTGGACACTTGTTCGGGCCCGAGTCAGGGGACACGATCTCGGAATGTCACCACGTCACAACTGCACACGATTACTGTTGTAATTATTGTAATTAGCGATGGCGACGCGCGAACCGCGAGCATGTTCTCGGGAAACGTAGAAATTATTGTTGGAAAGTTGGCACTTCAGGATTCCTTGACTGCTAATGGAGAATTGGAACCCTTGTGGGGTCGCTCTTTCTTAAGAGACGGAACCATGAACTAATAATTATTTCTTTATTTTATTCTCTCACACAGAATCACAAAATGCTTAAACTATATACTTATTACAATATAGCCAGCGTAATGCAGATTTGCCGCAAGCAATTTGCTCGTCGGAACCGTAAAGATGTACGAGGTAAAGATAGTTCAAAATAAAGTACGAGGCGTAAATAAATGTAAACTTTTTTACAAAGATTATTTATGAGTTTAATTTAGAAAAGAAAACATTTGTGCTTACGGTATATATCCCATTAATCCCGTTTCCCTAAGGGTTTTTAGAAGGTACATACAAACATTAAGTAATACATTTGTTGAAAGTTTTTGGGAAGTAAAATGGGTAAGTGATAACAATGTCGCTTTCTATCAGCGGATTGTATTCTTGTTTGTGGTTTACAAACTGATCAAACAAAAAATATATAAAAATCCAACTTGAGAAATAGAATAGTTAATATCTCTATTTGTAATCGTATTATTTTTTTCATGTAAAACATATAGGTATAGTTAACACTGGATAACGTCTATCGGGCTAGTATATATATATATAATATTTAAAAGATATAAATATAACATCCCTCCTTGCTAATATCACAAAAATTTCAAATATATTTCTCAAAACAAATAGATACAGTATTATTTATACGAAGAGTTCCGTTCGTTCAACTCGCACTTGTCTGGTATTTTTCTCAGATCAGATCTCCGACACGTTATGCTTAGTCATATTATCAATTTAACACTCGAACATTAATGTCATGCCATTAACATAGTATGGCCACTGCACCTAAATTAAAGATTCTATGTGAATATCTAGACGATTGGAATAGTCATGTAATCATAAAGTCCATCGTGGTAAAACTACCACACAGGCTAAAATTTCCCTTTTATTGAGGAGGTCTATGTCCGGCTGTGGACTTTGTACGACTTATGATGGTGAAATAAGAAAATATTTATAATTCCAAATTTGAGGAAGTCAGAGAAATGTTTTATTGACCAATATAGTTTTAGGAATGAAGGAGTCAAATGGTATGTTTCACAAAAAGTTATTTGTTGAAAGTAAAGAATTTTATCTTTTTGAATTCGGGGAACAGACTAATTCTAGTTAAAGGTATTTTCTTTCATACACAATCCAGTTTTAATTTTTAGGCTTTCATTGAAGATTTGTTTCCATTCTGAATTAGTTTTTACAACGGATTTTCTACGCAACATTTAATTATGCTCGAAATGCTGACCAAGTTTTTAAACAATATATTTATGTATTTTTTAAAATCTGGTTCGCAACCTTATATATTTAAAAAACACGTCCGATTTTTATACATCGACATCTATACATAAATAAAAGATTTATGTATAAATGTTGATGTCGATGTCGATGTATTATCTTAAAATATATATACTTTGTATCTTTAATGCACCGCAAAAAATGTGTTGTTAAACGCATTCATTTATTATTTATCTCTGTCATTGAAAACTTGATAACAACAATTCAATTATGTACGTGTTTTTCTCGTTTATTTTTAACGATTGAGTAAATTATTAACTTTGTTATAGCCAGTTTGTTAATTCACTAGCAACGCATTAAATGCGGCGCGATGCTTCTTGATCGCACGTACTCATCACCATTAAACAGCCGGACTTACACCTGCCTGAATTAGTTCACAGATAAGAAATAAAATTGCAGTCCAATAATATAATAATAACAGACAAAGGATTCGCAATTCGTCTTTACATAAATTGCTGCTTTTAAAAGCTATTTAATGCCGCGCATAGGAAATTCCATAAAGGTAAAAATTATTCTAAAAGCGACTAACGCTTGACGATGATAACTGGCAATAATTGTGCAGTGTTCCATCTATGGTCTGCCATCTTTACAGCGCTAGTGTTGCTTGTCTGTTATTTCTGTGTTAGTTTACCGGATAGCTATTATTACGTGCGTTTAAACGCAGCTGCGTAAAAATATACCTAATGACCGTTGCAATTTTGTTCATATGTAAAATTCACCATTGTTATATAAGCGTTTATGCGTTATATATTATACGCTCGTCCTGTTCAATACCTCATTATTTTCCTTATCATACCGTTTTCCTTTAATTCGCTGGTTTGATAAATTCTAAAAATAAACATGAATGTTAGTTGAAGGTTAATATCTCTCATGGACTTAGATGATGCTATTGGTACTATAAATCAATCAAAAAATGATCTTGTTTGCATCAATGATTGGAGTGAAAGATTTGGGGTTAAAGTTAAGCCTAGTGACACACAAATAATTGTGGTGTTTAGCTCTAGGATGAGTTCAAAAATTAATTGTTCTACTCTACCACAGATTATTTTCAATGATATTTCTATACCATACAGTAGAAAAGTTAAAAAATTGGGAATACTTATGGACAGTAACTTGTCCTGGACTGCACAGTTAAAAGATGTTAGTCGGAGACTATATGCCTCTGCGGCTTCTTTAAAGCGCTTGCAAAACTTTCTTCCTTGTGCCACCAAAATAACGCTTTCTCAATCCCTACAATATTTATTTTCGGTTTACGTAAGTTTGATAATGTGTCAACTTTCGTACTAAGCTCAAATGGCTTCATATCCGACTTCGCAGGAACGTTGATGTCGTCTCTTTGCTATTCAAGCTATTGATCTGCCATTTCCGTCCTACTTATCTTAAAAGTTGCTTCGTGTTCCTTGGGGACAGCCAGAAAGATCCCTAATATTGTCAGGGAATTTATCACTCAAAATGCCTCCGCATTTCACAAGTTTCTATAGCAAATCCTTTACACCTCAAGTCGTTCGTTTGTGGAATGCGCTCTCCCGTGAAGTGTGATCTCCTCGTTCTCTTTCTATTTTTAAGAAAATGGTGAAGGAGTATTATCTATTATTTTGATTTTCCGTGTTCGGTAACTTTATCCTTTATATGTATTTGAATGTATGTGTATATTTATGAATTATGTATTTATGTATATCTAAATTTATATATAAATTGTACCTACTATTCCATGTTTGTGACTATTAATCTTTTTTTCTACAACTATTATATAATGTTATTATTACAAAATATGTATATACTATATGTAGGTAATCATCATATCAGCCATCTGAACTCCACTGTTACGGGTATAGGCATCCCCAAAATTAAGCTAATTTTGTCTGTAATGGTGGCAATTGCAGAGCGCAACTTCGCTACGAGGATGCTGCTGCCCACCCCCGCCTTGCAGTATTTAAGCTGCACTTTTTCTGGTGGATATACTGCCATCAGTCGGTTCCGATAGCTCCGTCGCCATTTACGGCACCTAATACAGAAAGAGATATGTATTCTACTCCGCCGCAATTATTTTTTTGTGGGTAAACTACTGTTCATTTATCCCAAAGAATACTTTTTCCATGTGTATTTTGTATCCAACACCATAAGAGAAATTATTGACACGTAAGTTATAGGTGTTTTCTAATAAAACATATCTTTTTGGTTATTGGTCAATTGGTCAATCAAGTTAAAGTTATATTGCTTAATTGATTCAGAGATATGGAAAATCACATAATATTAATGATCAATTGTCCTTAATAAATTGGAACCAGTAGATTTTAAAATGTTGTCTAGTTGCTAAATTGGTTTAAATCATAATCCAGCATTGGGCAGCTGCCAAATAACACGAAACCAGTTTTCAGGTAGGCAGAAGCTGGTTAGGCTTTTGACCCCTCACCCTTAGTACCTTCATCGAGGTTTAAATATTAACAATGTATATACTATAGAGTTAATATTTTTATATAAATCGGGTATACCCAATATACATAAGTTACTAAATAGGTATATATCTTTAGTTTAAGTTTATTTGTGCTAGATTGTATTTTGTGTTAGATTGTAGAACTTTCATACTAACTATGTATCCCCCTTTTAACTCCTTTAGGGATGATTTTCGAAAAAATATTTTATTAGTGTTCAATGACTTTTAATGATAAACTTGTATACTCAATTTCATTAGAATAACTGCAAAAAACAGCAAAGTTTCACACTAACTTTGTACTCTCGTTTTACCCCTTTAGGGGGTGAGTTTTCAAAAATCCTTTTCTAGTGTTTCCTTACGTTATAAAACCAACACCTATGCTAAATGTTCATCCCGGACAAATACCGGCTTGTCCTGGATGAACTTCTATGCTACTGAGCCGAGAAATAGGATAGTTTATATCTCAATGTATGTACATATAGTTAGACAGGACAACATCTACCGGGCCAGCTAGTTGTATTACAAAAAAGCGCACACCGTTATGTAAAAACATTATGTTGATTTGCATTTAATAACATTATGCAACATTCTTTAACCTGTAGAAGAAATGTAGTTAACGTTTGACATATTGGCATAGTTTTCAACCATCTTAGATCAGTTTGACCTATATTTTGAAAAGGCCAATCGTTCCCCAAAAAATTTGGGGATATTATTTATTATGAATAAATATTTACTTCACTGCTAGGCATAGATAGGCCTCCCCAGGAAAGGGGGAATTTTGTCCATAATTGCCCCGCTGGGCAAGCGTGTTGGCAATCGCAGAGCGCAACTTTAGCGACGGGGATACTGCTGGCCATCCCCGCCCGGTGCATTTGAGCTACACAGTTGATATGTTGTTATACACAGGGATATACCGCCATCTGTCGGTTTTAGTACCTTAGTTGCGTCTTACGGCACCTGGTGCAGTGGGAGGTGCTATTCTGCTCTAGCGGTACCTCATATTATTCTATGTACAGTACAGTTGTTCGCTATAAAAGGTCTAGAAAAAAGTCCGCGGTGGTACATGTCCATCTCTTAGGGATAACCCACAATAACCATTATTTATTTTCATTGCACTCCTGCGAAGTCGTCGGGGCGGGTCACTAGTCTATATAATAAATATGAAATTTGTTTCTGTTTATTTTAATACTCATACCGTTCTTACGGTAGAGCGACCCATTTTGATTAACGTTAGTTGTTCCTGTTATCCCTAGAAAACAGGTGCACCCAAGGGACTCGACAGGATAGGTAAGTATACTTTGTAAAAAAAGAACTCGATTGCTCTTTCATCAATTATAAATAGATACACCTATAAAAGTGAGTTTTTTCGTCACACAATTTTCTAGAAAGATGAGTAAATGTTGATAATTCTTGTTCGTCAATTGTAAAACAACATAAAACATTGCGTAGCACTTGGTGTGTGAGACGAGGCCGTGATGTCATTGTCATTCGATGAACGTCCATATTTACTTTGTACAACATAATAAGTCGTGAGATCATCAGATTTAATACTCGAACGGGAAGTTTCATTGAGGAAATATATATTACAAGGCTGTGTATGGGGTACCAAGGATTACTTTGACGTCAGTGAACATTCTTAAATCACTTTTCTAAGTATTTGTAATATCATTTAATAAATTTCCGTGATCGGTACCGGCAGAGTAGAAGAGTACCTTCCACTGCACCAGTGGTCGTGAGAGGCGACTAAGATACCAGCACCGACAGGTGACAGGCAAAACAGGCACAGAGTTGCTCACTTAAGAGCAACCTCGAACTCTCGCTCAGTGACGCTGAAATTGACGTCTGTGAAGTCCAGCAATAGGTTCATTTAAAAAACGTTTTGAGTGGACGTTTGAGTTCAAAAAACGGGTTTTCATATAAAACTCCGATATAATAAAGAATAAGTATCAATACTATAGAACTATATGATAATAGTTCTATAGTATTGATACTTATTCCCTGTTGTATCTTAGATTATATAAAATATCTTATCGATATCGGTATTTTATCAAACGGGTTCCAAATAATCTACCGTTAATCAACTGTATTAATCATAACGAACAAAGGTACGTTTTAACACGTTTTCATTTTCATGTAATAACTAGCTATATTCAACTCCCCATAGAACTGTCCGCGATTTCTTATTCGCCGATTACACGCATGGGCTTGCGTTTCTTCTCGATAGTCACGAAGCAAAACATCTTTATACCTTGCCTCTAATGCGCTCTGATTATAATGCTAACCAATACTGACGGAACATACATCCAGCTTTACATAGGATTTATTTACTGCTAGCTGTGCCCGCGACTTCGTCCGCGTTCATTATTTTTGCGTAACTTCAACCGATTACGCAGCGTTTTTACTATATTCTGACAGATGCTCTGCTCCAATTAGTCGTAGCGTGATGTTATATAGCCTTAGTTACTCCTTTTAATATCGGTTATCTGCCAGTGAAAGTGCCATCAAAATCGGTTCAGCTGTCATAGAGATAACCCGAAACAAACATACAGACAAAAACATTAAAAACATGTTGTTTTATGTGTTTAAAATAACTGCATTTTTCTAAATATATATTTATATATTATCTTCTACACGCGGGGAATGGCCTTACTCTAAATATTAAAATCTGTTCAATAGTTGCCAAGGTAAATACACATAATTTATATTTATACATAAATATAAAAATCTAAGAATTTTAAGATAATTATAAAAGATGTATCTTGTGTTTCTTTCCAACGAATTAAACTTAGTTTTAAGACCCGTCTAGTGCCGGCAAACTAGTATAACTTAGGCCTAATATATATGTTAGATGACTCTTATAATTCCGTGGGGTCATCAGGGTCATCAGTAATAGATGTATAATAGAATTTAGTACTACATATTTCTTTTGATATGTTTATTATTTTAGACTAT
This sequence comes from Heortia vitessoides, assembly GCA_020976665.1. Taxonomy (NCBI): domain Eukaryota; kingdom Metazoa; phylum Arthropoda; class Insecta; order Lepidoptera; family Crambidae; genus Heortia; species Heortia vitessoides. Next base: position 13,846,568 of record JACJUM010005601.1, read on the forward strand.
TTAAAGTGATTGTAATGGGCCTACTTGAATAAATAATATTTTGATTTGATATGATTTAATGTTAATTATGTTAGTGTTCAATATTTATTGAATAAATAAATTAGTGCCGTCATCCGACACAGTCATGTACTAACTTACCAACATCAAGTTAGTATATATTTGAAAAGTTTCTCAACGCTGGTAAGAAGGTCAAGTAAGAGAGCTAGCTTATAAAGCTATTGTAGATTCCTTATCGTTGTGTCGCTGACCTAATGAGGCATTGCTTACTGAGACTCGAGGTCGCTAGCACACTAATGTTGACGGCGCTATAAAGATATTTCGATATAAAACTAGTTGCGTTAACTTATTTAACAAACACTGTAACAGCAATCTGCAATCAGACATTTCGGAACTGTTTTAAATGAGTGAGCCAGATATAGAAAGATATTATTATTAGCTGTGTTTTTCAATAGCATTTTACATAAAATGAATCAATAAAATGAATTCTGCTCTCGCCTGATAAAAAGTTATTCTGTTCACATTTGTTCATTTGATCACCTTAATAATGCGGTAGTACAATTTACAACACTATATATATAAGAATTAATTTTATCAAACATTAAAGGAGAACATAGTATACATAAAAGAAAAAAATAATAATTAATACTTAAAAACTTAAAAGAAATCCCAGTACAAATACTATACTATTATAATGAGTAGAAATAAAATTAAACATAATTAATATCATTCAAATGAGCCAACTATAGGTCTATTTCGATTTGACCCTGGCAAATTAATTTTGCTCATAATAATTACTGCGCTGGGCAAGCGTAGTGGCACAGAGCGTAACTTCGCGACATATCTGCCCTATGCATTTGAGCTACACTGTTCGGATGAATATACCGCCATCTGTAGCTTCCGTCAGTCATTTCTTACGACACGTGGTATAAAGAAAGGTACTGTTCCATTCTGCCGTATTTGGTATATTTTCCTATTAGGTCATATTAATTAATACATCATTTCTGAATAAGAGAGCATTATCTAGTAGCACATGAGGTTAAACCTTATACAAACAACGGTCGTCTGGTTAAAATCTGGTTATTTAGCTTGAAAATGTTATTTATTTATCATTCAATTAGTATGGCAACGAATGTGTGTATTTATTTATTTAAAGATTTATGTTATCATTTAAGTGCATACGTATGTCTTTATGAGAATAAATGTCTTCAAACCGAAACCGAAGTGCCTGGAGTAGCAGCCTAACATTCAGAATCTTTATTGCATACCGTTAGACAAGAAACCAAGCGGCTCATTCATGATCAGCATTCAAACGACCCATTTGACTCCTTTTACGAGTAGAATCACTCTTAATTAGATTGTTCCTTGCAGTTGTAACAAGTTTGTGAGCGTTGATCAGACTGTTCATTAAATTGGATTTAGTGTGATATCTTTTTGTAAAGAACACATTCACACGTGGCTAACGTCTCATAAAAAAATTAAACTGTAAATGCGTTATATATTATCTTATTATTAAGTTGGTGATTGATTCATCGTGCAATTATTGCCATATATTTTTTCTCTTGAGGGTATATTTAAATAGCCAATTGTATTACATGCATACACATACGACTATAAAGAGTAATAATTTCCATTTTATTTAATATTTCATTAATTTTATATTCACTTAACGTCTTTGATTGATCTTGACTGACTTCGAGACCAGTCTCTCAAACCACTTGCATTACAGACATCAGACAACACAGGAATTTCGAAATATAATAATACTTAACTTGAACGCTCCTTTTTTTTAATCCATATACTTCTTTCGCTTCCTCCACATTCATATTCGTAACGAATTGCTAAATATCGCCTAAATCAGATTCAAGATGTTACATCTAAAATGTCCGAACAGCGCGACTGAATTCTGAAATAATTTGTTTATCAATGTGCATTGGCTGTCGTTTCAACTTGATTGTGTAACTGGAATGATTCGTCCTGCCCATCTGAATGAAATCCAGAACGCGCGTATTGTTCGGCCGGACGGCGTATTGTGCAAATGCCGCGCCCTCTACATCCGGAACTGTGGCTTCTTGCTGCCCTTATTTGATATAGTACACAATATTGTTGCTAAAAGACTTTTAATTTTCGATGTACCATCTGATAACGTTCCGTTCTATTGAGTTTGTTTTGAGTCTTAACATTCGTGGCTGAACTATTCATATATGAAACTAAGAATCGTAAAATGAGTTGTAAATACAATTTGCTTCTTTATCGTATCTTGTATCACAAAACGTATGAACCGATCGTTCTCATTAGATGATGTTGAATTGAAGTTAATTGAGCGTGCATGGTGATAAATTCAGTTTTGAAGAATATAATACGACTTTAATGTTGTCAGAACATGATGCAATCAAGTTTCACCCACGTCACTTTTCAAATAATTATATTCTCATAGAAAAGCGAGACCCATATACGGCAACTGGAGACTGCTGCTTGGTAATTAGAGGTGGGTACACTTTCACGGTTGCTCTAAGGCCGGTCCGTGGTCAGGTGTTACCTGCATTTCTCTGTCGCGGGTCACTGCACTTCCATACAAGTTTTATGTTTCTGAGCTAGCGGTTCAGTCAGCATCTATAAAACTGAGAATATCTGAGAGATTAGAAGTTTTAATTGACTGATATATATTCTATAGCTTCTGCACAATATGGAATTCTTATTTTGCAGTAAACCGAGTAGAATTTTATTGCTTTTAAATATTCATTAGCATCTACTTAGTTGGTCAATAGCATACAAACCAGTTGTGACACAATTTTGACCATGTTCAAAAACACGACGAGCAAGCGACTTGCATCTGCTGTTCAGCAGTATTGACAATTTGATGATCACTGGCTGCGCCGGCGCGCGCTGCCTTGACGGATTATCGAGTTTTTTCGCCGCCATCTTGGCTAAAATGGCGCGTCTTGCAGCGCGCGGGAGATGTATGTGCCGCTTTCGATTTCAAGAAACCGAAAGTGCCTATATGTTCGGGTGATGTCGTTGACTCTGATGTTTGTTTGTCACGGTTGGTTGGTCCTCTAACGCCGCTCAGTCTTATCCTATCGTGCTAAACTGGAATGCTGTAATTTGGCATTGCGATTTATTTTGTTTTTAACCTGTCTTTGCTGTAGTGACGCGTTTCGCATCGCTGACTATCGTGACTACTCTTTCGTTTTACAGTTTCTTGTTGACTTCGTCGTGAATAATTTTATCTGCACGGCGTTACACTTAGTCGCTGCTACTATTTAGTTTACTGTTCGTGTTTTCACCAAACAAGGAAGTATGTCGAGCTCCCTTTGCGCGTATCTGACTACCCCGGTTGTTTAAGATGAAGTAACTGCGAGTCTTATTCTAAAAAAGATACTTTATTATATTTCTGGGTTAAGTGGTTATGCAATGTTTTATTCATTAAGTCGCGCACCGGTGGTGTAGTACCAAAACTGATGCATTATTTATGTCTATTGTGCACATTGTGTCTTCTCGCGGCTCGTAGCTCTAGTGGAAAGCGTTGTCGTTTTCTCTATCGTTTATTTATAGGGACTGTATATACATCTCAGATAAATACTCAAGCACAATGCTATTTGGTATCCTCTATTCATTTTACGTTCGAATTCTGAAGGACTATTGAGAATCACCTTTCAAATTAGATTGTAGAATAGTACCTCCCTCTGTACCAGGTGTCGTAAGTTGCGATTAAGGTACCGAAACCGACAGATCGATATATCGAAATCGAATCGAAAAGAGCGCAGCTTTAATACTACAGAGGTGGGGATGGGTAGCAGCATCTTCGTTGCGAATCGATTTGTAATTGCCACCACGCCTGCCCAGCGCGGCAATTATGGGCAAATAACTCTCTATATTGGGCTGGTCTGTGTCCAATAGTGGACTTACTTTGGCTGATATAATGATTCCAATTTGGCAGTGTTGGCAACATTGTTGTTTTGTTTTACTATGTAATTGATAGTTTTCATCGGACTGTCGTACCGTCCGTCACACGCGCCGGGCGGCCGCGTCACGCTCCATCACACCGGGCGCACCAGGTTTCTATTCCACTTGGCATTGCTAGCTGTTCGCCATTGACACTGTTATTGACGTATATTTTGTCCAGCGATCTCGCTCTCCGCTAATGATCAGGCAATAGGAACTCCCTTGCACAAAAGTGTTGATCTAAACTCTTATCACGAATATCTTTTTTAAGGTAAATTCATTAATAGGTAAATTCATTGACCTGATTCTCATATATTGACCTGACTCCGCAGTAAGTCGCTTAAAGCACTAGTGTTACATCAGAAAATAGAAGAATTACATATATAATACTTAAATACATATTTTAACACCCAAACACAGAACAAACATACATCGAACCCACGACCCTTGACACATAAGATAGGATCACTACCATCTGCGCCATCGGGCCCGTCTATATATATATATCTCTGCCCTAATTTCACATTTCAGATACAAGGGTCTACTACAAACTGGATAATAACGCGTCCTATCAAAACATTTACGCTCAATAAAAAATGTAATACATATGAACATGAATAATGCATAACTTCCTTGAAACTGCACGGCATGGCAACGATAAATCTCCGTGTTAGTCAACTTAGAAAATATCCGGTTTATGGACACATTTTCATGTATTTACGTGTGGCGTTTGCTTGCCCGTGAAGATGGTGCGATTACAGAATGATATGGGAACACTTGAACCATATAATTTATATTTTTATAATCTTTCTCTTCTATCCGTGAAAGGTGAGGATGAACGCGTTTATAGTGTGGGTTTAAATTTTGATGGTATTTCATCAAGATAAGGTGAAAAAGATACTTCTTTTTCTTAGTAGTTTCTTATTATTAATATCAGTTTTTTGAATTGCAATATTATATTCTAAATAGTAGGTAAAATCAGGTACATTTTAAAAGACAAAACAACCATTTAAGATCTTCTAACATCTACGCGTTTATTATTAATTAATAGAACTTACTTTAGTTTTTACGGCTTTTGAATTGGTCTTGATTAATCATACGTTTTCAATCAGATCGTGCATAGCGACATGTTGTTTACACATGTTAAAAAAATTTATTTAAATATATGCAACAATTTCGTTGAATATACATATTTAAAATATATACTGCCAGTGTGACCAATTTCCAAGGTATTTAGAATTGACCCGGAAAAATATTTAGACTTAATTGGACCTGGTGTTGGAAGTCAATAGTTTACAACCCCGTGTTTTGGGAAGCATGTCAGACTTCTGCGCCTGAGCTCCCTCCCTAGTTCTCTGGATTGTCTTCATAATGAACTTGGAGTCCGAAGGGACTTTAGCGGTGTATATAGTGAAATGATTACGGGGGGTGATGCATAATCCTGGAGTATTGTATCACTTTGAGTTTGTGTACCTGACTAATATTTACGACGGCTCGACATATATATGAATTTGCAATGGTTCTTTTAAATATAATTACTTATGATATTTTAAACTTTGTTTTGTAATTATTTATATAATTTATTTTAATTTTAGTATCTAGAATATATATATATATATATATTCATTTGGCCATTTTAATCTCTTGACAACCGTTTTAATTAATTTTTATTATAGGTAGTTCACGAGTATCGTGAAATAGTTTAGTAAAACAAAATAGCAAAGGATTTTGTTATTAATGCTTGCATTTTTACATCAGTTTATGTTTCGTTCACATTAATCAATTTCATATGTTCGCCTGGAGCTAGAAAGTTTACATACGAAATAGGTACTTATTGCTCAACATGGAAAGCCCTTTGACCTCAAATGTAGTCAACGCATGACTCACGGACAACAAAGAGCTTTCATCGCACACCAATGTACTATGTGTCACGTTTACTATGTATGGAAGAGTAAGTTGTGATTGCCTTATGTTGTTTGCAAATACAACTCTGTATATTAATTACCTTTTTATACACAGTGTTTAAAAAGGCATATCTTACCATAAACGATAGAAAATTTCGCTGGACATAGGTAATATTTGAATATATGTATCCTGATATGTCGTCGCGCTACAAGTCATTATTTTATGGTGAGATTTGGGTTGGCCGTGTGGTACCGGCAACGTAGAACAGTACCTCCCCCTGTCTCAGGTGTCGTGAGAAGCGACGAGGTACTGAAACCGACAGATGGCAGTATATCCACTCCAAGTAGTATAGCTCAATGCAACAGCACGGGCTGCCACCGCGCTCGCTCGATCCATCTCAGTTGTCTAATCGAGCTGAGTCGAGCTGGTCTAAATAAAAAGTAAAATTTTAGAAGCGGACAGACTCGCGGGCCGAAGTTAAGTGATCTATCTTGTGATATTAAACTCGTCCGTTTGTCACGCTCACAAATAAGTTTGCACGACTTTGATGTAAATTCAAGTTACGGGTTACAAGTTGCTGTTGAAAGGGCATGCTGCTATTTTGTTTCTCATAGTCGAATTCTAAGCTGTGTTGCGAGTGCACAAATTTACGAGCCCGATATCGCAGATTGTAGTGATTCTATCTTGTGCGCCAAGGTTCGATCCCAACCCAGTACAAATATTTATATGGTGATATTTGTGTTCGTTCTGTGTCTGTGTATCCTTTGTTGATGTTGATATGTCGAGAGTCAGGTCAATGTATAAGATGTGTAAATTCATTTATTATATAGAGTAGATCCTAGTTTTTGGGCCACGTGGGTATTTTTGTAACGTGTCCCACAGGAATTTTCCCGGCGCGATGAGTAGCCTATGTCTTTTCCTAGGGTTCAAGTTATTCAGATGTTTCAGTCAAATTTCATTAAAACTGAACGGATTTGAGTTTAGATCTACTGTCTATCCCATGTACTCATAAAATAAAAGGTTTCATTGCCAAGAACAGACCCAATTCTATTGAGGTGTTATTGTTTGTAAGTGATGTCATTGCCGTATTTAATATCCCGCGCGTATTTTAACTTCCAACAAGCTTATATTAAAATTACGGCAAATACTTAACTAAACAATAATACAATAAAATGTTGTCCTTGTAGTAAATGAGAGTCGACCAAACTAGGGTTGACATCATTCATAATAACGCATCTTATATAGACTTTGCCTAAAGATAATGTACTCAAATCCAAAATATACATTTAAGAAGTGCTAACTATTCAATTGGCGACAAGGTACACACAATAATATTTCCGAGAATGGAAATTATGCAGTCTATATTGATGACCTTGATGACATATGCGACCCTGGTGACCTTACTTAGTTACTTACGAGACGTATTTATATATGAAGTAAGATAGTTGCATATATGCTTTAAACTGATTTTTTTAAGTAGCCGAAACTTCTATACTGCCCCTGCCCATATTTTTACAAAATATCTGATTAACCGGTAATTTATAATCCCTGGATACATTTGCTACTTTTGGTTCCCGGGGAAGGTCACGCGGGACTCGATGTAAATTATGGGCTGCTTTTATTTAAAAACTTAACAACGTGGCGGGCGTGGTTTTTTCATTTGCCAATAAAATATTTGTTGTTATAGTTTTGACGTAGGGTTGTGTTACATATATTACTAGCTGACCGGCAAACGTTGTTCTGCCATATACATTAATGTTATCGTCATCACCTCAGCCACTGGAAGGCCATTGTTGGATATAGGCCTCCCCGAGGGAAAGATGGAATTTGTCCAAAATTCCCGCGCTTGACAAGCGTGTTGGCAATAGCAGAGCGTAGCTTCGCGACTTCGATGCTGCTGCCCCACCGTATGTGTTTGAGCTACACTTTTACGGATGGTTATACCGCCTTCTAGCGGTTCTGGAACCTTCGTCGCCTCTTACGACACCTGGTACAGAAGCTATTCTACTCTACCGGTACTCAAATGTTACCTTATAACAAAATAAAAGTACACATCTCGATATGAAGTGGCGAGTGACTGCTAGTGTCTTATATTAAATATATTTTCGTTTTTGTTAATTGGCCAATGAACAGATTAGTAGTTGTAGTTTAATTGTAGGGATTTGTTACATATACTAGCTGACCCGGCAAACATTCTGCCATATAAATTATTGTAAAATAATAAAAAGAAAACAAATCTGCGACTGTAAATTAATATATAAACGACTCTATTTCTTAATTTGGTATTAACTGCAGTAAGCAAAACTTAATTAAAATTGGAGTTCATCGCGGACAAACAACAAGACCCGATTTTTATGTACAAGATTTTTATTATTTTATTTTCTAGAAGATATATATAATAGCTGCCAGCCCTAGACCAAAAAGACAGACAGACAATTGGCCACGGCGCCGCTTGTCCCGTAACAATGGGATCTATGAATATTCACAGGTTATCTGCTTACATTGAGATGATGATTGAAATGCGAATTCAACGTACAGTTTCACTTGAGTTTGAATTGGTTGGTTGTATGTCTGCATGTAGTGTAACTAGATTTTCATGTAACATAAGCTTGGAGTACCAGCGAAGATTATATTTTTGTTTTTTATATTATGAAGTCAGCAAACGAGCATACGGTCCGCTTGATGATAAACGTGACTGCAGCCTATACACTCGTGTCATCACAAAGATTTCACTAGTGTGTCGCCAATCTTGTGAACTGAAACTACTATGTCATATTTACCCAGGTATTTTACTGCTTCTCTTACCCTTAAACCGGAACACTGTAATGCGAACACTGCTATTTGGCGGTAGAAATATGTGAGAGTGAGGTACCAATGCAGTCGACGTTTGTATGAGATCTACCTCTTCTTATAAGAATTTCACTTCGGTCAACGTAGTGTAAATCACTACGTTACTATATTAGCCAAGTAAAGAGGCCCCTCGCGGGCGAAGTCGCAGCCTCCAACTAGTTAAAATGTTGATTTTGTTCCTGCGTACTAATTAAAGTAAATTATGTCTGTGAATGGTGTTCGCAAATTGCAGGTAAAACGTTAAGAATCTAACAATTGTATGGCATAACAGGATCCCAGTAACCGCGATACAAATTAGGCAAAAAAGGGGTTAATAATAAAGAAAATAAGCAAACAATCATTTATCAGTCTTGTATCTACATTTCCTGATTCCTAATTAACAATTTTACTATTACGAGCGGCGCGCGCGCAATGCAGGTCAAATATTACATTACTCTCATTTCGTATTTCTCAACGTACGGAAACACAAGACGATTGTAATTTACAAGTATAATTAAATGGACTTTACCAACTTTGTTGTACATTAAAATGCCCAGACACCGACTAAATGATTCATCTCGTAAAACGAAATACTATTCAAAAACGGTAAATTACGATTTTATTAAGCCGTATATAAGTATACATTAGTTAACATTAATTCTGTATGTATTTATATGGTTCGTCGTCTATCTGATTTAGTAGTCCTTAGTTTGGTACATACATACATACGTACATATGTTCACTTCCCTTATATTACCTGAACGACCTACTCCGCGGGGTCTCTAATTTAAGATTGTGTAATTCCATAATTTCCGTGAGGTCCTGCAAAGCAGAACTGTTCCTCCCTCTATATCAGGTGTTGTAAGAGACGACTAAGGCACCAGAACCGACAGATAACGGTATATCCATTTGAGACAGTGTAGTAATGCACAGGATGGGGATGGGCAGCAGAATCCCCGTCGCGAAAGTTGCGCTCTGCAATTGCCAACACGCTTGCGCAGCGCGGCTTTTATGGGCGAAATTCCCCCTTTCTTGGGTCGGCCTATGCCCAACAGTGGACTCCCTATGGCTGTAATGATGATGAAGAATTCTATAATATTTGTAATTATAGAATAGTTCTTCTAATCATCATCATAGGCTAGACCACTTACCAGAAAGCGCAGCGTAGCGCGTCCACTCACACAACGGATCTTATTGCAGATTATTTGAGGAAGCCTATGGACAGCAGTAGACGTCTGATGGTTGATATCATAAGTGACTAGTCTAATGCTATGTTGCATTAAAGCTACGCTGTATCGATTAAATATTCCATCTGCCCCCGTCGGTACCACACTCGCCTCTAACCACTCGAACTCTTTAGAAGGAGCTACTATTGTATACTGCCGGTACCTCCAGCTTTGGATAATAGATAGTGAGAATATATGGTTCCACTGCGGAGCGAAGCCTTCCCACAAATTCGCATTGAAATCTATCTATTATATCCTTTATGTAGGAATCAAGTTCCGTATATGCTTCTTGTCTTCTATTTTGTTGTCTTAATATGAGCACGAGGAAATATTATATATTCTAAGAGACTAAGTGGTTGACCGTCTCTCTTTCTTGCGACTACGTGTAATTGGTCCGGAGATTGAGTTTAAAAAGTGTTATTGAAAAAAGTTAACTCTGTCTTGGAACCCTGAACGGATTTTGTTGGAAAGTAAATCGGATATGTACGAGTATTTGTGAGCTTTATAGCATTGCAAAGGTGGTGGCTGGTGAAAGGTTTATAAAGAAAGTAGTCAATAGATAACGAATATTGTTTCTAATTATATTGTATTATTTGTTCCAGGCATCGACGATAGACGGGCGACGGAAGGGCGCGTGTCTATTCTGCCAGGAATACTTCATGGACCTGTACTTATTAGCTGAACTTAAAACTATCAGCTTAAAGGTATGTTTGGTCATTTATTCTTTATTTTATTAGGAACAACTGAATTCAGGTGTGGAGATAATAGCAGATCGTTGCTGGATGTAACAGTGATCTCAGAATTAATTAAAGATATGGGTACAGTTTCTATGGGATAGACAATCAACACTGCCAATTACTTAGATTGTAAGAACTACTTATTCAACTGAAAATAGCTTAACGAGCTATGGAGAGGGCAATGCACGGAGTCTCTTTGCGCGATCGAATCAGGAATGAGGTGATTCGTAACAGAATCAAAGCCGGCATTGTCCGGTGAATTAGTAAGTGGAAGTTGCAGTGGGCAGGGCATTTGGTACGCAGAATCGATGGCCGATAGATTCGTAAGGTTCTTGAATGGAGAACACGTACACCAAGCAAGCAACAACCGGCAAGCGCAGCGAAGGGCGGCTACCTGCAAGATGGACAGACGATCTAACTAAAACCAGGCCGCATACAACCGGTCCTATTGGAGATTACTTGGGGAGGCCTATGTCCAGCAGCGGACGTGTTTTGGCTGATACAATGATGATGGTGATGAAGAACTGCATAGAACAATTTAAATGTACAGTATAGGTATATATCTATGTTTCAAACTGTACTTAACAAGTTTTACAATGAACAGTTTAAAACTATTATATTTCAAATTGTTCTTTGACTTATTTATTTTGCGTGAAATAGACTGATAGTTCTAGTACCGACGCTCTTCAGGCACATTGTCATTTTCCTAAGTCGGTGACGGTTAAAGTGGCCAATCCAGACAGTCGTCTAGAAACGAAGCCAGCGATTACTTCTCATAGCCAGAGACGATTCCTTATAAAATTATGATTGTAAAGTGCATTTTGCTTTCCCATAGTTTCGCGGTCAGTGATTCAGTGTAACGGGAACTTGTCACGACGTTACAAGGAAAAAACTGGAGATCGCAGCACAAAACTTAAGTGTGAAGTAATTAGAGGCGTGTACCGGATAGGGCAGCCATTACTATTTACCTGGATCTATAATACGTGGCCGAAGTATCGATACATCAGCACGTTTCGCGGATGCATGTTTTTCTAAAATAAACACGAGAACCCATTAACAGACAATCGGCGGACATAAAAAGTATAGAAATATTTACAATCTGAAAGCTTTTTATTTTATTTGAATATAGAAACGTTATTGGAGCTGGTTCACAATTGATTTTTTTTTATTATTTACGATTGTCCAAGTATCAAAGAAGGTTGCATGGTCGATGGAGTTTTTATATTGGGCTTTTCAGGTTAGATAGAATGAGTATTTTTATGTCCAAAAAGAGAAAGGTGCACACGAAATCCGACGTGATTCCCTGGTGAATGTCAGTAACGGAGGTTGACGCGTGCACTGAGATTGATGGTTGTTTGATGACGGGAAATGTTTGTGACCGCGTGAGGTCTTTCTACGCGACTATTTGATTATACGTGTGTCGTTGTTTCAATGTTATGCAAAAAAATAATGTTTTAGGAACGCAATGCTAAATTACCTCCTGTATGACAAAATTTATAGTTTTATTTCTTCTGTGTGCTCTCGTAATGAGCTTGCAGTAAACTTAGTTTTCAGAACCCGTCTGGTGCCAACAGACTTATTACAAGTAGGCTTAACCTAATTATCTATATATATTTGGTAGATGACCTTTATGATTTCTGTCTAGAAAATATCATATTAAAAACAAAATTTGGACAGCTTTAAAATGCTGTTTATTTAACTATAAAATTTTTTGTTTAACGTTTCGGTTACTTTGCAGCAACCGTTTTTAAGATTGACAAAGTTGTTGTGTTAGGACTACGAAAGTTTTTTATTACTACCATGACTATTTATTTTTTATTTTAAACGTTCTCATTCCCATCCGTTCACACAGTAGGTGCTGACAGTATCTTTCATTCTGGGAGTGCTGCGATGTTTTCTTAGATGAATAATGAGCAGCGACGCGGAAGTGTTAGAAAATATTTAGTAAATAATAGACAATAAGAGATAAAAAAAATAAGAAAATATCTGGCAATAGAGAAAAGCAGGCTTCACCGTTTTAGAGTAGACCAAATTAGATCGAATAATTGTTATGGTCGTTTATGGAGTTATATAGTGCTATTGAATGACTAAACATGTTTTCCAAAATGATTAGTTACTGTAAGTGTTATAAAGTTATATAAAACCAAAGTATATAATACTAATATAAGTAAACAGTTAGGAGAAAGAGAAAGCCGTTACTTAATAATCCAACATCAAACAAAATTATCTCTATTGTAAATACTTTCAAATGATTGGCATTTTTTCGATTCCAGTCAAACGAGAAAACGGTTTGATTAAATATGACTAAAAAGATCTCTTGATCTTTGGTTGTTTATTCCACTTGGAGTTTATTTTGCCAGAAATAAGAAATAAATTTAGTATATTAGGCCAAATAGCAATGTTCGCATTGCTTTCTTCCGGTTTGAAGGGTGAGAGGGGCAGTGAAAATACCGGGGAAATGTGACATTGTATTATCAGTTCACAGGGTTGGTGACAAGCTAGTGATATCTTTGTGGTGGCAAGAGCATCTATAGACCGCGGTCACGTTTACCATCAAGCAGACCGTATGCTCGTTTGCCGACTTTATAATATACAATAAACAGGCATTTTTGAATGTCTCCAATACAGAGGCTTTTTTATGAGTGATTAGGAGCATAGGCCATGAGCAGCCGTGTGAACCAATTTGAATAAAGCCGGTTTAATTCTTACCAGCGATGACCTACGGCAACGAAACGTGGTCTCTTACCATTGGCCTTATTGGCCAGCTGAAAGTAGCTCAACGAGCTATGAAGAGGGCAATGCCCGGAGTTTCTTTGCGCGATCAAATGGAATAATTTTAGGAATGAGATTTGTAACAGAACCGAAGTTGCTGACATTGCCCGGCGGATTTGTAAGTTGAAGTGGCAGTGGGCTGGGCATTTGGTACGCAGAACCGATGGCCGATGGAGTCGTGAGGTTATGGAATGGAGACCACGTACCGGCAAGCGCAGCGTAGGGCGTCCACCTGCAAGATGGACCGACGACCTAACTAAAGCCGCAGGATCACGCTGGACACAGGCCGCATACGACCGATCCTATCGGAGATTACTTGGCGAGGCCTATGTCCAGCAGTGGTCGTCTTATAGCTGATATTACGATGATGATAATGAGGTTTAATTCCAATTGGTTGGTTTTTATAGATTGCAAATTCTATTAGGTTTGTGTCTTCTAAATACAGAGGAGCTCAAGATAATCAAATGTTAGTTATCCATCCAAATATCAACCGTTGCGAATATAGCATAACTTTATTGATAGTTCTTATATACATTATCTTGCCTGTGTCCCATCGGGGTAGGTAGAGACTGTGGATCTCCAGTTGTTACGATCGTCTCCTAGTTCGTCTTATAATAACTCATCCATACACTTCCGCTCTAATGATCGTTTCAAAATGATTTTACGTTGGCGAATCTATTTTATTTGTCTTTCTAATATATCTTTTTATGTGTCCCAGAAATAGATACTAATATTTATTGTTGCTGGCATTAGTAGTTCAATTAAAAATACACTGGTCTCCAATGTAGTTCGTCGGCCTTTGAAGTACGAAGACACGCCTGTACGTACATTTTCCGGCGGCTAGCGTGAAGAAATTGTATTCTAATACTCATATCAAAATTCGAAACGCGATTCGAAACGGGCCTGTTTCTATTTTGTGATTTTTAATCTTTTAATATTATAGCTGGCACGCAAATGCTATGCTGAAGTATTTTTTTATAGTATCAAGTTTAATTATCATGTATAGAATAGATAGGATTATAGCTGTCGGTCAATTAGATACACCATGGATAAATCAATTATTTGATAAGCTAATAGTAGGGTGTTCTCAAAAGAAAAGGTAATACGAGATGTAATATTAACGTCAAAAAGTGTGCAGTGTGTACCAATGTTGGTGCCAATCATTCAGGTTGCGTTATAATATATATAATTATATAGCTAAATTAACTAGCGGAAAACGTAGGATCTTACTTTATGATCTAGTAGAGGTATCTTATACTGAGGTCGCACCTCACTCACGCTGTTTTCGACAAACAGAAGTAATTTTATTGGTGGAGATGGAACCTACGTCTATTAGCGCATAAGATAGGAATGCACCTTCTGCACCAAAACTATGTATATTTAATGTATCAAGTGCAAATTATGGAGTGCTATCTATCTGGGTTGCAGGTGACAACAGTAGACATGCAGAAGCCACCCCCAGATTTCCGCACGAACTTCGAGGCGACGCATCCCCCAATCCTCATCGACAATGGGCTCGCGATACTCGAGAACGAGAAGATTGAACGGCACATCATGAAGTCCGTGCCTGGTGGGCACAATCTATTTGTACAGGTACTATGTTTTAAAAACCAACCTCCATTTATAGGATGCTAAAGACTAATATTGCCAGGTGTCTCCATTTTATACAATTCGTTTGAAAGTCTTAAAACAAATAGCTTAAATCGGTTCTCGTTTTTATTGACCTTCTGAAGTCTCACAATTGTCTCCTGCATTGGTGTTTTTGTAATCAAATTGCCCAAAAACATTCTGCTGTCAGATAGAAAAAATTATGACAGAATGTTTGTGGAGATCAAAGGAGATAGTGTTTTGTTTTGAGATTGAAAATGATCAATGTTAACACATGGGTGAACTCAATGCGTCTTCTTGTATTAGAACCGGTGTCTTTTGTAACCGTTGTAGCAATCTTAATTTGAAATGTTTTTAACTTTGTACCGAAAGACAACTTTGTACCTGGCAACACTAAAAACATAACGAAGAGAACAAAAAGGTTGCGATATAAACTGATTGTATTGTGCATTGGTACTTCCTCATTGTTCTATTAATTGTCTGGTTTACGAACAGTCGGTGTTAAAATGATTAAAATCTAGTAGGTGTAATCATCGACTTTATCTAAGTGCATTATGTTTTTCACGATTGAAAAAAAAGAAGGTTTCAACTTAATTAACAATTTAACTATTATGTGAAATTCTTTGGTTATCTATTGTTTCAATAGTGTTTCTGTTATGATCAGCCAGTGTTAATTATCCATTCTAATAGAGATGATACAGAGGATTCAATAAAATTTAAGTTTTTCTTTAAGAAAAGTAGCTTTAAGACATCACTAAGATTTCTTATTTGACGTAACGAAATGTTTTGAAGCGTCTATTCTTCTGTCGTTGGTAATTTCGATTCGACTACACCCCTATTTTTGTTAATATGGAGTTGATGATGATGATAGTTGTTTGCCTCGGACAGGACAAAGAAGTAGCGTCACTGATCGAGAATCTATACTCGAAGTTGAAGCTGGTCCTGGTGCGTAAAGACGAGCAGAAGTCGGCGGCGCTGCGTGCGCACCTCGGCCGCATTGATGCGCTGCTGGAGCGCAGGGCTACTAGGCAAGTATACCTGGAAATAAATCAATGGATCATACATTGGAATTGGAACCAAGTCTTTGGATAATCCAAATACTTGGTTTGGAAACAACATTGGAGTTGGAAACAAGTCAATGGATTATGCATTGGCATAGGAAACAAGTCAATGGAAGGGAAAGCATAGCAAAGCACTTTTAGAGCTGGAGATACAAGAACAGTATTTTAAATTATTTGGCCTAGCTTTAATAAAACGTTGCCACGGAAATCGTATATAAGATACTGCTGAATTCGACATTGGGCACTTAAAAAACTTATATACTGAATGCGACATTGGGTACTTAAAAACTTATATAAAAACTATCAGCGCTCCGCGGTTTCAGATTCGTTAGGTTGTTACTATTTGTTTGATACTACTTCCCCCCCCCCTTACTCCCCCCTGCTCTACCGACTTAAGGGATAGTTATAAAAAAATATTTTACAAATTTTTCTTTACTTTCAATGAAGAACCTTTATACTGAATTGAATTTTAATAATTTCTTAAACGCCATTGTTTTATACTAGCTTTGCATCCTCGTTTTACTTCCTCAGGGGTTGAATTTTCAAAAATGTTTTCTTAGTGTCTATGTTATAAATTAAGGAAACCCTGTGCAAAATTTCAAGTTTCTAACGCTTATAGTTGAGGCCCTGCGTTGATTTGTCAGTCAATCAGTCAGTCAACCTCTTATTTTACATACACGCTTAAATTTAAATAGAGAACAATGACATACTTAACTATGATCCTATACGAGTATATATATATACTATATATGTATGTAACATAGTTTATATCAGATCTAGTAAACTTAAGGAGTCAGAATTTGACAATACATTCAATTATTCTGCATGGTATTCGACCTTTTAAATCGATTGCATGGTACATAGATTTTTTTAAATTTAATTCATTCAACATCTCATACGTTGACCTGACTGCAAGATAAATAGCTTAAAGCACTTGTGTTACAAATATCAATCAACAGAGGAAACACAAATATGATACTTAGATACATAAAAATAACACCCAGGCACAGAACAAATACAAATATTTACCTTATAAATAATTGCTCTGGGCTTGGATCGAACCTACGACCTTCGGCGCACAAGTTAGGATCACTACCATCTGCGTCATCGGAACCGTCAAATTGTAAGGTTACTTATCCCTTATTAGTATATTACCTAGGTTGTAACGTAGGTCCGGGTACCTGTTCCAGGTTCTTAACGGGTGACACGATGTGCTGCTTCGACTGTGAGCTGATGCCGCGGCTGCAGCACATTCGCGTCGCTGGCAAGTACTTCGTCGACTTCGAGATACCGGTGAGAATTTTAAACTATTTTTTTCAATCCGATAGTTTGTATGGATGGTACTCTGCATAGATATTTGTCACTCTTTCATGGTGGAACGACTGAATAGATCTGAATGACTTTAATTATCAGCCATTTTGGAAGTCCACTGCTGCACATAGGCCTCCCAAGGATAGGGAGAATTTTGCTCATAATTGCCGCCCTTTGCATTTTGTGCTCCTCGGTTCTAGATGGATATACCGCTACCTGTCGGTTGTGGTACCTTAGTTGCCTCTTACGGTACCTTGGTACTGGTGTAGGTACTATTCATATTCATATATATATATATATATATATCATATGCATTTATTGCGTTTATTTATATAAATATGTATGCTACGTTTATCTATTTTGTATATATATTGCCTGCACCACTATATATATATATATATATATATATATATGTTTTGTGTAATGTTTGACTGAGAGATAATGCCATGTGGCATTAAGTCCGCCATTTGTACATTTTGTAACATTTTGTGCAATAAAGTTAAATAAATAAATAAATAAATACTCTACTCTGCCGTTACGGCTCGGGTTGATTGACCTTGTCTTTTTCCTTGATCTATTATATCAAACTCAAACATTTCTTAGAATCTATCAAATACACTTCCAAATCGTGAAAAAAAGCAATACTTTCTTTAATATTAAATATAAATTCTACTAATTATATTACTCAAATGAGCGATTACCCTGATGGTTATAGGGTTTGAGAGTTGACTGAAAGAAGAAAGAAAGAAAGAAAATAATTTATTAACTTTACTAGAGTAAAACAGTAAATATTTCATTGAATGGCCTACTTTCCTGACTAGTCCGCTGGCATCAGACGGCTCTTAAAACTAATTTTACAACAGGTTTTTTACGTTCACGTTTATAAATTTGGTCCATTACATCGTATAATCCGTTGTATGTCCACTGCTGGACTTAGACCACCTGAATAAAGGGAATGTAAAATTCCCATGATTGCCGCGAATGCAAGTGTAGTGGCAATCGCTATCAATTAATTTTTTACTCATTAGTACTATCCAGAGATAAATGACTAACTTTATTTTCCCATAAAAAACCTCAAAAACGATAGGAGAAAAAACGTAATTTTACACAATGTCTTCGTGACTCGGTATTATCAACGCACAATAACTTAAGCAATGTTTGTTTTGGGATGTGGCATAGTAACAAAACAAGTGACTCACATATTAAGCACACAGCTCCAAGAGGCCTCAATTAAGAACGACATTTATCAAGTTGCCAATTTATTTGTTGATTTATTTATTGGTGATTAGATATAATTATGGTGATTGCCTTCTATTTTAAAGACAATAAATTGTTTCAGCCCTATAGATGACTTTAATAATGTTGAGAAATAAATAAAAAGGTAAAAAATCAATACAGACAGGTTTAAAATAGGACAGATTAAATCAATGTGTGTGTGAGATGTCTCTTGTGATTGACGGACCCGATGGCGCAGATGGTAGTGATCTTATCTTGTACGCCAGGGGTCGTAGGTTCGACCCCCACTTAGGACAAATATTTATATAATGATATTTGTGTTTGTCATGTGTCTGGGTGTTTAATTTGTGTATTTTAGTATTATTTGTGATTCATTTGTTGTCTGATGACTGTAACACTAGCGCTTTAAGCGACTTTCCATGGAGACAGGTCAATGCATGAGATGTAGCGTGAATATATTACATCATATTATTAATCCTTTGGTCATCAGCATCATCTGTATTAAGTATTCGGTAGGTTTCTTGTGCGCCAAAGGTCGTGGGTTCGATCCCCATCATGTGTTTGTTAAATACGTATATAAGTATTAATTTTGTGAGTACTCCGTAATTTGATCACGGATCGAAGAGTAATAAAAATAAATAAGATTTTGTGTGAATTAAAAAAAACTGCCATAAACACTCCCCACCACCCTGATACCCGTGGTGTTACAGACGAGTTTCCGCGCTCTCTGGCGCTACATGTACCACATGTACCAGCTGGACGCGTTCACGCAGAGCTGCCCCGCCGACCAGGACATCATCAACCACTACAAACTGCAGCAGGTAACGCGACCACACTCTTTTATCAATACTCTATGCGTGGCCATAGGTCCAGTTTCCGTCAAAGAGGATATGTTCTATTCATGACCTCTTACGAAGGTCGGTTGTGTATTTATGTAATACCAAGGTCTGGTCACACTGCTTTGAAGAGTGAAAGAAGGATTGATTTTTGGTAAAGTGATATAGTTTACTAAATGTTGAAAACACAGAACTAAGTCTGAATTCTGAAGTCTGAAGTTGAATCTGCGGTATTGATATCCATTTTAGAAGCGTGTATAAATTATGGTCTACCTTATTATGTAAGAAAAGCTTAGTAAAACAATGTTCATTGGCTGTATACGAATAGCGTCGTATGATATTTAACTCTACAAGGGCTTGACAGATGAGGTTCATTGATTTCGCCCTTATTTTAAAAGTACTAAGGTTCAATATCTGATAGACTATTCTGATTTAAAGAACTTGCTACACTGCGCTCAGGTTCGGTTGCCAATCAGCAGTCAATAAAGAGTTATTATTTTAACACAATCTCACGTTGGTGGAAATTGGACCTTAATTTGATGCAAAAAAATTCTCCGATATTAAGATGGTATATAAAAATGGGAAAAGTTACTTGTACTTCATATTTGTGCCAATATTTAAGTACTGTTTTTTATTTCTCTATATTTATTTGTATTTAATGGAATGGGAGGTGTTTCCAGAAATGACTAGTACTCTATATCTCTACCCGCATTATTTAAGTACAAACCCTTTGTTATGTATGTAACTTTATTCAGCTACAATGGTAACAGTTATCGCTTCTCGAGGAAAAAAACACATCCTCACTATGGTACCGACTCAAAGAACTATCTCGCACCGTATTCTGAACCTTCCGCTTACGAGACACGTGTTACTATCGCCTGCAGCAGTCCGCGAAGGGCTTGTTCTCCTCGCCCGCGCCCGAGCGGCGACAGGCGGACGCCGGCGCGCACTCGGTACGTGTGGTCGTGCCGTACGCATACGGAGACACGGCATTTGAGCGTTCCCATTCTGATCATAATTCATCTATCGCTTCGACGATGATATCGGAAAATAATAGCCGAATATAACGCTTGTTCACAGCGAAGGCTTTGATTTCCTTTTTGCATGCAAAAGACATTTTAGTCGAGTTCGAGTATAAGTGTATTTATTTAATTAAATGCCTTTTCCAAACAACAAAACACAACAATTGGAAATAACATTCTAGCTACTTTTACACTATTTTATGTATTTTTCAATTGATAGTAAATTGTTTTGATGACCACTGATTCATCTATACAAATTAAAATAAAGATTTACTATTATCTATTAAAACAATTTGTTTTTGTTCTTATTCATGACTAAGACATTTGGTTGAGGAAAATTAGTAGATTTGGATAGATTGTGTTGCAGTGTGTAATATAATAAGATACATTTCTTCTGTAAGTAGCAAAATAAATAATTAATCGTTACCAGATATTTCCATCTAGTTCATTTCTTTATATCATTGCCAAAAAGGCGATTAGCTCATCATACGATTTTATGTTTATTTTTTTTAAGTTATCTATGGTCTATATGTTTATTACATTTTTATCATTTGTACATACTAAACAGTTTTTTAAATCTATTAAAATAAACAGAAGTTGATTGAGAACAAATATATTTATTTCAAATAAAATCAAATATTGGACGTGATAAATGCCGTGTCTACCATTCTTGGGCATTAACGCTAATACTTCGAGTGGTTTTTGTATGTTGTGTGTCATTCGGGACAGGGCTTGCTCACTGGGCTCACATCACTTCGACACACGGGACGACAACGAACACTTCAACCATTAATACATCTAACCTTTTTTAATTAATTAAAAATAAGCAAATGTTTTCGTAGGTATAATGAAAATTTATTTTCTTCCCTTTTTTTATTTGTTTTCACCCTCAACCTATATATTAATATATTTAGTCACAAATAATTATACCTTGTCTATGTAATAAAAATTTGCAGCTTTTTGTTTTAAGAGATTTTTATGACTTAATAACCTATGCATTTTAATGTACTATGCACTTTCTGTTTCTACCTTTAATTTAAGATTTCTATCTAAAATATCAATAATTTTCTGTCACTAACCATATATAAATAACATGATTTTTATTGTATTAAAACTAGTGCATAGTTACATTGTAATGTTCCGCTAGACTTTAATAATATGCTATTAAATTCAATATGATTTATAAATTTAAATAATTTTAAGATTAATTTCCAAAAGTACAGACAGACATTTTAAACGCTTGCCATTATGTACATTTGTTCACGTTTGGTAATTGCATTCTAGCAATACAAGCGGTTAAATTCCATTTTTAAATTGCAGGCATTAAAAATGAAGAAACACGAAGAACTGGAGACGCCTACGTTTACGACTTCTATCCCTGTCGACGTCAACGACGCGCACGCCGCGGAGTAGCTCGGGCGCTATACACCAATCTGAGCCTTGGTACAACTGACATAAGGCGAAAAGTTCCATCTACTGTCGATCAGCGGCTATTGGCTGCCTTTTTTTGCATTTTAATTATTTAGCGACCAACGATATCGTCCTGAGGCCGTCCGTTACTTTTGACCTCTAGTACCATATTTATGAATAACAAACATATCGTACCCTGCTCCAAGTTGTACCGAGGAAATGTTTTTCCCATAAATTGCTCCGTGATGACTCCCTCAATTCCCACTCGCCCCGGACATGTTGAAATGAGACAGTTGATAGATTTGTATATTGTTTTTATGCTCGTAATAGAAAGTAAACATGAGATTGAGGATGTATGATTTGGTGCAATTGAAATTGTTTGAAGTAGTTACGTTTTCACATATAGTGGGTGGAGAGGCGTTTCTAATCTGGCGCTTTGTATTGAAGTTAGCGTTTCTTTTATGACTCGATTGACAATTCATTTGCACACCCCTATTTTTTATTGTCGTCGGTCAATTTAAGTGTTGCCAATATTTAGAACTGTTACTTAGTGTTGCAAGGAATAAAATTTAATTTATAATAATCCTCTCTTTGTTACATCCGAATATATCGGGCAACACTGAAGGCATATTGTGAGAGGTGTATGTGGCCATTAGTTGGGTTAAAGGCGGTTTTGAAAACTGCGCTAAATATTATTGTTTTTTTATTATTGTCGTATTATTGTATTTTAAAACCGGCAGAGGTGCTGAACAAATTACAAGAAGATTTACAATAATTGACTAATTGTAATAATTATGTAGCCTGAGTGTACCTTTATTGTGCGCATCAAAAATATCTTGGGGTTCATTTATTTCACAATATAACATAGTTATTTAGTAAAGATTCAGTGTTCAAACACAACGAATGGGGCGATCAGTTATATCGTATTTGTATTATGTTCACAATAGTTTTAAGATTGGTTTACAGTATTCCCTTTATTGTTCTTTTGGACTCCCTTAGAATAGTGTTTAGGTTAGTAACGAAACAATTTCACCGCCATTTTGTTATTAATGCCTCTGCCTTAATTTTTATCCTGCGTCAATTCAAAATTTGCAATTATTTATATTATAAAAATACCAATTAAGAAGCATTTTGAGAGTGCTCTTGCCTGCCTCAATGTTACCTTTCGAAAGGTAGTTTTACTCTAAGTACTTATTTTTCATTTATGTTAAAATACAAATATTCGTTATTTATGTTTTTATTTATGTTTGTGAGAATTACAATAGAATGTTATGAAGTGAGGCTTTAAGTTGGACCACCTATTGAAATAGTAGATTTTTGGGTTTTCATTGAGTTGACACATTTTTTTAAACTGACGATGACTCAGTCCTTATTATCTTTAAGAAAAAAGTATTTTGCAAGCAGTTCACACACAGTACACACAATAGAGACAAGGGCGAGAGACGATCAACATGTCGATTGGACAATGTATAAAAATATTAACTAGATTATAATGTAAATTTTAAGGAATAAACCTGGATAAATATTATTATTTTTTGTTTGAGTTTTATTTTGTTTCCTTTTTCGTTTACTTTCACCTTAGTATTTTTTTTTTATTATTCATGTTCCTTTATTACGTTTTCGTTTTATTAAATATAGTGCTTTATATAGTTAAGAAATCTTCAGATCTTCATAAGATCCGCCAAATATTGCTTGTGGTGCCTTGCTTTGTCTTATTCTAGAAACTAAAATATGGACTTGCTACTTTGTGATACATGTTTAGCTTTTACAATTTTTTACTAATAAAGAATCCTTTAATATACCGAATTTTTATTTTGTAATAAAACACAACGGAGGAAAATCTGACAAATCATCTATATGAATACAAACGTAGATTTTACTAGTACTCAGAATTTTTTAAATCAATCTTCTTCTTGAGCCATTCGTTTTGATAAACGTCCTTAGAGAGAGCGCACGTCAGAAACGCGTGTGTAATGTAGGCAGTTATACCCCAAACCTTGTAATCTCCCGCTATGAACACTGGCATGATATTGCCGTCGTTGAACTGCGTGTAGAACTGGTTGCTAGGATTGCACAAAACCGCCACGGGCACAGTAAATGCTTCCGCAACCTCATTTATACTAATATTAAAGTCGGTCGCTTTCAAGTCTTGGATGGCACCGATCACTGGCGTTATCATGAAATTTGTTTCTCGACTCGGTATCGCGGGCCCTTGCCCCCAAACGCAGATTTTCTCGGGCACGACTCCGAGCTGCTCCTTCATCTCTCGCAGCGCGGTTTGCACCGCTGTTTCGTCGACAGTGTTCTTGCCGCCCGGAAAGCATATGTGACCAGCTGAATTCCCGTATGCAGTCGCAGCGCGTATTGTGTAGAGCAGGGAGGGGAGTCCGTTGACTCGGCACAGCGGTAACATGACGGCCGCAGTCGCACACGGCCCCTTACCTTGCGTGGGAATTGGGATCAGAGTCCTGAGCTTCGACATGCAACGATCACGGCATGCCATAGAAAATATATTTTGTATATTGAATGCACACATTTTAATTTATTATTTTGTTACTTTTAATTTATAATTTAATGTTTATTGTCTAATACATGATTTTGTAAAATTTGATTGATAGTTGTTTTTGTTATGTTTCTTCTTATTTCTTAGCCTAATTTGTCAAAAAAAAATTGTATTCAATCTAAAGGAGTTATTATTAAAGCCCTTATCTTTTTAGAGAGTACAAACAGTCCGGATACTTGAAGCAACACACTAATATATTCAGAATGCTTCTGCGCCTGGTGTAGCCAGAAGTGATTGCTGCAGTGGGCAATACTCCTTAGGTCCTTTATATTTTTGTTACACTCAGGTGGTCAAAACTGTATCAACTCAAAATAATACATATCCTTCAATTGTAGAAACATTGCAAGTTCTTCGAGAATCCTAATACGATAATTTACGTTATTTGAAAGGTAAAATTTAACTATTAGATATACCTATTTGGACCTATTCCTCTGTTATTTCATATACATAACACAAGTGCTTAAGCTACTTATCACGTAGTCATATCAAAGTATAAGATATGTGAATTTGTAATAATTGTCCCCTCATTATATTTAAGGAAACGAACTCATCTTCTCTTTTTCCGATTAAACTAATGCCAGACTTCTAAGACGTCAATTTCAGCTTTAACGGAGGGGTGGGTAGGCGTGGTTGGAGGTTATCAAGATCCGAATAGGATCGAAAGCGATTACTTAAGGGAGCCTCTGAGAAAGGAACTTGCCCAGTCACAATATACGATCGAGGGAGGGAAAGCATGGGATTTCTGACGATCAAAAAGTAGAAAAAATACATGTTTTATGATTTTGGAGAGGCAGTAAGAGAGCGACTGCGAAAGCCGATTAAGATGTGTCGCTATCGAATGAGTCCAAATAGAAGTGGGACCAAGTTTGTTAGTATGGGGATTGAGGTATTGTTTTTGCATCAGAACGGTTAAAAGTACACGTTGCAAAGTTGCATTTTATTTATATAAAAGGACCAAGCAAATAAGAAATACATATTATATATAATTTCCGAACGTTGAAAGAAAATCCTGTCATTGATAATGTCAAATGAGAACTGTCAAAATCAGATGTTTACAGATACGGAAGAAAGGAATGCTGACTGAAAGAAATATGAAACTTCACTAAAATTGTTATCGGAACATGTCGTGCGGCCTTCGACTTTGGTACATTATATATATATATTTTACTGTACTGTTATGTTAAACTAAAAGTGGGAAAATTAGACGTTTGCAGACGTTAAAAATGTCATTAACACCGCAAATGTTATTGTCGAATGTCGCGAGAGAAGCATGTGTGGCAAAGTTAAAAGAATTACCTAAGTTTGTAAATCAAGTGATAAAAGGTAAACAACAAACTGCTTCCGTTTTGGTACCAATATGCGTCGACAGTGGAGAAGTGTGTTTACTTTATACATTGCGATCATCAAATCTGAAGCACCACAGTGGACAAGTGTCGTTTCCGGGCGGAAAGACTGATGAGAACGAGAGTGCGTACGATACAGCATTGAGAGAAACAGAAGAAGAAATAGGAATACCCCGAGATAATATAGATGTCTGGGGAGAGATGCCCCTGGTGGAAGGGCGAAACAAAGATGTGGTAATCACGCCTATTGTTGGAGTTATAAATAACTTTGATTTTAAGAACCTTAGGCCCAATGTAGAAGAAGTAGAAGAAATATTTACTGTACCTATGAAGGTTTTATGTAATCCACAGAATCATGCGCATTTTAATTTTGAAAAGTACATGATCCCAGTGTTTCTCAATGACAAACATAAAGTATGGGGCATAACGGGTTTGATAACACATTTGTTTTTACAAAGTTTTCTCCCTGAAAGTACATATAAGGCTGACTTTATGAGAAAAAAGTTCAGACTGGATGAGCTAATGCCTGCAAAACTTTAAGCTGGTTGTATGTATTCGAAAATAAGAAGTGTTTTATAACAAATAATTATTTTTGACAGCAATCTATTTTACATTGTATGAAATAGATTTTGGACAGATATTATAAGTACATTTACAAAATGGATATGTTCACAACATATATTTTGTTTTGATAAGTAATTTTGGTGATGGACCTCAAAAACTATAAATAAAATAATCTGTGTTTAGTCAGTTTTGTTCATGTGTATTTTTCATTTTACTTACTTATTACTTGATATTTTTTTTATCATTGATATTGATCCAACTCATATGCTGTGTCCTACTCATTAGACTATCTATAAACCATAATGCTATTTGCCTCTTACAATAAAAAACTTACAACTAGAAGTAAAACTAGTATTACAGGTGAAATATGCAGCTAAGGGACACATACTATGTGTAAAGTGGCAATGTTGTAATTGAAAACAATGTCAAATATTTTATATAAGTTGTAGCTCAGTAAACATTATAATTTTCCTAGTTCTAGTACATTCCACTGGTAATCCACATATATTCCACAAAATAGAATCATTTTTCAGTGAATTTTATTCCATTTGAAATTCTATGTCTCTGGGCTGTATTAACTGCAGCAGGTCTACAAGACCTGTCATCAAGTACAAATGAGAGATTTTGTCATTTAAAAAAAACAATACATTTTGTAATGTTATTCTTATTTTATTTTTAATTGTTTCAATTATTTCATTTAATAATTTATATGAAAATTGTTACCTTCAATGCAGGTCTAAACAAACTAGAAACAATGGTATAAAATAAATAAAAATGTTTGCAATAATTATTATTTTATTATATTTTTAAGTAATAATCAATGGGGGAGCTAGCAACATAGTCCTACAGATAAAGGTGGTGTAGATTGTGGTAATTTCAATGATACATTTGGTTAAAAATAGTCACAGTTTAGTAATATTACCAAGTTTGTAGTTTTGTCCAATGTCTATCTGCTTACAGGCGGAAAAGCGTACCTTTAAAGTGAATAGGGTTCTAAGCAGGGACATTATTTCTATACATAAAGCAATTCAAAAAAAATATTAGAATGATGCGACTTTTTAAAATTCTTAGGTTACAACTTATGTGGGGATAGTTGGTGGGAGGATTTTGCAATCAACTGTCTTTATCATCGGCATATTGTTATCAGCGAGATATTTTAGTCGGCATTTGTAGACGCATGCGTTGTAATAGCGGCGCATGTCCGATGCGCATATTGGGTCGTAGGGGCGCAAGCAGACACAATCCTTTTCAGCCCAGCCCCGCCAGGCTTGTGGCGCTGGCGTCACGGCCGCGAGTGATAGCAGACATATTATAAACACTGCAAGGAAACCGTTTTTAGTGTTATGAACAGCTACATCGTGTTTGAAACAGCAAGCAAAGTCGCACCTATTTTCCTAGGGTTAAACAGAATATTTAGTGAACGCAGCGAGAATAGTATGCCATTATAATTATATGTACATACTTGCTGCATGCACATTCGTTAAACTGTTTATATACGAGTGCTGGTTGAGAATAGATATAACTCATCTCGCACGAACAAAGTTTGCACCTCGACCTCAAAGAGTTCTACACAAAGCAACAGATCAACCTATAAAAATCTGTCTAAATTCTGTTTTGCAATCGACAATAATCGAAATTGACAGTTAAATTTTGCCAGGTTTATGTAAGTTGATCTTGTTGCATAGTGTACATTTAGAGTTTTAATATACATACTTTAAATTTTACATTTGATAATGAACTCTCAGTATCAGGATCGGAGTATAACATTAGTTATCGTTTTTCATCATCATCATATCAGTAAAATCCTAAAAAGCCTATGACCACTGCTGGACATTATCCTCCCCAAGAAAGGAGGAATTTACCCATAATTGCCCGCGCTGGGCAAGCGTGGTAGGCAATCGCAGTGCGTAGCTTCGCGATGGTAATGCTGCCGCCCATTCCCGCCCTGTTGCATTTTAGCTACACTGCTTCGGGTGGATATACCGCCATCTGTCCGTGGTTCCGGTGCCTCAGTCGTATTTTACGACACCTAATACAGGGGGAGGTACTATTCTATTCTGCCGGTACCACAAGAAACGTTTTTCATAGATTTGTATGATTATTTATAGCCGTGTTTTCTGTGGACTTAACTTTGCTAGACTACTCCGAATTCAATTCCAGCGCGCCACTAACTCGCCCTGCGACACTACTAATTGGAGAGTGGCACTTCCCTAATAGCACCACGTAAATAAATGCATATCAATAGATCGATCTCTGCATACACACGGCTACAGATATACCTTTACAAATCTAGTCCTAATAAACTTACTAAAGAATTAACTACAATACAAATATCCACTATTAACAGTGCTTTATTTGCACTTGTGTGCAAGTTGGGCGCGGACACAGATTATACTATAAGATCTGCAAAAAAAATTATGACTGGATTTCTCTTGAATAGAAGTTAATATAGAATAAAAAGTTTAGAGTTAGAGACTAGTGGTTCATCAAGAATTGAGGTTGACTGTTTTATTTGGTAATCTTCGGTAAGTGATTGAGTTCTCCATAGGACTTAATCTCAAGGAGAATCCCCCGCGCCATCTTTGTTAAATTAATTTCTAATAAATCCTTGAAAAAATCGCAGGTGACACCTACTTTAAGAATAATAAAAAGCAGTTAATATCCTCGATCCAAAAGCGTGCAGCGGTGAGGCATATGAACGTGAAGTGCTTATTAAATGCTATTAATTTATTTTAGACTATAGTTCGGGTAACTACCGGTAACTTGTCAATAGTTAAGCTAACCAAGACGATTGTACCGCTTACAGTTTGTGCAGCTTAATATTATATGTAAATGAGGGATTCTTTGATAGAATGTAACTTAAAAAAAAATTAACAAAAATAGGAGCGGTCTTGACGTGTGCACTTTAGATATGAAAATCTGAAATTGAATTATAATACCAATCCATATTTAAAGGACCAAAAAATTATTTCGCAAAGAATATATTAACAGTAGGTTTATTCACATAAAACACTGTGTGATAAATACAGCCTCACCCCATTTACCTATTTTTTTTATATATTTACCAAAAATACGTGTTAAATAGAATTTAAATAACCTAATTTCTGCCTATAATTTTGGGGGGCTTATTGTCATTATCACAATCAACTCAAAGAATTCTCAGCTAATTTTTATTATAATTCACGATTACTAGTCTTCGCTATCAATTGAGTAATTAGAACAACACTGAATGTCATAATTTGTAGCTGTGTGTGCTATGGCTGTATCTTTGATAGGCGTCTATCATAGACTATAAGAAACCTAAAGTTAAACCTACCTAATCTAAATATAAGTAGTCGCATCTTTTCTGTTTCCTCAATACAGTTCGTAGTCTTCGCATCTCTCATGCTTCAACACATAAATGTCTTTGCCGAAGTTCCTGAGATACTTCTGCCGACATTCGAACTCGCATTTGTTATTGTAAGTTCGGTCGTCGGAGGCGCACAGCGGCTGGTAGATCTTGGTGCAGGGGCAGTCGGACGACCAATCGTCGTACCCTAGAGCTGCTGACATCAGCAACGCCACCACGAAGACTGCGGAATAGAAAATGGTCACGAGTCACGTGGTAGGAGATCGAGACTGTTCTTTTCACTAATTCTTTTGTTTATCCAGAGTTAATTTTTTTCTATATGAATTACAATTTCTGCTGATATTTTATTATTTATAATATTTCTGTAAATTTGATTGTTTAAATTTACTATCTACTATCCGCCCCGGTTTCGCATAGGAGCGATGGAGATAAAAAATGTTTTTTGTCGAATATTTCAGAGATAGCGCATCTTAAAAATCTAGATTTATTTAAGTTGCACAATAATATATACATTATTTTGATCTATCTCATTGGGTTTAGCCAGTGTTTGAAATGTAATGAAAAAAGCTCTAAAATGATCAGTGTTTTCTACTATATTATGTATTTATTTTACATATAAAACTTCCTTTGGAATCACTCTATCTGTTAATAAAACCGCATCCAATCCGTTGCGTAGTTTCAAAGATCTAAGGATACATAGGGACGGACAGACAGTGGAAAGCGATTGTTTTATACTATTTTCTTATTTCTATTGTACACAATTTTTCACGAACACAACACGATTTCTTGATCCTATGCACACAAAAAAAGAAAAAAATGTTCTATTTAAAGGTTGTCTATAATACTTATATTGCTCCAGAGTAGGCGTTATGGCCGTCTATTGTGCTGAATAATTTAATTTTGTTGGTCGTTATATTTAGCTGTGGGTTTACAATAAATTATAATCTACAATATTTTTTGAGTACTAAGTAAAAGTTCTATGGTAGTTCAACTTTTATTTCATTAAACATCGCGATATTGCTCACTTTTTGTGTTTTTGTCTCTCTTACTGCGTATAAAAATAAGGAAGGACTTTTTTCGTGTGAACTTACATAGCACTTTTAGTTCCTAGATTATTACAGATGAAGCAGTAATAACTTAAGCAAAGGAACTCGCTTGCGGAACGGTCGGTTGGAACTATGCAATCGTTTTGGGAACTTTTGCCTTAGACTTGACACAAAATGGTCAAACTATCACCAACTTTTATGGCATAAAAATTGTTGTTTTTGTTGTCTAAGTTTACTACGTTTTTTTGTCTAGAAATGTACTATTATTCGTACTCATTATTTTTTAACGTATAATACAATCAAAACTGTTATATTTATAATTATATCAACTGACGCGTAAGCTTGCGCAATAATGTATATTGTATACATATAAGCAATGTTAAACGATGAATAAACAGATATCACGATACTTGGACAAGCACTTCAATGTATACTGATAGCCATTTACCTGTAACTATTTATTTTGTTATATCAATACGTTCGTGTTACTATTTAGAGTAAGTAGATATCTACCTTGTGTATCTACTTACGCTAAATACATAAAACATACATAATAAATGAAGAAAATATACAATTGCACATGGTGCAAGTGGTTTCGTGGTAATTCTAATGAATGATGAGTAGACTGCGTCATTTATTTATGTAGGAGCTTATTAGTAATCATAAGAACTTTTAAAATTCCTTATTTTTCAAAGATTCGAAAAAATATTAAAACATTTATATTGTATAATATTAGTTTACTTAACTATCTACTTAACTACTTAATAATTTGCAGATTTTGTTGAAATTATAACTTTTTAAGTACATACACAGGTAAAAACTAATACACAGGTATTAATTTTGTTTTTTAATGTCAAAAGCAAATGCATTGTGCAGCCACACATAAATAGTATAGATTAAAAATTAACTTACAGACTTTAGGATCCATTGGCGGGAAAATGTTTCGATTTTTTAAATTATTATTATGTACCTACGCAAACGCGGCCGTAGAAGGACTTTCACCGATTGACTACGCACCGTGTTTTATAGTAGCACTTATTGAAAACCAACAATTGTTATCAGTTTCCGTTCGATAATTTCACACAATTAAACACCTGAAGCACTTAAGCAGACCAGTCTTACTGGAGTAATTGAAATTAAAGTTTTAAGGGCGATGATTTTGCGACAAGCGACGCCAATTCGACGTTCAAGTTCATACGCTGTAGTTAAAAATGCGCATAATAATTAATCGATGGGTGTGCGTTTCCCCAAGGCAATCTTTTGTCTTTAAGTATTGACTGATGAGATATAGATAACTATGTATACTTTTATGGCAATAAGTATCTCTTTGGTATAAGCATATTCGTTATAAAAATTTAATTTGTATAGCAAACCACCACGTTGCTTTACATAACTTAATTTATAAACATTCTTAAGTATTAAATATGTACTTACCGCATCTCAACACGTTTGTAGGTCCCTAACGTTAGTCATTGTGGCTGACAATACTGAGTAAAATCCAGTGAAATAACAAATTTACTTAGAAAAAGGACAAAACTGCAAATTACCAATTCTCAATTCTAATAACTGGGAAAACATGGTTGATGACGGTGTCACTAGAGTAACTAAAGAGTCATGCGTTGACCTAGACCTCTAATTATAAACAAAAAAAAATTTATAATAAGTGAAAAACGCATAAATATTCAGGTATTAAATAAAAAATATGGTGTTTGTACTAAATATAAGATACGAGTATGCGATAGTATAAACTAAAAATTAATCAACTTGTTTCAGGCTTCAGGCGGTACAACTAGATTTTTTTTTAGTTGGCACCTTAATTTATTACCTTAAATGCAATTTTGCATTTTACGATAAATAAATCGTCGATAATCGGCGAAAAGCGGCAAAGTTGACTAAAAATTGGGATCAGGCCACCGCCTCTACGTGGTAATAATTATGCAAAATGCTCCTTATTCTAAGGTAAGCCTATTTCTTGCATTGGATATCCTACGACAACATAATGTAAAGATAATGATTTATAGCCTAATCATCCATTGTCCTGCGAGTCTTTTCCTAACATTATTTTATATACAAATATATATGTGTTATATAAGAATACTGTGTAATAAAATAAGTGTGATCTTAGTCCCATTCTTGGGTCTCTAACCTACTTATTATCTACCTGCATACAAACATTAGGTACTTACGATATAATTTCTTCCATTAAACTTAGCGATTTCATTGATCTCGTACAAACATAATAACTCGCCATGATAATTGCAAGCAAAAACAAAATCATCCAATTTGATACAGCCGTCCTTGAGTTATATGCGTACATACATTACGACGATTAATTTTATATCTTCAAATATAATGTTGTTTAAAGACTGAACCAATTTCAAAATCGAATTTGGGGAAATTGTCTTTCTCTCACACTCATCTCGAGTGTGAGAGAAAGACAGAGGCAGATGAATATAGCATTAATACATACTATACCTATAGTATCTATATACTTAATGGTTGACTGGGAGATGATGCCACCTGGTATTAAGTCCACCATTTGTACATTTTGTAACATTTTGTGCAATAAAGTTAAATAAATAAAATATAGAGGAGAATATTAAAGTGGTCTAGAAATGGAGCGCGGAATAACAAAAGTTAAGGAGGTTCAAGGAGAATGCGAGACTTCTACCTTAATTAAATCGAAGATCTACCATAAACGTCAGATCAACCTGTATAATAATGTCAAAATTTGGAAGTAGATATTCGCTGTCGACGTCTAAGGCGTGTCGAAATCAAGAAGCAAACGAATCGTGTTTTAAATCCATTTAAAGTAATATTCATATAATAGTGTTCATTATGAATCCATGGGGATTCATATAAATAGGCCAAACGGTAAGAATATTTTATAAAAAGACAAGCGATTTCGAATGAAGTTGTCTTCCTAGTTTTGCCAATAAAAACACTTCCATATTTATATAATTAAAAATAATATAAAACAATTTAAGCAGAAAAATTAATAATATAAACTCTTTCACCGTTAATGTTTTATCATAATGTTCTCTTGTATAAATTCAGGCTATGTTTTCAGGCATGTGGATATAAGTCTGGCCTATTCTTTGCTGAGTCTGGCGTACCACAGGGCTCCCACCTGGGTCCCTTGTTGTTTTTAATATCAGTGACATAGTTGAAAAAAGAAATCTTGTAATGTTGCTAATGACATCACAATATGCAAAACTATTAAAGGTCTTGATGACGCAGTTCAGCAGACTAACTTAAACAGCATATCTAATTGATGTGCTTACAATGGGATGTCGTTAAATTCCGCGCAGTGTTACCTAGAACACATTTGTAACACTAAAGAGTCCATACAACCTACAAAATATTGTCCCTACTTTATATATCATACATTGACCTGATTCCGTGATAAGTCGCTTAAAGCACTTGTGTTACGGACATCAGACAACAGAAGAATCACAAATATACTACTTGAATACATATATTTAACAGCCAGGCACAGAATCACACATAAATATCATTATATAAATATTTGTCCAGGGTGGGAATCGAAACCACGACCTTTGGAGCACAAGACATGATCACTACCATCTGCGCCATCGGGCCCGTCAATTGGCATTGACAAAACTATTTTAACAAAATTTGTATCATTTATATTGTGATTGTCTGGTGTTTTACTGTTAGTGTACTTTGTACAACAAATAAATTACTTTGATAAATGGTAAAACGTTTGGTATTGTCAGCGAATTAAACAATTTAAACTCTCTTTTACATTAAATTCAACTTTCTAAAATGACTGAAAAAGCGATAAAGGCTGATAAAATTATAGCGCTACTTCAACTTTGTTCGCGGTTAAATGTAAATTTTACAAAAATACAGAGGAACTTGGCAACTATATGAAGAGACCGGTTTATTTAAAAAAGGCCAAGTTCGGAAAGAAAACGATGATATGATTGCTCATTCTTGAGTCAGATAAGGAGTCAAATGTGGATATAAACAAAAAGCCTTGAAGAAGCGAGAGTAGTAGAAATTTGCCTGTAGACGGTTAGGAGGACGTTGGCTGCTAATATCAGTAATTACTTCCCCATCCTGGGCCTTCCATCCCTCCAATAAATCGTGATGCTTAAACTGCAGTTAACTGGAATTAAATATTGTTTTTGGTATTATAATGGACGGATCGACCTGTAAATGCCACGAAGGCCACACATTATAAATCATCAATGTTTTTTTATATATTATGAAGTCAGTGAACAAACATATGGTCCGCTTGATAGTAAACGTGACCGCAGCCTATACACGCTCGTGTCATCACAAGTATGTCGCTAACCCTGTGAACTGAAGATACTATGTCACATTTACTCAGTAATTTTACTACCTCTGTCACCTTTCAAACCGGATAACAACAATACGAACACTGCCATTTGGCCGTAGAAATAGGTAAGACTGAGGTTATTATGTTAACTGTTTAATTTTATAACGACAGGCCCGATAGCACAGATCACTGCCATTTCCTTCCCATAACCCTTGGCGTATAAAATATTATACGCCAAGGGTCATCATGGGTACCTATACATATCCATCCATATATATATAAGTTGATTAATTCCTATGTGGTCTGATGTCTATAATATAAGTGTTTTAAACGAATTATTTCGAAGTTAGGTCAAGGTATGAGAGGCAGCGTGATTTTATTATCATTATGCTTTCTTAACACTTTTGTGGCAATAAAATTGTAAGAATCCGAATGAAATGACTCATAGGTACAAATAAATTAGCCTAATTTGGGAGTCTTCATAGGAATATGAAGATAATGGTAATGCCAATAAACAAGGTTGACTTCCTACAAAAGGTCGTCTGCATTGGTACCTCACCTATTTCTACCGCGAAATAGCAGTGTTCCAGTCTTAAGAGTTAGAGAGGCAGTAAATTGGCTGGGTAATGTGGCTTAATATCCTCAAGTCACAAGGTAGGCAATGTGTTAGTGATATCCTTGTGATATAACAAGCGTGTAAAGGCTGCAGTGGCGCTTACTATCACACGGACTGTATGCTTGTTTGTCGACCTAATCTAATAAAAAAAATCTTATTTAATATCAAAATAACTGACCAATATTATCTTTAAGTAGAACATGTACTGCGCGGTTATGGATACGGGTTAATTACGCAGTCAATAAACAAAAAAATAGATGTGATTAAAGCAAGACTGTTTGTTTTAAGTTCTGGGTAAGAGTAGATTATGTTATCACCTTACTCAGAAAAACTATCAAATCAAACTATCATACTACAAATACCGTATATAAATTTTGTTGTGTATAAGAAAATTTTATATTATTAAATGTCTGTGTCTTCCTCTAGCATAAATCTATATTTTGGTATGAAGATGACATATTAAAATAATAAATAACAATGATCATCAATGTAATATTTATGCGATGACGGGCCTGGCGCACAATCACTACGATAGTATCGCTAACCTCTGCGCCATCAGATGGTAATGTTCCTATCTTGTGCGCCAGGGGCCGTGGGTTCCGTCCCAACCCAGGACAAATAATTATATGATGATATAAATAAGTAGGTACCTAATTTTCACACAGAAAATATTCGGTTATCATAAAAAACAAGCTATTTTTCGAAACACCAAATATATTTAATAAACGAAATTATATTCAATCGTTTTCTTTTTTTTGTTATTCATAAAAAATAAAAAAAATACTGAAATCAAATACACCTCACCCTGTGTTTCAGACAGATCGTATTCCCGCTTTGTGGGTTGCGTTGTCTCCATTCCAAATCATTAAGCTTAATCAGCATCAGCTCTCTGTCATCTGCCCAATGCCACTTGAACTCGCTTATCCGTTATTACAGTTATTTGTTGACAGCAGCATTAGTAACAGGCCTTTATTTAACGATGAAGTATTATTTTAACAAATACAGGATAATATTAGGTATAAAACGTATGTACAACGGAAATATCTCTTAGAAAACAGCGTGTTTTCGTAGTAAATGTGAGCAAATGTTTGCTATTTAAATAGATTTGAGTACACAGACGCTTCGACGCCGTATTTTCCTGCAACAGGTCGTTATGTATTTTCCGTTAGTTTCTATACATTGATTTACGTGACAACTGGTTACTTGAATCTTATAAAACACAAAATACTGAAAAAATAAGTCTTATCTTATAAAGGTAATAAAAAATACTGCTTATATTTTGTATTGTTTCCTATTATATATTTTACCTTCGTTGTATTTGGTTTAGGGAGGTGAGTTCATTCATTACGTGAGCTGATGGCGACGGGGGGTGGGGGGTCGAGCTATTTTCAAAAAACCAATGTAAAAATGAGGATTATTAGGTAACATTAAAATAATACATGATAATTGACTGAACAATGGCATAAATCTCCTCGTGTAATTAACGAATGAAACCTATTATGAAATTCTACAATATTTGTTATTAAAGTTATGTACAAAAATTTCGTTACTCACTTAAGTAGTTCGTACTGGCACTACAACGTGGTTTCATACAATGCCCTCAGTAGCCAGCACTGAATAACCCACCAACCTGTTGCGAGGGCAGTGCTTATGTAATAGCATATGTAATAGATTAATGAAAAATAAAAGATACGTAGGTACCGGCGTAACCCAGTGGGCAAGGCATACAGTACGTGAAAATGAAAGCCGTTGAAATCGTAAAGTTCTCGAAGGGAAACAAGTACAAACGCAGCACAAGAAGAATACATTCTTCTTATGCTGCGTTTGAAGCACAAACAAGGTAGATACAAAAAGGTAGATACTGGTCCTTGGTGCAGGCCTTGAAGAGACCATCTGTCTAATACGACCATCATCCAATATCTTGAAACGGCTGAGATAATGATGATATTAAACTTTGCCTACCCATTTAAATTATGTCAATGTTTTAATAAATCATTATTATTATAATCATATAAAATATTAAGAAAAGCTGTACACTTACTTATCACTCTCCATTTATTAAAACATCTTTATTATACTTAATTTGTGCGACTGTGCGATGTGCGCCTTGCATCCCATCTCGCGCAACGCGACTACAGATGACACAAACACAGTAAAAAAACAAAAGAGTATCGAATAATAAATACAGAGCTGTCCATTAGAGTTAAAATTACACACGAATAACACTTTTTATATGTTATAAAATGTATAAGAAGAGTTATTTTTTATCACTTGATATCAATCAATCGTCAATCGTTTAATCAATGGATATGACGTAATTTGCTGGCGAGGAAATGTCTTAGAATAATTATAATAATACTAAATGACATAAATGTCGTCTAGCTAGAAAACCTGTTACACGGTTTACTCTTTTATTTATACGGACATGATTTTTCCCAGCCATACATGATTAAGCAATTTAAAGTTAACAGAATAAAAATATACACGCACGTCAAGGAAATTTGGCAATTCCGATGTAATAACTATTTAAGTAATAATTTTTGCGCAGTTGTTGCTTGCAGTATTATCGTTATTAAGTTTTTAACAAATGTGAATCCTGAAAATCGAATAGGTAGAACTTTTTAAAAATGTTTTACACATTCAAAGTTATCTGTTATACTTTCCGGGTTTTAATAAAAATATGAATAACCCGCATAAATTAAACCTAAAAATATTTTTAACTTACTGTCATATAACTGACACCTATATACTAATTAAATGCGAGTGTATGTGTGTTACCTTTTGGCGAGTTGGCTTAACGGATGTTCATGAAATTTGACATCAATCATGGGGAAGATCATATTACCTCCTTTTTTTTACGTAAAAATGTATTGTACCCAAGACACGCGGGCGATGTTGCAGACATAAAGATTTTTTTAGATACTGTTATATGAGTAGAATATTACCTATTACTTATACTGTTTTATATGATTTTTCTGTTATACATTCCTAACAAACTCTGACATTGTTTTTTACTCAATCAAATTCAATTTTCTAAGCGCATTGGACTAAATCGTAAGATTTTAAGATGTGTGTTAAAATAAATAAATAAACGTGAGACTGGTAACATACGTGATTTTTTAACGAAGCTTGCTGGTCTATTCACACGTTTATAGGCATGCCTCAGCGTTCAGGTAGTTCTCGAAATTTGGATCGATGCTGATATCGATACTGCCCTATTTGACTTATGTAGAAAAAAGTTATTTTTTTGTGTGGTGTCCTAATTAATTTTCTATAATGCCAGCTATCTGCTATGATAGCACAGACTGCTATACAAAATTCTTAACAATAGAATG
This sequence comes from Heortia vitessoides, assembly GCA_020976665.1. Classification (NCBI taxonomy): domain Eukaryota; kingdom Metazoa; phylum Arthropoda; class Insecta; order Lepidoptera; family Crambidae; genus Heortia; species Heortia vitessoides. The sequence continues at coordinate 13,885,588 of JACJUM010005601.1, forward strand.
GTTATTTGCATTATAATTTAAAAAAAAGTTATTTTAAGAAGCTGACTCTTGTATTTTATTTATTTGTATGACAGTTTATTAAGACCATTGGGAGTGATGTATTAGTATTTTTAATTAACAAAATCACACCCTTAGGAATTACCTAAACCATGATATATCAAGAGCCGCCTATGAAATGGGAACCCGTAACAACCATGAGTTAAACATATATTAAACTTATTCAATACACTATGTTAAATTGGAAAATCCCATGATAAATAAATTGGCCAATTGTCACTTCATGCTCAGTAACCAGTGGAAGTACTAGCCGAGCCTTGAGATGATCAAAGCAAGATTTTTTACATGTGTACACAACGTCTGCCCAAAGTAAACGAATCATAGTTTTAAATGAGTAAGTAGCCGAGAACTTGGCCAGTTTAAATAACTACGTCTGGTGTGTAACATCGCAAAATTTGGTGAGATTTAACGACATGGGCCTTAAATTTGGTAAGTTGCACTTATTTTATTCATACTGGTATTATTAATGCGAAAGTTACTTACTATCTTGCCTTATCATACATCGACCGACGTGCCAAACTTCGGTGTAGAAAGATTTAACCGTGGAAAAACCCGCAACCTGCTTTTGACCGTAAAACTTTCGATGGCGGGAGGTTAAAGATTAACGAAATAATCTCTATTGTTAATAATGATTAAAATACTATAAAATAGCGCACTAACATTAATTCTAATTATAGCTATTCCAGTAGCATGTTAGAAACAGAAAGTTGGTACGCTATAAACTCCCAGACGAATTTAAATATTGCCATAATCTATTAACCAATATAATAATAGCTTTATATTAGTATAAAACATTCAAGTATGTGGAAAAATTATTACACAAAAATACATCTTCACAGGACTATTGGTGCTTGCTGTCCTCGCATGCGAGGTTCTGTCAAGTCCTCGCTGCTTCTGCCCCGTGGAACACAAATCAGTCTGTGGCACCGATGGCACCACCTACCTGAGCGAGTGTCTCCTAGACTGCGCTAAGAAGACCCAACCAGATCTCGCAGTCGCCAGCAAAGGAAACTGCCCGCAAGCACAACCACCGTGTACCTGTTCAGCAGACGACAAGCCAGTCTGCGGCACCGACGGAGTCACATATAGTAACGACTGTTTGCTCAACTGCGCCACAGCCCTCGACTCTACTCTGGGTATCGCTAATTTCGGGACTTGTGAACAGAGTACAAACCAAGGAAGTCAAGCAACTTGCACGTGCACCAGAAATTTTAGACCTGTTTGCGGCGCTGACGGCATGACCTACGCCAACGAGTGCCTACTTAAATGCTCCGGACAGAGCATGGCGAGCGACGGCCCATGCGAGCCGCCCTGTGTTTGCCCCGCGGACGACAATCCGGTCTGTGGCAGCGACGGAGTCACCTACAGCAACGACTGCCTGCTAAACTGCGCGACGAAACACGACTCCACTTTGAGCGTCGCGAATACGGGTCCCTGCAATCATAGCGTGGACGTAGTTGAGCAGCCTAAGTGTGCTTGTCCTGAACTTTATAAGCCAGTGTGTGGTGCTAACACCATAACCTACGATAATAAGTGCTTCCTAAAGTGCGCTGGACAAAGGCTACTGAAGGAGGGCCCCTGCGAACCCCCGTGCACCTGCCCTGCTGACGTCCGCCCAGTGTGCGGCAGCGATGGCGTGACCTACGACAACGATTGCCTACTCAACTGTGCTACGAAATACAATTCGAGATTAGGCATCAGCCACTGGGGCTCTTGTTCGTCTGGAGTGACTGTAGTGGAGCAGCCTTCTTGTGACTGCACCAGGAATTTAATACCGGTTTGCGGTGCCGATGGTGTTACTTATAGTAATATGTGCCTGCTGCAGTGTGCTGGCGTGGAGCTAGCGAGGTATGGGTCGTGTGACTCGCCGCCGTGTGTGTGCCCGGCCCTGGAGAGGCCGGTGTGTGGCAGTGACGGGACGACATACAGTAACGACTGTATATTGAACTGTGCTACACAACAGAACGCCAACTTATATGTCGCCCATCCAGGTCCTTGCCAGGATCAGAACGTAGCTAAACCTGTGCCGTGCGGCCTTGGCGTTAAAGTCGTATCGCCGTGAAATCATAAACATGGCTTAAATAACATAGACCTACCGCAATAAGAACAGAGGCAATCAAATAGACCGAAAGTAGCATAATGTAAAATAGGTTTTACACATTTTTATACTATCTATTAAAATAGTCCATTTATGAATTCCGTTTATTCATTATATAAAAAAGAATATATATTTATCATTTAATAGAAACTCAACACAGCAATTAAATATAGTTGGTTAGTTTGGTGTTCAATTAAATGTGAATATAAACAAAATACAAACTTTGAAAAACATCGTCACGAATGATTACAAATATATATTATTATATAATAAACTAGTTTCAATAGCCCCGCATCGCAGCGATGGAAAGACAAGTTTTGCACTCTTCATTTCAGAATACGTCAGAAGCTGCAGAAGATTTGTAAACACAATTGTTTATTACCACATTACAGTGAAAGTCTTATTCTAAAGCTACCTTCTCACGAATAAAAGCCAAAGTACTTCATTTATCAGGTAAAAATATTTGAATGGCTTAAAGTTGCCAAAGGCTTATATCAACAAGTCTTACCATTCGTGGAAGCCTGCAGTGGCTTCCCGGGTGACGCACGCGGGGAAGCACTCCGCCAGCAAACTGTTACTTATTAACCATATATAAAGCGGTGTCAGCCAGCGAACACATCACAACAATATCGCAGACCGACACGATCGCAACTACCTGATAACCTTTACGAGCCAATCGAGAATTTCAGTCGCTCAAGATGATATCTCAAATTGGTAAGTTAATTTTATTCTTTAACGATATTTAAGTACCAATGAATGCTAAATGTTTGTTTACCTATTTCAAGGTCGGGTGATGATGTTAAACGTTAGCATGATGTTTTTAATTAGATGAAATTACTGTCGGAAATGTATAGATAAAATATTACAATTATTTTTATAATTATATTCCAAATTACGAAACTATGAATATTATATGAATCGTGTTGTAAAGTTTTTACTTTTAAACTTTTATTATGAATAGCGAACACGTAAATGTTAGAAAATATTATGCTAAGTCCGTAGATATAATTATTTTTGATAATAATGTTTAACAAAATTACGTCACCCAACAATTACATGCAGTCATCTCCAGTTAATTACTTTTCTTAACCAGTTTTGCTCTTGAGACCGGCATTAAATAAGTCAATACGCAGAGGGTCAAGGATGTTGCAAATACCGGTTCACCTTAAAGCAACACCTCACTTGTCAACAATATCTGGAATTACCCATAGTATTTTGTAATATTTTCTACCTCCATGATATAAGACAAAATATTAAATTTATTATAGATCCAATGAACAAAACGTGTCGCGAGAGAGATGCGAATTGTAAACTTTGACATATTTTTGTCCTCACTTTTTGTTATTTATAGGGCGGAAAACGTTTGTTTTTGTGTAGAAAAGATTAAAATCAATACTTAAATGCACATTAAGATAACCTTGGTAACCGTTTCTCTTTAAAATTACTAATTACAGACCACATCCGTACTAATAATTTTAAAAGAGCAAGAGTACCTACCTCAGATATTCTAAACATAAATATATTTTTAAATGCGAATAGTCCTGCAAATAATGCGTCACACTCCGCTGTGTAACATGCAAACACTAACTACAGGACAGATCATCAGAAAAACAAGGCTGTCTGACTTCTCGCGTGTTTCAACAATAGGCTATTAGCACAAAAGGAGCCACAATTATTTTTTCACAAATCAATATAGTTCTCCTTAATTCACAGGAATATTAGTGGTCGCGGCGTTCGCCTGCACCGCCAACGCTCTCCCGCCCTGCGTCTGTACAAGGGACTTTACGCCAGTATGCGGCAACGACGGAGAGACCTACCCAAACCAGTGTATGATGGAGTGCGCTCGTGCGAATGGTAAAACTAACCTGGCTTTAGACAAGAAAGGACCCTGCACGCCTGAGGAAGCACAGAAAGTTTGCATCTGCACCTTCGAGTACAAACCAATCTGTGGAAGCGACGGTAAAAGCTACTCGAACCCCTGCGAAGCGGATTGTAATAATGCACGAGTAGCCCATTACGGCAACTGCGAGGACGTGAAAGTGGTCAAGCTTCCACCTTGCACCTGCACAAAGGAGAAGCAGCCTGTATGTGGCAGCGACGGGAAAACCTACAGCAACCCTTGCTTGCTCAATTGCGCGACGGCCGCAAACTCGCAACTGAGCATTCAGCATTCTGGATCTTGCCAGGATAGTGTTAAGGTCGTAGACGCACCGAAACAAAACTCTTGTACTTGCACAAGGAACTTCAAGCCCGTGTGCGGATCTAATGGACAGACTTACAGCAACGAATGCCTGTTGAAATGCGCGGGACAGACTAAATCCAAGGAGGGCGCCTGTGACGAATAGACTATAGGATAGTAATATTATTGTATTTTTGTAATGTTTTTGTTAATATTAAATTATTCATTGTTTATATTAGCTTAGTTTTATTATGCCTCAACGCAAAGATGTTCTCTAACACAACAGGCTCTAACAAACAAGACTGAAGTCTGAAATAAAAGTCCTTGTGAATAATCATGTAAAGATGACCTCATATAATGGTCGTCCGCATCGGTAACTTACTCTCACCTATTTCTACTACCAAACAGCAGTATGTACCAAATAACATTACTGTGTTCCGGTCTAAGTGTGAGAGAGGCAGTGAATTTATTGGGTAATATGGCACAATATCTCCAAATCACAAGGTTGGCAACGCGTTAGTGATATCCTTGTGATACTACGAGCGTCTATAATCAGTAGTGACGCTTACTATCAAGCGGACTATACGCTTGTTTGTCGACCTAGACTAATAAAAAAAAACGCGATGACACTGCGTGTAACAAACGGCCTCCGGCGGTCAAAAAAGGTGAATGTTTATCTGTTGCAGATACAAAACTTACATAATAAAATTAAAACATCGCTCGAATGATAACAATACTTTATTCAAATAATCGTGAGCTTAATAGACGTCATAAATCTAAGTTGGCCAAAAGTGCGTCGTCTTCGTCATCTTCTAGAAACGACTCTTCAGGTACATTCTCTTCAGTAAAGGCACTAATGAGTTCCTCGTCTTCCATTTCAATTGTTTTACTTGTTTCGCCATTTTGTGTTGCTGCGGTAACCTTTTGTTGTAATGAACAGTTTTTTAAATTATGCGCGTCCTTCCTTATGTTGGTTCCGGGTATATAGTCGTTTTTGTTCTTCGGACTCAAATACTGCGATATGCTATTTTTACTTTCCTGTAAATACAATTTTCGTTAATTGTCGTAAAAATTATATTGTCGTTCCTACAATGAAATGAAACGTAGTGAAACAGATGTTTTTAATTATAAATTCCTTACTTTTAAGGGGAAAATTTCAAAAGTTCTGCCGACCGAGTCTTCCTTAGCCTCCAAATAAAATACCATAATCGGCTGAAGAGCATAGAAATAATTCATCTTATCTGTTTCTTTTCTTGTATTCTTTATCATTATTTACGTCTTGATTGATAACAAAATATATAATAAAAAAAAATAAATAAAACGTGTCGTGTACACATCTCCTAGGTTACCGTCAAGTTAATTTTATATTTAACTAGCTGTGCCCGTGACTTCGTCCGCGTGGAATAGTTTTTTTTTGGGTACCATACCTCTTTAACTTAACTTATATAAACATTTTATGGTAATGTTATTTTCATCGAATCAATGGCTTGAAAAATAAGTTTCAAGTTTCTAGCTCCAAAAATAGCGATACTTCCATACAACTTTTCATCCCCCTTTTCGACCCCTCATAACCTTTCGCGCTAAACGCGCGGTCGCGGCCGCGGGGCACGCAGGATGAATACGGGCATCGGACCTCTCATCTATGAGAGGCCCCGCCCTCTTTTTTTCGGTGGCGCTGGAATTGACGCCTGAGTCGTCCAGCACTAGGTTCGTCCGAAAAAAAAAAAAAAACCTAAAGACTCCAATCATATTTATTTTTTTATTTCCACATCATCACCTACATTGACCTGACTTCGTGACAAGTCGTTTAAAGCACACAAATATACTACTTAAATACATATATTTAACACCCAGACACAAAACAAATATCATCTTAAAAATATTTTTCCTGAATGGGATCGAACTCACGACCTTTGACGCACAAGATAGGGTCACTACCATTTGCGCCATCGGGCTCGTCGTCTATTACTATTATTATGGTCTGAATAGGATTTTGCAATTGTGAACTTGTCATCACCAATCGTTGACGTACGTTTTGTTAAACGTCGAATTCGTTAGATTTTATATCAAAAGTGTACAAACTAAAATAAAATTATCGTAAAATGGATAGCGCAATACCGATTAAGTAGCAGTTGCAAATAAAGTTGAAAATTCAATTAGAAAAGATGGAAAATGGACCTTATTAACTTATACTATAATATTAAATACGCAGTATTGAAGTATCATTGACGATATTCATAATAGACGTTAAATTTGATAATCTCAATCGCGAACACACGATGCTGAGACAAGCATTTATTTAGAGGATTAAAAGGAGTAATATAATATAGTAAGTTATATGTTGTAATATGTCCATTCCGATGATGCATCCCAATCCCATATTTCGTGCCCCAAGGGTCGTGGGTTCGATCCACACCCAAGACAAAATAATTTGAAAATATATATATTCACACATTTCTCAAGCACCATGAAACCATAAGTTTGTTTTGTGTCAAAAGTTGCACAACAATTTCAAAAGTTGTACCAATTTAATTATCTATACATACATACAAGTAAACAAACCAGCACTGATTCACAATCTGTAGACCATAAAAAAAACCCCGTTTTAACTCCTTTTAAGACAAAGTAATAGTAAGTAGGATCGTTTTTGATGAGCACAAATATTTTAAGGATAAAATAAACAATAAATATAAATTATTTTCATGAATTGAACACATGTGTATCATCATCACCATCATCACCTTTAGAAGTCCACAGCTGGGCATAGGCCTCTCCAAGAAAGTGGGTTATTATTGCCCGTATTGGCGGCAATCGCAGAGCGAAGTCGAAATAAGTAAAAATAACAGGAACGTCTTTGATTTAAATTTATTTACAAAGATTTTGTTTGTTTGTTCTGTTTTGTTTGTTCGACTGAAACCGTAGAGTTCATAAAAGTAAATATATGTATCACTGTAATTGTCAACTCAGGAGACAAAGAACCTTTTTAATATTCTGCCCTATTAAAACATTTAAAAACATTAATTAAATTTAAATTATCTATTAATACTGTTACGAACAGTAATTTTGACAATCTAATTATTCTTCTTAGGTTTTTGTGACAAGTGTATTACAAATCAAAATTATTTTTTTTTGTGCGAGGCTGACAAAACTATAATGCATGAAAAAATAATAAGAAAATTTAAATAATTTATTATGAATAGTAATTTTGTGACAATCTAATTATTCTTCTTAGGTTTTTATGGCAAGTATGTTACCGACCAAAATTGATATTTATAGCAATGGTGATACAAAAAGGATTTGCATGAAGTAATTAATGAGTAGCGCAATGTCCGCGATCAATTATTGTCTTTAGTTTATTGTTCAACATCATGCTTAGCTCTAACACCAGTCTGGCTCAATTAATACGTGTATTTGTAATATTTGTTAATACAAAAAGAAATGCCAATTATTATTTATGAATAAATCAATTTACACAATACATTGACCTGACCTGGTAAGTTGCCTAAAGCATTTGTGTCACGGACGCCAGACAACACAGGACTCACAAATATATTACTTAAATACATATTTTTAACACCCAAACACAGATCAACACAAATATTATCATGTGAATAGTCTTACTGGCTGGCGATCGAACCCACGACCTTTGGCGCACAAGATGGGAACACTACCATCTGCGCAAACGGGCCCGTCGTTATTTCCTATGTATTAAGATAGTCACCTGATGTTTCATGGTCGAGTGCTCGAATGTGTCCCGACTAAGGCCGACGCTGTTCAGTACCTGTCAAACGATATTTCAGACATCAGCTAGTAAAGTTTTTAGTAACACGACAGATATTTATAAGCGACTAGCTGACCCGACAGACGTTGCCCTGTCTTATCTATGAATTCTTTTTTTAAAAAAATTAAATTCACATCATCATCATTATATCAACCGTAGAAAGTCTGCTGTTGGACATAGGCCTCCCCAAGAAGGGGGGATATTTGCCTATAATTACCGCGCAGCGCAGGCGTGGTCACGATCGCAGCTTACCGATGTATACTGCTGCCCACTCTCGTTCTATTGTATTTGAACTGCGCCGTTTCGGATGGATATACCGCCATCTGTCGGTTCGGGTAGTTTTCTGTCACCTTAACACACCTGATACTCAAGTATTCTCCTCCACCGGTACTCCACGGCAAAATATTAAATTATATGAAAATATTAAATATGTATATATCTTAACTCCGACGTTCATTACAAATCTGTTAAAAACGAAATTCGCTGCACGCATTCTGTCAACCACGCCAAATGTCAAACTGCTGACAGTCACGGCAAACACAGCCAAGTTAAGTAATATTAGATAATTTAATGTTATCGCAAAAGAATCTTCATCATATAGGTATATCTACTGGCCGTTGGACGTCCACTGCTGGACAAAGGGTTCCCTAATGCGGACTGAATCCAGCGAGTTCCTGCGAATTCTTATTCAGATCGTGTCTACCTTGTTCGTTCGTAAATTTCCTAGGGAAAATATAGTTATTTTTCAAATAATCTGCGCATTTTTATACTTCAATAAGAACCTTCTTCAAATAAATACCTGTCTTTCTGTGTGTAAGTCTACTCACGTTCAGTTTGTTTTGCAGCATGGGCCACATGAGGTCGTCGGCGGTACCGGCTGCCAGCAGGTACCGCACGCACACACCGCCCGTCTGTCCTATACGATGCGCACGCGCCTCAGCTTGGGTCAGTATCTGAACCAAACATGTTCGATTATTATATTTCGCTAGCTGGCGGCCCCCGGATTCGTCCGTGTCCATATAGCAACAGATCAGCCTACCCGAAACTTCGCAATCGATAATAATTTTTAAAAGCGAGCCATTAAGTTCAAAAACGAGTGTAAATGTAATTGAAATATACAAATAGAAATGTTTATTTCAAAGAAAATGACAGCGTATACCATCATATACCATTTAAAACTTACATAAACAGATCCACTATGGAAACTTAATACAATCCAAGACAGTTTACGTACGAACAAAATCCGTTAACAAAATCTGTAATCTGTATGTACACGAAAGTTCAAAGCATTTACAGCTCAACATTCTGTTAAAAAGTGTACAACGATTCAAAATTAAAACATAATTGGCGATATACACATAAATAAATCATTACCTCCCGTACTACTCAAAGTCAGAGACTAAACAAATTGCAAATTTTGGTTAGGTTGATCTGTTGCTTACACGTACATTGTCTTAATCCCGTTTATAGGTCCTAACATATAATACAATTTTTTTCATAGAAACTTACTGACCTCGTTTATCCCGTACAAACCTTGCCTAGACTATTAAAAAGACAAGAGGTAGACCTCGTACAACGGTCGTCTACTTTGGTACCTCACTGTCAACAATTTTTACCGCCAAATAGCAGTGCTATGCCGGAACATTGACTTATTTGAAGTAAGAAAGAAGCACTGAAACAACTGGGTAAATGTGACGACATTGTATCTTCAGTTCACAGGGTTGGCGACACGCTAGTGATATCCTTGTTGACACGAGCATCTATAGGCTGCGGTCATCAAGCGGACTGAATGTTTGTCTGCTGATTTCATAATAAAAAAAACAACAAAAACTATACTAACTAACAACCTTATACATATATATTATTTATTTTTGCACACACTTTAGTGTATTTTATTTTCCAGACAGCAATGCCAACACTGCTATTTGGTGGTAGAAACAGGTGAGAGTGAAGTATAGATGTAAGAGGTCGACCTCGAGTAAAAAGCAGTGTCTGCTCACCCCAGGGTTCCAGTGCAGCTCAGCGAACAGCACGAGGTGCGCGGCGGTGAGCGTGAGACCGGAGTTGGCCGCAGTCACCGACAACACGGCGGCGCGGCACGACGGCACGTGCTGGAACTTGTCCACCAGGTCCTGCCCACCACACGGCATGAATTATCATCGTCATCATATCAGCCATAAAAGTCCACTGTTAGACCTAGGCCTTCCCAAGATAGGATGTGCCGTTATTGCAGTGCTGGGCAGGCGTGGTGGTCGCAGAGCGCAGCTTTGAGACAAGGATCCTGCAGCCCTTCTCCAACTTATAGTAGTAATTACCTGCGATATTTCGGACTGATATACCGCCATCTGTCGGTTCCGGTAGTATAGTCGTCTCTTACGACACCTGGTACAAAGAGAGGTACCTACTATTTTACTCCGCCGGGATCCTTCGGCAAATAATAATAATAATAAATACACAGACAACTCATACGTTGACTTAACTTCGTAGTAAGTAGGTTAAAGCTCTAAAAAACATACTATCGGAACATTACATTAGGAACAAATTCAAATACGTCGACTTTAGTCACTGAAAGTTCTCACACTGATCCCGAAAACCCCGCAGGGCATACGGGAAGTCATGAGCGGCCTCGTTCAGTCCTCTGGTGGGGGCTGGAATTGACGTCTAAGTAGACCAGCTTTAGGTACATAACCACAAAAAAATAAAAGGTAGAGCACGTACAGCGCGTGTGCCAGCGGGCGTAGTGCCGACAATGCAGATATAGTGGGCCCTCTCCTCGTCGAGCGTTGCGCTGATGGCGTCGATCACGCTGCGGTGGTGTGCGAACACTAGGAACTTGCCCGTCGCCGCATCGCGCACCGTCTGACGGATGTACTTACTGCAACGACACCCGGTAAATTGAGGAGTTTTGAAGAGCTCGGTTGGTTCAGCGTGCGCAAGCGGCGGCGGCTGTTTAATTTTTTATGACTTAGTTGACAAACAGGCATACAAACTGCGTGCCCATACAAGCTCGCATTATCGCAAAGATATTACTAGCGCGTTGCCAATCTTGTGACTTGAAGATATTGTGTAACATTACCCAGTTACATCTCTCAGGCTGGAACACAGACATGTCGACCTTTGTATGACGACGACCTCTTGTAAAACAACTTACCTTAACATCCTAGTTTACTGCAAGAACAAATTTTCTAATCAATAAAGATTTCCGATTTCTAACTTAAGCACGCTAAAAGTCGGTCCGACTAACATTAATCAAACTAAAAAATCTTTGCCAATCTTGTCACATGAAGATATTATGCCACATTACCCAGTAATTTCACTGCCTCACACCTTTCAAGCCGGACCACAACAATGCTAATACTGCTATTTGGCGGTAGAAATAGGTGAGACTGAGATACCAATGAAGACGACCATTTGTATGACGTCTACCTCAAGTTTTTAAAATTGGTTTAGTAGTTTTAAGTTTATTACTTACAAATGTACAATTATACAAATCTTGTTAACATAGTTCCAATTAAGATAAAAAAATTCAAATTATTATAGAAAAATATATATTACAGCCAATCGGCCGAATAAAAGTAGTAGAGATAAATCGTAGCAATCGGAAAAAAAACAATCAATCGTTCCTCCTAATAATCTTTATATAAAAAAAATCGTATATCGTATAATAATCGTATATAAAAAACTACTGAATCGATTTAAAAAATGCTTAATGTGTACAGTCAAAACAACTGTATGCATAATTATGGATAATACAAACGACCCTGATGACCCAAGGGGTCATAAGTCATCTAACACATAGATAATTTAATAAGGCCCATCTCAAACACCTGCAGTTTGACCTAACTTTAGAAATAGGATAGTTAAGACAGGACGTCTGTCAGGTTAGCTAGCATAGATTTAAAATTTGTTATGTTAAATTTTTAAGTATAAAACTAGTATGTTGTAGGTAGATACCTAACTGGCCGTCGCTAACTGTGACGTCAGAGTTATCGAACAATAGAAAAAACCCTTACCAAATAGCTGGTATCTTGACTTTGGCAGACTCGCTGAAGAATGTGATGAGTGCGGCGTGTCGCTCCTTAGACTTAGTCGACTTGTAGTTCTGGGCCATCTGTGAGAGATCCTGCTGTTCCTCTTTTGTGAATTCGAGCAGTGATTGATCCAAGATTACTGTCTCCCTGGAGGAAACGTTTGGGTTATAGAGATATGACATGATGAACTGTTGCTGTGGGGTCACCGTGGCATAGTAGCATAGCACCCCCACCTGAACCAGGTGTTGTAAGGGGACACTGAGGTACAGCAGCCGATAGATGGCGGTATATCCAAGCAAAACAGCGTAGCTCAAATACAATAGGGCAGGGTTGAGCAGCAGCATTTCCATAGCGAAGCTGCGGCAGCGATTGCCACCTGGCCTGTCCAGGCGTATATTATGGATAAAATGTCCCTTTGTTTGGGTGGTCAATGATTTTTTACAGATTTGTGAAGGTATATGTAATGCTCTGTGTACTTATTTGTATACATCAGATATACGTTTCTCCCATGTACAATCTGACTTTAATTCAATATTATTTAATATGAATAAATTACTTTATATACTTTTATAATATTAGTACAGATATAAAAATAAGGTGTCCTATATTATTCCATTCAAGTACTGTTAGTCGACAACTTAATGTAAATGTTCAAGATACAATTAACTTAAACATGAAATTATGAGTAAGAGATTATTACAGTTATACCTGACTTTCTCTTCAAGCTTGGTGAGGACCTGCTCTTTGGTGCGCCTGATGAGGAAGCGCCGCTGCAATATGATCTGCAACTCGGCGAGGTTCGATTGACCCGACATGTCCCAGCCGAACGTTGACAGCTTGCCCGCGCAGTACCTTTTACCTGCGCCCCAGAGTGTTACTTAAGGATCTCTATACATAATTTAAAATTTATAAACGCGCATAACTCAAGAACGACCAAATTGTGAACAGCTCGGAGAGACGGCCAGACCCGGAGACATGTCTCCGAATAGGTGCCTATCGTCACATGTATGGCCGCGGTCTTGGTCAGTCTCACCGTACCGTACTCGGTGTACGAGGGAAACAGCTTGGGCTCGATGAGCGCGAGCTGCGTGAACAGCTCGGCGGGGCGGCTGAGCGCGGGCGTGCCGCTGAGAAGTAGCACGCGCTGGCACTGCCGCGTGATGCTGCCCAGAGCCACCGTGCACTGAGCCTTGTGGGACTTCAGGTAGTGCGACTCGTCCTACAAACAAGTTATTCTCTTAATTATTTGATCTCCAAAAGAGATGAAAAAGAAAATTAGCATCTTAAACAACTCACTATGATGACCACACCAAACCTCTTGCTCTTCAGTAAATCTGTGTGCATGCTGGTGATCTTGTAACTCACTATAACTATTTCAGTCTGTAACAAACGATAACACCGTCATAATAATCAGTTCTTGCATTTAGTTCGGTAAAGTTTGTCTTGCTTGGGTATACCACCATCTATCGGTTCTGGTACTTCGGTCGCCTTTAATGACACTTGGTATACTTATGCAAAGCGGGGATAAGCAGCAGCAATCCCATCGCGAAGCTTCGCTCTGCGATTGATACCACGACCGGCCAGCGCGGATATAATAGGCAATATTCCCATTTCTTGGGTAGGCATATGTCCAGCAGACAGTCTACGGTTGCTATAATGATGGCACACTAGATTTATGGGTGGATGCGAAGATAAGCTTGACATGCAAAGGTAGACAATAGGATACTAAATTGACATACCTGTCTGTCTGCGACAAGTTGCGCGTCCTTGCCGGTGGTGAGAGTGGCGATATTCATCAGCGGAATAGATGGTAGGAGCTCGTGGATTTTGCTTTGCCAGGTCTCTCTGAAACCAACCAGATAAAACACTTACTCAATGTTGTAATGTGTGTCACTCTATATTGGGCTTTAGTTAGTTTAATATAAGAGAGACAACCAATGAAAGAATATCCAATACATATTCAAATCTTAATCAATACAACAACTATAGGGTAGAGTGCTGTGGAGATGAGTGAGACTTCTAAATGCTCTTTATATATAGTACACAGAAAAATATTGCTATCATCAGTTTAAAAATCTATAATATTGTCTATGTAGCAGAAACTGATAAAAAAAATCATCCTGTTAACAGTATCACATTATTCCTTTAAACAAATATATTGTCCATGTCCATTGTCCATGTGAGTTTGAAGTTCATAAAGTTCACTTAGGGGGGCACAAAAATACATTGTCTCATTTAAGATTACCAATAAAAATGTGCCTGTATGATCTTAAATAACTGACCTCATAGATGACGTGGTGACAATGAGGAGCGGCCAATTGTGGCGGTAGTAACTGGCAATCGCCAACGCCTGGAATGTCTTGCCCAGCCCCATATCATCAGCTATCATGCACCGCCCGCGGCGCGCTATGCCGAACCTGAATCAATAGATACAGTAGTCTATGACAGCTGCATAGCATATGATGGGTATAAATGATGATGATACATATGATGGCAAATATTTATTATACACTTCACCTTCAACAACTTTGTCTCGGTACATGTCACTTAAAGCACTTGTTCTACAGACATCAGACAACAGAAGGAATCACATATATAAAACTGTAATACATACGTGTAATGTAACATCTAGAAATAAAACAAACACAAATATACATTATATAAATATTTCACCTGGGTGGGGATCAAACCCATATGACCCTTGGCACAATTGATACTATTCTACCATCTGTGCATCAGGCTCGTCAAATATAATTGGCCATAGACACTCCAATTTTATTACTCGGTATGATGGCATTTTTTTACATCATATTCATTTATTGTGTTTATTTATACAAATATGTATGCCACATTTATCTTATGTTTTGTGTAATGGTTGACTGGGAGATAATGCCATCTGACATTAAGTCCGCCATTTGTACATTTTGTGCAATAAAGTTAAATAAATAAATAAAAATAAAATTGCAGGCTAGTTAGGTTGCCAGTATGTTAAAGGGTTATAGTATATAGTCTAAGTCAACATACAAAGTGATGGATATTGAAACATATGAGGCATGGCAACTATAGATATAAGGTAAAACTGCAACTTTATTCACCACTTCCACTTACCTGACACCTTCTTCTTGAAATGGCATCAATTTATACCTAAGAGAAGCTTCTATAGGTGATAAGTCAATACAGTTTGGATCAGGAATAGGGTCCTGTAGCACCTTAAACAGGAAAACAGCAAATAAATACATTTTTTTTTGTGAATTCCACAGAACCTACTGACCTCCAAATTGAAATAAGAACATTTATTGCATTCTTGTCTTTGCATGAATATAGAGCATTTACCTAAAGGATATGTGAATGATGCAAGTGACATAATATTGAAAACTAAAATAAATGAAGATCATTTATATAGGAAGGGATGTATGAAGATTGGTCAATGGACTATTAGAACAGTTTCATCACCCACCAGTTTTTTAGTAATTTAAGACACAAATATTCTGGTGATAAAAATTTATGTACTAAAAAGTCTTAAAATCTATTTTTTTTAATTGTTTTAAAATTTCTGTGCATAAATAGATATGATTATGTAAGTATAACAAGTAATAATTCCATCCATAAGTAATAATTGTAAATTACCTTCAAGACATAAGATGGAATTCCACTGAGAACAACATGAGGAGCTAAAGGGGCAACTTTCTTCATCAACTCATGGTAATTGCTGATGCTGAAACTCCACAGTTTTGTATTGGCATCTACAAATTAATAATAATACCTTGAGTAAGAAAATTTATTTATTTAATAACATAAACATAATAGATACTGTATATAAACATGTTTAAGTAAATACATACCATAAGTTTTCGAGGGTATGGTCTTGAAGATACCAATCAAAGGGGCGCAAAACTCTGATGGATTTACTTCAAATCTGTCTTCAGATATCAAATACACAGTACCGTTGATAACTTTCCCTACAGGCACTGAATTTTCTGTAAGAGGGCTGGAACAAGTTGGTTTACCGTACGGATGGAAATTATTTTTGTGCGATGTCAAATGAGATTTGTCTGGTCTACTTGAAGAGATTGGGCTACCAAAGTTAGAAAAATGATTAACAGAGGGTTTATTTGTTAAGTAACTTTGAGTTGTAAATTTGTTTTGCCGCTTTTGAAGAGCTGCAAGGCGTTTCCTCTCTATTTCTTCTTTCGAGCAAGCCATATCAAATTGCAGAAAATCAATTTAAATCATGACATCCATGATCGTATGTAATACGCGAATATTTTTTAAACAATTTGTCGTAGGAAGTTAGGAACCAAGTATCCTTATCCTAATTTCAAATATCAACCTGATGTCAAAAAGTCTGTCACTGTCATTAAGAAAAAGTTCGATATCTAACTTTAGAGTCAATGATAATTTGTGGTATGTACATAGATTTTTATGTTTAAGGTTTTCGAACGTAATTTTGGACTTTGACATTTGACGTATAAACAGCTGTGAGATTTTTATAAACTTGTACTGAACTTGAACAAGTTTTATAAAAGTTGAGCTGGCCTTGCTTTTATTACCTTTAAACTTTTAACGAATCAATATGTCAGAAAATAGTAGCCCTGTGAAATATTTCTTAAGTGGTGGGTTTGGGGGTGTCTGTACCGTATTAGCAGGACACCCCATGGATACAATTAAAGTGAGATTGCAGACGATGCCTCTACCAAAACCAGGGGAAACTGCATTATACGGTGGAACCTGGGACTGTATGAAGAAAACTATTCAAAAGGAAGGTTTCCGAGGACTGTACAAGGGTATGTCAGCTCCTCTCACTGGTGTAGCACCTATCTTCGCTATTAGTTTCTTAGGCTTTGGTATAGGAAAAAAATTAGTGAAAACAGATCAACAGGAGGCTCTAACTAAACCACAATTATTCGCGGCCGGTGCTTTCTCCGGAATTTTCACAACTTCTATAATGGCACCCGGTGAAAGGATAAAATGCCTATTGCAGATACAACAAGGAGGCAATGCTCCTCAGAAATATAGTGGAATGGTAGATTGTGCCAAACAGCTATATGCTGAAGGTGGTATGAGGAGTATCTACAAGGGCAGTGTTGCCACTATTATGAGAGATGTACCAGCAAGTGGAATGTATTTCATGACCTATGAATGGGTTAAAGATGTACTAGTACCTGAAGATGCCAGTGCTAAGACTAAAGTTTTAGCCACAGTTGTTGCTGGTGGGTGTGCTGGTATTGCAAACTGGTTGGTAGGAATGCCTGCGGATGTGCTCAAAAGTAGACTTCAAACTGCTCCTGAAGGCACATATCCAAATGGAATGAAAGATGTGTTCAAGCAATTAATGGAGCGTGAAGGACCAAAAGCATTATATAAAGGAGTTACACCAGTTATGATCAGAGCCTTCCCAGCAAATGCAGCTTGTTTTATGGGCTTTGAAATAGCTGTCAAGTTTCTTGATTGGGTTGCACCTAACCTTTGATATATACTGTATAGATACTGTATGAACATCGAAAGTGTATATGAAAAGTATTATTGTAGTTCAATCTAAAATCATTCTACAATTTAGTATCATTTACCTTGCCCTGTACATGACAAGTAACATGTTTTTAAACTACAGAATAAACCTATCACACAAATTATAATAGTCAAATCATAAGTTTATAAGCTTTATATTTTGTTACTTCTTTATATAAAAAAGTGATATAAACATGTTTTAATCATATAAGAATATTGAATAGAGTGTAAGAGATTCTATAAAGTTATTGAATAAAAAGCTATATTTTCCGAATTATTGCAATTTTACTTTTCTCTCTAGTGTGCTGTTGTTCAAGGATTCAAATTTCAGTTCAAATGTTGATCAAGGATTATTAAAAGCCCTTTTCTATGCAGCAAAAAAGGTATTCTTATTAGCCAGGTGCAGGTTGGTTTTTATTCACTCCGCATCTTGCAATTTTTAGCTCTGTTTAACAAAATTGACCATTCTAACGCTAAAATGCTAAGAAAACCTACAAATACGCCAAAAATCGGATAAATCCCCGAACATATTTGGAATAAATAATCAATTTACTGCATTTGGGGAATATGGTATAAACTGAAAGTTGATTTAATTTAATAAGTATATCTCACTCTTAAACGACTGTATCATTTTAGTTTCCAATGATAAAAATGAGGAATTTTTCAGTATAAATTAAAATCTGGAATACCTTTTTAACTTCCTTAATACTATTTCATATTACCTATATTTGCCGTAAGATACCGGCAGAGTAGAATAGCATCTCCGACTGCACCAGGTGTCTTAAGAGGCGATATAAAACAAAACCATACGTACCTTAATTATTTTAAATAATTAAAGAAAAATAAGTCGATAAAATGTTGCCGCTAATATATTCGCTTCCCTTCTAACAAAATTGAACTCAAAATGCCGGGCATCAAGCGCTTAATGCTATAACTTAAAATATATAATTGTTTCCTGGCTGCACTTGCACACGCAATATGGGCATCGCAGTTGTTTAAAAATTGCATATATCTTGGAAAACAGATATAACTAATAAGCACAATTTTTAACATAACAACAGGATAATAATACCAAAAGGCCAAAATCACAATTTAAAAATAGCTAAATTGCAGCTAAATTTTCTGTTAGCTTTACATATTTAAAACAATTTAAATAACTTTTATAAAATATACCACTTAAATACGTATTTATTTATTGCCTTGTTCTTGAACATACAACATGTTTTGTTAGTCATTAATGGGGATTGTACCCGTGACCATTGCCGTATAAGATAGAGCCAAACTGCCGAGCTCGTCATTGGATCAGTCACTAATTTTTATTCTAGCATACATTAGATTTGCCATCGATATTGTAGACATGGCAAAATCGATAAAAGATCTGATTGATCACGGTTACTCAATCTCATTTTACAACAGGTTGATCTTTGAACATGCAGAAGACCAAAGTATTATGTAATGCCCAAGTTGTTATTATCCCAGTATGAGTTATGAACTCGCTGTCTGCGTCAATAGTTCGTCACTCGCTAAAGCTGTCGATTAGTCCTAGGAGAATAGGTGCAGTTAGGTAAGTTCAACTTCAAAAAAAGAGGACAACCGCCGAATTCGTTAATTGCGATAACGTTCAAAACGACCGATACAACTTGTCCGACATACCTCTGTGGCTTAAGTCTTGTGCTACTATCTATGACCATGGTCAAGATACGGACGTGGTCTCTCACTATAAGTCAAGGAAAAGACAATGCTCGAAGTTTCTTTGTGAGATCGAAGAGGAATGAAGAGATCGTAAACGAACTATAGTTAGCCCAGCAATTAGCAAGTTAAACCAAGAAATGGCATTGGGCAGGGTACATATCACATAGAATCAAAGTCGGACGGAGGTTTTGGATTCGGGTTCACGTACCGACAAACGTACCATAGGATGTCCACGCGAAACGTGTATCCAGACGGTCCTATTCGAATGACTTCAGGAGGCCTATTTTCACCAAAACGCGTTCTACGGCTGATATAATGGTAACAATGAAACAATAAATAATGTGAATAGATTTTATCTACATACACCTTTCTAATGAATAATAATATTCACACATACATTACATATACATACATTGACCTGGCTTCATGTTAAGTCGCTTAAAGCACTTATGTTACAGACATTAGACAACAGTAAACCTCTAATATAGGTATACTACTTAATAATTATGTATTAATAATATACCTATACTACTTAAATACTTATTTTTAAAAGCAGGACACAGGAAATACAAAATATGATATGTCCTACGTGGGAATCAAACCCACAATCCAAGATAGGATCACTACCATCAGTGCCAAATTTACAATGCAAGCCTTGGTATTTCAGAAAACCTAATGATTCTTAGTGCTCACCTATGTTATAAAAGAAACCCCTATGCAAAATTTCTGAATCTAATAGTTTAGGCCCTGCATTGATGTCAGTCAGTTAGCTTCTCCTTTTATATAATTATAACTTCTCGTTATATACATACATATATTTAGTATAGATTGGGGTATAATAAAATACTTTTTGTGCATTATATTAATATTCATTTTGTTTCTATATACATATACAGTTAATCCTTATTCAATAGAACTGTCTTCTAAAGTTAATTTCAAATTTTGTACTTGACTTATTATTCTTAACTAGTTTGTTTTTCAAGTGTTCATCATTACAAATTTGATTTAAATTGGTTCTTCTTATTTTACCATGGCCTAGCCCTTTTCTATCTTTCTTCTGTATGGATTTGATGGGGTATTTCTTCCCCGCGCCATCGGGGCCCAAGCCAGATTCTTTGTCCCAACCAACCCTGAGCATTAATTGATAACCTATGTTTGATTCTGGAATAACATAGTTAGTTGGAACTTTTTTGCCTTTACTAAGATTAATATTGTGGATTGTAGATGACAAATGATGGTCTTTATCAGGGCAAGTTACTTTACAACTTTCACAGAAATATTCATCTCTCTTTTCTTTTCTACAATCACATTTATTTTTGACATCATTTTCTGTTTTTTTTTCTTTACAGCTTAGAAGTATGCCAGCTAACTGGTAATTTTTATTCTTTATAATTAAACTTTGAGCGGAATTACCAGCCTTGTCCCTGATGTCCGTATTAACACCCTTTTTCAAAAGTTCTTTAGCAGTGGCCACACTGTTGGCTTGGCAAGCAATCATGAGTAAACTCCAACCAAATTCATCAACCTTGTTTATCTTATCAGGGTAATGGTGTAACACCTGTTTTATAGTATTAACATCATCATTTTGTACTGCCAGAAACAAATCTTTATCTGATATATTGATTTCGTATGATTGACTCGCGAATCTTTTTGGTTGGTTGTTATCTCGCAATATAGTTGAAACATGCACTATGCTTTCACTAGTACGCCTGGCTTCTTTCACTTCTTCCAGATATATAGTTTTAGCTTCTTCCCCACTCAATGACTTACGTTGTAACACATTTGTTATTTCACATGTATGCCCGTCATCTAGACACCCTGATCGGATAAAATTTGAATATTTATTATTAAACATTATAAATACTCTTTTGGAAAAGTGTGAAGATTTTAGAATTAAAAATAAATTATAAAAAGCTTAGACACAACCACATAATTACTTCACTTTTGTTTGGCAATTATATTAGGGTTGCGCTTTGAGATTGTTTAAGCGAAAAATCGTATTTGATGTTGTCGATAAAAAGAAAATATATCGATTCTTGTCTGAAGATTTAGTATCTTCATTTTAGTATTATCGTATTATTTTTTTGACGTTTCATATTATTTTATTTTAACATGATTCAATAGAAATTATCCACATAAATCAATCAAATCAATAAAGACAAAATACATTCAATAGCAAACTTTTTTTACTTTGGATTTCCCAGGTGTGAGTGACTTCACTACTGCTGTACATCAATTCGAGGGAGAGCAAATTTAAAGAAAATAATTATATAAAACGTTATATATGAATGAGTCTATTTTGTCGGGCATCCAAAAATACTTCTCCTTTTTTATAATTTTTTAAACTATCAAACTAACTTCCACAATTAACACCTTCGTGGATTTTGGAATATTTTAAAATTCAATTTCGTACTTGTACGGTAGGCAACAGGATGAACGTACCCAAATCTGTCAAATTTTAATTTTGAACTTAATCTCTCTATTATAGATTAATATTGATCGCGAAGTTTTGATAGATTAGGGTAGGTTGATCTGTCGTGTGTACCCTGTAATTATATACGTCACACTTTCTGGCGTTACATCCGTCAACACTGAAAATGTACCCCTCCCAGGATACCGGGCGCATCTTCCCTATTTGAATCCCCTCAGTGACGGCCACCCAAGCCGAGGTCCGTGCGTTAGATACGACTTTGGGTTATTGCCGTCGGCCTCGTTCCGATCCCGCCACTTTGCGAGCGCGGCCTTTTTCTCCTGTGATGCTGAAACTGATGCCAGAGTCAGTCAGCATTAGGTGCGTGCCAAAAAAAACTGAAAATGAAACGTCGAATTTAAATAAATGTAAATACAAATTTATTACTTAGAATCCTTTATATTAATTTATTTAACTGAAAGGTCATTCACACGCTCGACAAGAAATCTCAAAAACTACAAGTGCTACATGTTTTAAATTTTTCATAAGGGTTTTTTTATAGACGTGGTCGCTAAGACGGGAAGGCCGTTGCGCTGCTGCAACAATGTGTCAACAGTTCAGAATAACAAGAATTTAATTATTTGTAAGTATTTTATATCTACCTAAATAATAAGAATAAAGAACAAGACATCAAAAAAATAATATCAACACCAACCTACTCATAGTCTAAATAAAAGGTCTATTTAAAGAATAAACTGAATATCCCTGCTGTGAAAGAATAATCAATACGTGAAATGTATGATTAGGTACTATCTAAACAGATACAAATTAGTCTTGAGGTATTTTTTAAAAGAGCCTAATGCTGGCTGACTCTAATTTTAGTAGTGAACAGAATATTAGATTAGACATACACTTAAAATATACCTACTTTCATGAAAGTGCTGTAGTGTACTAGCAAGAGTAGAATAGTACGTACTTACGTACGTACGTACAGGTATCGTAAGAGGCGAACAGTGTAGCTCAAATACAAGGTGGGAATTGGCAGAGGCAAGTTAAGACCTCAAGTGAACTGTAACGGGCATATCCAGAGCTTATGGACCTCTAAATGGGACTTTGCATTCTGATGAAGATGAGGCGTTGAAGAGTCACAGAGATATACTCATTCGAACGAAGAACGTATCCGTGTCTGGGGAAAACCTTGTACTGTTCGAAACGAAAATCGGCGACCTTTTAAACAAAAACAATGGGCATCGATTTCCATTAGTACATTTGTAGTTAATGTAGAAAGGATTTGGCAATAATAGTTTTAGCGAATACTCATCAAAACTCGCAGAATCGTTGGAAGTACAATTACTTCCAACAGTTTTGACACGATGACTAGTGACTAGTCATCGTGTCAAGTATAAGTAATAAGTTTGTAAACAGGCAGTATATAATGATCATGGAAAACAACAAAACTATAAGAAATGTCCGTGTTGTACCCACAATAGTATCTGCTGGAACTCGCTTCTTAAATTACTGACTCGTATACTTAGGACAAGTAGTTCAGTTCGGTATGTCCAACTTTAAAAAAGAGGCCAATCGCCGGATCCATTTCGGTTAGGCAGCGTTCGGAAACATCCATCTTCTCGTCTAATATACCTCAAGTCAAAATTACTCAATGTGTGTTGTTTTATGACAGCGAAACATAATCTTTTACTATTTGTCTTATTAGCCAGCTCAAAATAACTTGACAAGCTATGAAGAGGAGTTGTTCTGAGTCTTTTTGTGCAATCGATATGGATGTCCTTATTCCTGATTAGATTGTGCCAAAGTTGTCGACACAATTCGGGGGATTACCGGTCCATACAACCGGTCCTATTGAAAATACTCTTGGGGAGTTCTATGTCCACTTGGACGTACTGAGGTTGATATGATGCTTGTGCTAACTAGAAAACTTTAATTCCAATAAAAACTTTTGGCTAAAATTTGATTAGGATAGAATAACTTGACAGTTGTTATAAATATAAGTGTTTTAATTTTACATAGTGCATTATTATTTAAAATAAAAAATATTTCTCTTGTTAAGTTCTATTTAAAAAAAAACACCAGCAAAAGCTAATTATCATAAAGTTTTTTGATATAACTTATATCAAAAAACTCAATAATCATTAGCTTAAGCTGGTATATTTCAATGGCTCTGTATATGGCATTTAAGAATGAAAAAGTTAAACTAAACTGTTTACTTTCACAAATACTAAATATTTCGACAAAGTACCTACAAATTTTTAATAATATAAATAATATTGAATAAAATATTTAAATCATTATATCTATCTCTGTTCATAATAATGTCGTAAATACGAATCAGAAATTGCTTGAATATGTATAAACTTAAGTGTAGTTTTGGCCTCCATGGCCCAAACATTCAATGTTTTTTTTTTAGAAATATGGGGTTGTTATCGAAAATATTTTAACCATCAAGTGGTGGTGACATTATAAGTCATTATTTGCATGCTTTTCGTATGATTTATCAACAAGTCTACTATAATAAAAGAAACAACAATTAGACAAAAAGATGTTATTCATTTTATAGGTTTTTGGTTGGTTATCAAATAATAAGAAAATATATTTAAAATGTACATATATTTGCATTTACTTAGCTGATTATTAACACAATTGTAGACTTATAGCTTTAACAAGTCCCAGTTATGTAATAATCAAATGTCAAAAAAAAAAAATTAAGTTGCCTGCACAAAATGAAAATTTTGTTAGTTAATAATTTTATTGTTTATTCTGAACTAATTTAGAATGTCTATATATCAAATGCGCATATACTAAATCCGAAATATATAACATTTGCTAAGATTATGGATTAACAACAGTTTATATAATATGGACTACTATTTAATAATTAAAATAAAATAATGTTGTAGCCTATAATGTACTTTAGTATAGATATAAAATTCCTTTTGAAAATATCCTTTTTTCTTGTTCGTCAGATTTTATTCTTGTTATATATAAAGTATCTTCAAAATAATATAAAAATTGTTAATGTCGTCCTTAATTTAAGTTATTTTACGATAGTACATACTAAAAATTTTATAACTCTATGAATACAAAACTATTGAGTTATTTGACTTATAAGTAAACAAGACAAGGACTGTTTTAACATTTGAGAACATAGCAAAATGGACACTAAGTAACCATATATTATCTAACAATATTACTAATACTAACATATTCAACAGCCACTAGTAGCATTTATGTACATAAGTAAACCTTAGATGAAACAGTAATTAATTCAGATCTAAATTGCAAATCATGAAAATTAATTGAAAACATTATTCATTTTGATAGTTCTTTAGCAATAGTTTTCAATGCTTCTGTTTGTTCCTTTATCAATTTCAGCTTTTGACGAAGATAATCTTTTTTATAATTAATGAAATCCTCCTTCAATTGAGCTTTTTTCTGTTCTACTGAAGCAAGAAGGTCACAATTAAAAAAGCAGTTATTTGAATGCTTATCACTACTTCTTGTGGACATCTTCACTTTTGGTTCTTTATGCTCAGTTGATCGCGCAAATACTTTCACCTCTGGAGGAGATTCAGGTTCACTGTACATAGCTGATTCAGCCTCGTTGTTGAATTCTTCTTGTGTGTCAGTGTCTAAGGGAATAAATTCAGTGGCTTCCTGATAACTTGTAGTGGACGAAACGTTCTTCAAACCTAATGCTTCCTGTTCTGCAGCTGTTAGCATTATAACTGATGGTGGAACTTCACCATTTATTTCGGCTTGTCTTTTTTTTGTCTTAGATCGTAAATCTTGCCAAGTCTGAAAGAAGATTTAAATTATCGGTTAATAAAGTAATAAAACAGATTTAAACAAACACGTAAATATTGTTTAGGAAGACTGATCTTAAAACGAGATAATTAGTTCAGATTTGGACTGATATTCATTCATACTTTTCTCCACTGACGCCAAGTTTTTCTCGCTCCCGGCCCGGGGACGTTGTTGCATTCGTTCGCGATACTCTGCCACAGCTTTTGGGAGTCGCTGTAGTTAAAATCCTGCGTCACTTTGCAGGCTATCAACTGAGGGTGTTTCGTCACTAGTTCTGCGAGTTTCTTCTTTTGTCTTGCTGTAACATACATTCCCCTTCGACGTTTTCTATCATCCATTATTCAAACAAGAATCATGACAAAAACTTGGATCAATTGAACAAATACCTGAGATATTCATTGCATTACAGATAAATATGTAACGCCTGCAACAGGGATTCCATGAAATCGATTTATTGTTGTGGAAAACTTTCGCAAATCTACTTTCATTGAGGTTTTAGTAATTGTGCTTGGTGCCAGCCAGCTTACTAGCATTATTTTTGTCAATTGGCTTGACAGTTGCATTTTTTTTACATTATGGAATGAAATTACACAGCCGGGGATACAATTTGATTTCGTATTTATGTTCTGGTGGCTAAATAATATTCCAGAACTGGCAAGTGTTTGGTTTTATTTTATGGCAACACCACACGTCAATATTCCTATTTCAGCCATTTTGTTTTACTGTCAATCCAATATAATTACTCGCCTCTTCCGAGTTGTGTCGTCATTCATAATTCGTAATCCTCAACGAATGGAGGAAAGTGCGTCGCAGATAAATCATTAAAACTGACTCTAAAATATTAATCGTGTATAGTAATGATATGACAAAATTTAAAACGTAAATCTGTTTCGTGATATAGTGAGTAGCGATGGCCAGTGCAAATGGAAAGTATTTGTACCGATTTCTACCCATCTTGGGGTGCCTTTTGCTGATAAATCTTGTGGAATACGTAAGTTTTTTGAGCTGATTTATTTTCTTTGTTCCACACTAATTATATTTTGTGAAAGCGTTTGAGTAAATATATAAAGTTTTAGTAACTTACCCTTACATTTTTTTGTAATTACCCACTTCAATATTTAATGGTTTGCTACTACAATGGAAGTCATGTTTAGATTTGTATGGATGACTAATTTAGTAGAACATCTCAAAAGCGAATGGCATATATTTTACGAGGTGTAATTAGATTAGTAAATAACGCCATAATGATAAGCAATACCAAATATATATTTTGTATAAATAAGTTATTACCTATTAATGTTTTAATACTGAGTTGACTAAATAATAATAAATAAGTCTTGCTTCTATAGGTAGTATGCTATGCATATTGTTGATGTTTGAAAATTACTAATCAATCTACTTCAATATTCACTTTTTTACATGGTAATCTGAACTGTAGAAGTTAGTTAATTTTATTTTCGTAAATTATTTTATAGTATTTAACACTTTCTAGCAATTGCACTAGTGTTGATATTTTCTTGTTGGGGCTGCCTGTGCAGAAAGTTAGAAAACTTTATACATATTCTTAGGTTTATCTTATATGTTACTAACACATTAATTATGATATGTGATGTTACACATATATTTTTTGAACTGCATATTTGAATCTACTTATATTTTTTATATTAACCAATTTTAACATTACTATAATAATCTTTATACACTTATCTAGTACAGTTTATGCTACAATGATTAATATTTATCTCATTATAATGATTAGGATAATCGGGAACACCACAAACTAAAACAAAACTAAAAATTAATATTGACTTTCTTAAATAATATCAAACTAGCCATAACATAATTTGTTAATTATTATTTTAAGCTTATATTTAAAATTACACACTTTTTGTTTGATGTGCTAATTCATATGTTTTACATTTCATGTTAAACATTTTGTTTGTACCTTAAGCAACCATTTACAACAATAATTAGTAGATTACTGTATTATTTTGGATATAGGTGCACAAGTTGTAATTAAAATTCAAAGTACAGGTTGGGAAAACCTTATTCTTTTTTCAAACAGGTGATATGACTGAAGACTTAACCTTTCCTTTGTAAGAAGCCATCTTTAGTATAGAAATCTTATGCATTATTAATTATTAAATTTAGTATGTAAATTTAAATATCATTTAGTATAGTAATGCTTTATTTTTCAAGAAAGAGTATGAGTTATCTCTCTTCTCTCTAGCTCTAGCTATCTCTCTTATGATATTTATTGCTATCAGTTAGGATATAGTCAAATCTAAAGACTTAAGAAATATAATACATATTTATCTTCACTATCAGGATGATGTAGAATGTCTACAGTATGACAAAAAATTTCTCTTAGACATTAATATTTTGGGTATTTTTTTTCATAATTACCACACTGGGTAAGTGGTTACTATCACAAAGTGTGCTGCTCGATCCAATTACTATGTCCCTGGATGGATAAATGCTATCTTTGGTCTGTTACCTCGGTCTCCTGGTAAACCTGCTCCTGAGATGTAGACTATATTACACGTCCAGTAACACACATCTAATATATTGTTCGTTTCTAATGATGTCGACTTAAAAAGATAAAATATACATTTATTACATAAACTAGCTTACATGATGCATGTCAATCAAACATGACAGAATTGGCAATTAATATTAATTTATACCAATAAGGAGTTGGTATGCTTTCAATTGGTCCAGAATAAAGATTTAAATGACCCTCGCTGTGAGTTATTGCCCTGGCTTATGAGGTTTTAATTGGTTGAATGTTTGATGATATATTGTTAAAGATATTGTATATATAACAAACAATCATAAATCTATGAACATTTGTTATGTATACATTTTTAAAACAAAAGTTTATTGAAAAATGTTAAAAAAGTTAAATTCCCATATTATATACTCAGTTAATTGATGTGACAATTCTATAATTCATTTTAAAATGGAGAATACATATACATATTTATAATTTAATTTATTTAGGATAAAAGTAGCCTTAATATATCTTAAAGTTATAACATTGTATTACTTATTCTAAAACCAATAATAGTTATTTAAAAATTCAGAATTTAAAAAATAATCAAGTGTTCAATCGATCAATTTACGCTAGGGAAAACTATTTAGTTTTGTTATTTAACAAATGCAAACAAATAGATTTGTATTTTATATGTAGCTCTACAAAAGTAAATTAAAAGCTCTTAGCATGCACTGATTAAAGTCTCCATTTTAACAACCAAATCTACAATCTAAAAATTCTAAAGTAGTAAAGGATAAACCTTTTTTATGTAAATATGTAACTCGATTATATTGTCTTGTTATCTATATACTAGGTAATAAAGAGTATCTGGTATCTAAGTATTAATCAATTTGCGTTCTCTATACTTGATATTTTTATTATGTTATAATGCTTTGATATTATGGAGGTACAAACCAAATATCTAGTATGTAATAAAATGACATAAAATATATATAATCAGTTGACATAATAATCTAATATATAATGTTTGTGAATTAATTAGCATTGGGTTAATCATAGTAAACATACTTAAAACAAGTACTATTTGTCTTCATCAGGAGTCATGTCTATTCAGATAATATAATTTTTTTAAATCTAAATGATTCACAATATTTTGAATTTATTTTGTGCTTAATTAAGCAGAATCTTGTCTACATAATTGAGAGAATAAATTATGTTAGCATAATGACACCTACTACCGCATTTATTATCATATAATAAAATCGTAACGA
Organism: Heortia vitessoides; assembly: GCA_020976665.1. Lineage (NCBI taxonomy): Eukaryota > Metazoa > Arthropoda > Insecta > Lepidoptera > Crambidae > Heortia > Heortia vitessoides. Next base: position 13,914,931 of record JACJUM010005601.1, read on the forward strand.
AAGACAAACTCAAGGCTTTAACCAAACTTGTTGTGGCAGAAAACTCTGCCCGCGCCTGTGTTAGGAATAGTAATGAATTAAATTTCCTCATAAAATAGTGCACGGCAAGGACTATAGCAACCAGGGTTGAGTTAACTGTTTATTTTTTCACGCAATTTACAATAATCGCAGCCATTAAAGTCGATAATTTTTCGATAGCGCAAATCTTGTCGCCATATAGACTTACGACATATGAACATAAATAACAGCAAAAATAGAGAATACCTACCAAAATTTTTCAGTTTCGCGTTCACTAATTATAGCGTAATTTGATTAGGACTTCGAGAAAAGCGTACGTCCGTTGAACAGTAATAGCCATTATAATTAATGTGCGTTTGTTAAAATTTGCAACTTACGGATAGGTAGAGCGGAAGTTTTTTTTACGAATCTAGTTATTTTTTTATTGTCATCTTAAGTGGCGGTGTGTCGCCTTGATTGTACTCGCTTAACTTGACCCGAAAAATAAGATAGAAGTAAATAATCCAGTTATAATGTTTCTGCTTACTTACAATAAATACTTTAAGGCATAAAATACAACCGTGAAACCTCGTTTCATTAGATTGTATATTTTATATATTTGTTAATAACCGGAAAACGCAAACGTAAAAGGTTATTTTCCTCATATTTGTATAACATCGCCAGTTCTTAATAGCAGGTGTATTACTTCTGAAGTCATGAGTATCTGAAATTAGCTTTTTGTCTGCGACTTTGACAGTATAAACTTTTTTCGAGATAAAATGTAGCCTATGTTCTTCTTAGTTATCCACATCTTATCAAAATCACAAAACTTTGCACAAAAATAAAATAGTTTTATCACCCGAATCAATTCACCGTTAGTTGTACTTTTGCACTTTGATATCTTTACGAATATATTAATGCTAAAGTTTAACAACGCATCGCATTTCAAATTTGCGAGACTTCATCATTACGTATTCTTGGTCAAGGTAATATTTTGTGAGAGTACGAAGAATGAACAGAACAAATACGTCACAATATTTCTTTTCAAATACAGTCCTATTGACTATCAGTGTTGATCGATAACTTGCAATGTTTGTGATCAGTTGTATATATCATGATATAACAGGCAATAGAGCTGTGTCAGCCTTCAAAATTGGCTTGAAGACAAATGCGAAATTATATAGTATGAACTATCATTAGAAGTGTTTAGTTCTGAAGCTGTTGCGTAAAAAAAACAACATGGCAAGTTGAGAACTATTTTACATTCTACTGGGTGTGTGGAAGGCTCGGCTCTTGGCTCGCCATGGATTCCGAGGTTAAATAGGCAATTATGGTTACTACTATTTTGCTAAGGTCTCGCAGAAGGATATCAGATGGAGCTTTTTATACAAAAACATCGCTATTAAAAACTTTTTCCAAGGAAACATTTCATATTTACATTCCTTTTTTACATTCTTTTTTGAATTACAAGTATGGCTGCTTTATTATGATTCAGTATTCGGCAATGCTACTGAGATCGTTACGGACGGTGTGATAATGTATACCGGAAGGTCGCTCGGCCTTGCAGCCTCAGCGTGCAGTCGAATAATTTTAAATGCCTACTTCCTCACAACATGACTTTTTTTTCTGTTAATATTTGCCAAGCATTTAAATGTTTGAGGTTTATCGACATGTTTCTGTAACTTAGTATTTTATATTGCTAAGTTAGCAAACAAGCATACGGTCCTCGTTGTGGTAAGGGTCATCGTCGCCTGTAGACGCTCGTGTCGTCGCAAGAAACACTAGCGTAGCACCCTTGTGCCTTAAGCTATTTTGCCAAATTACTCAGAAATTCACTGTCCCTCTGATTGTTTAAACCGGAACACGGTAGTGCGAGTATAGCAGTTTCGCGAAAGAAACAGGCGAGAGTGAGGTACTCAAGCAGACGACCATTCTAAAAAATCTACCTCAATTGTATCGATTTGTTCTACTAACAAATATTATGGCCTGACTGAAGGTACTACAGCAACTAAAAACGGATATCTTAGCTGTCAACCTGTTTAATAATAATCATGTAATTTTAACCGTTCATTAACCTAGATATTAAACCCATAGCAGGTTCTTAGACAGGCAAGGGATATTTCCAAGGAAATTTTCCTCTGCTGGCATATATATAAACACAATAGCAATATTATAAATTTTATAGAATGCCTGTCTGATTGTTCCGCTTTCATGACATATTTGGTGGACCTATTTAGATGAAATTAGGTATATGTGCGGTTTGATTTCTAGGGACATATCTTTGAGGCTTGGCTCCTGGGAATATAAAAATTCCTAAGGTCACGATAGTAAAGCCGCAGGCAGAAAGCTAGTAGATAATAATTTATGCCTGCAGTCAATGCCGTCAAATTTTTATAATTTTTAAATCAATATAGAGTAACAGAAGCAAGTGTATGTACATATATAGATAGATATACATCTAGTTAAGATTTGTTTACATAAATGCATGAGTAGCATAACAAACATTTCCGGATACCCGTACACAAGTCTAACAGGATGTGATAGGAAACTTGTGAACTTGCATGTTTGGTAAATGTGGGGAATTCAACAAAGCCAACGCATGTTATTGATTGATCGCTCCCTACTGGGGTTTCCATCCCTTGCAGCGAGGGATGTACATGGAAGTATAAAGGCGGTAAAACCCTGAAGTCATTTAAATTATGATCAAATCGAAGGGCTTTAAAACGCGGTTTATTTAACTAATTTTTGTTCGACTTTCGGTTCGGAATTTTTCATGTTATATACAATTACTACAATCACTAATAATTCATTATACATCATCATCAAACCAGCCATTAGAAGTCCACTGTTGGACATAGGCCTTTCCAAGAAAAGTGGTTGTTGCCCATAATTGCCGCGCTGGGCAAGTTTGTTGGCAATCGCAGAGCGCAGATTTCGCGACAGGGATGCTGCTGCCCATCCCCTCCCTATGCATTTGAGCTGCACTGTTAAGGATGGATATACCGCTATCTTTCGGTTCTGGTACCTTAGTTGCTCTTACGACACCTGGTGCAGTGGGAGGTACTATTCTACTTTGCTGGTACCTCACGGCAAAATATAATATTATTATTTGTTTTATTTTTCTTTGTAATTATTAATTTTAACTTGCGTTCCACGTATTATGTTAATATTTAGTTTGCTTATTAAAAAAATATTTTATAACTTGTTTATCATTTGTAAGTACGAGAAATAACAGGGAAGTGTCCCTGTTATTTCTCGTACTCGTTATCTCGATGATTCACAGACAATCGGATACTTGGCTCGCAGTGACTCAGAGCAGTATCGAGTTTGTCATTAATGTATGCGCAGTTCCATTCAGAGGTCTTCAAACCTTCGGTGTGCCCGTAAAAGTTCATGTGTCTAGTCTAATATTCTGTTTACTATAGCCGTTCTATGTACCCAATTTTGATTCATTTGCATCAATTCAGATAATAATAATGCATCTTAATGCAATTGTCTTTGAGTTGTCAGTATCATCTACCGACAATGATATCATGCTGACACTTTTTAAATTTGGAGTAATACAAAAAAAGTTAGTCACTGGATTTTATTGTTTTTTAAAGTATAAAGTATTATTATATAAGTAATATTTTTTATTAAATAAAAATTACGTCATTATATTTGTTTACTTCCAACGGTATAGTATGGAACTGGCCTAGATGTTTAACAACTGTGATCTCTTACACATCGATTACAGAACTCAATACAAGTGTGTCCATGATACGTCAGTTTGTTGTAGTATTGAATACAATAATACACCGAATTACACTACCCCGTTTTTATCGAATTCAAACATACGCGGTTTCACTATTTGATATCATAGCAGCCTTAAAAACATCCACTGAACATAGGCCTCAATGTATAAGCGAGAATTTGCCCATAATTGCCGCGCTGGGCAAGCGTGTTGGCAATAGCCAAGCGCAGCTTTCGGGTTGGGGATGCTGCTGCCCATCCTGTGTATATTCACCATTCTGTCCTATCTGTCTTTGATAATATGCAGTTTACGCTCCGAATAGTGCATTTCTTTTTTTTATTGATTGAATACTCATATCCTGTAATTTTGGAGGACATAACTATAAAAATATGTCCTACGTACGAAAAAACCTACGTATAACACGTGAAAAACGTTAGAATTAGTTACAGAGTTAACAAAACATTAACAGTTTTTAGCCGTGAGGTATCGGCAGAGTAGAATAGTACCTTTTCCTGTACCAGGTGTCGTAATAGGCGATTGAGGTATCAGAACCGACAGATGGCGGTATACCCATCCGAAACTGTGTAGCTCTAATGCACAGGGCGGGGGTGGGAAGCAGCAACGCTGTCGCAAAAGCTGCGCTCTGCGATTGCCAACTCGCTTGCCCAGCGCGGTAATTATGGGCAAATTTCCCCTTTTTTGGGGAGGCCAATGTCCAGCAGTGGACTTCCAATGGCTGATATGATGAAAACCCATACTAATACTTTGAATGTAGATAGATTAAAAGGCTAAAAGGCTCTTTTGATACCGGAAATGCTCCCGCTTGCAATTGATTTAAAGTTGAAGGTTTTATTACATGAAACGTAACTTATAATGAAAACATAGATTATGACTATAGTTTGTCAAAACACCATGTTAGCTGTAATGAATTACTGAAAGGGAACGAGAGGTAATCAAACTGTATTCAACACACGGCATTCATCGGTCAGCGCACCCCACCTACAGTAAAAGTGGTGGGTGGAATTTTTCTATTTCTTTCTATACAACTTTTAGTTACGATAAAAGAACCTTTTTATGGCAGTATTTCATTGAAATAGTACTGCATTTAGAATAAACTTTATTACAAAACGTGTTTACAGTCGGTGGATATATATGTTTTTGAATATTGAAGGAATGTCTTAATTATGTAAGCTGTTTTTTGCTGTTGTAAAAGTATATTTTATTTGTATTTAAAATTATATAATAGTAGCTTATCGCCCGCAGAAATCTATACGTATAGTGTTCATATTATGTCAATTCCTGCACTAACTTTCCTGAGGTCAATAGTCTATAAAGAAATCATTTCATAGAAATTGTTAAATCAATTACGCGGTGCGATCGTAACAAACGGATGGACACACACATTTCCTTGTACTGTGAACCAGAAAACAGGAGGGCAAAACTTATACGAAATCGAAATTTTTGCAAATACACAAATTATTTACTTATTTGTCCGAGCGGTTGCGTGAGATGCTCGCAAAAATTCCAGTTAACTCTCCCCAGAGCAATATTGTAACAGTAGACACTTATTGCAACGAACGAACGACACAAAATAAAACGTAACATCACTTTCTAATTTGCATCGGGCTTACCAGGAATCAGATATGAATGGAAGCAGTTTATTGATTTTCCTCTCCCATACATGTATTCAGGTTGCACTTTTATGTTATGTATTTCGTCGAGTAAATATGTAAACAATTTACAGCTAGTTGTGATTGAAAATCAAGCGGTCTAAAGGTCATTGTCTAAAGAACTTGTTTAATCTATTGATGTATTCTAGTGTTGTCGTCGTTTCGGACAGATATGACCTAAAACCGTTATTCGTCGTGTCAAGAACTTCATGAATGACATGTTTGTTCACGCTATCAAACATCGATCGTCAGTTCTATATAAATAAATAAACAACATTTCACACATGGACCTGACTCCGTGATATGTTGCTTAAAGCACTTTTGTTACTGACATCAGGCGACCGGAATATACTACAAAATTACATATATTTAACACCTCAAACACAGAACAAATATAAATATCATTATATAAATACTTGTCTTGAGTGGGGATTGAATCCACAACCTTTGGCGCTCAAGATAGGATCACTACTATATGCGCCATGGGACCCGTCAATACTGAACTTCTATATTAATGTTGATACGTTATGGAATAGGTCGTAGCCTATCGAATATCCATGTCATTATATTCAATACTAATGGTAAATGCTTTGACTAATATTCCCTTTGAGCGGTAACAGTTCGCCCTCATATAGTTCTATTAAAAACTATTACAATATCGAATAACGGGCCCGCATCTATCTTTACTGCTGCCCTATATTATACCCGTATTTGCTGAATAATATAAATCTAATGCCGTCTGCATCCGGTACTCGGTCATATTTTAAGCCATATGGTATTTCACAATTGTGAGCCGTAAAGTTTTCGGTGTTAAGTATAATATCGTTTTGCGCGCCGATTTGTTTTCTATTGACTTCCAAAAATATCGGGTGTATATGGATGATGGTTTGACGTAGCTGGAATCATTTTAAAGTCATAGCGCCGTGCGAGCATATCGGTCGGTGTGCCTCGGTGGCTCGTGCTGGAAAACGTTAATGCATTATGTATTATTTTTTGTTTGTCGATATCTGCCAATGGTAATAAAATTATGTTTATATTTCAATACATTCGAATAATGCGCTAGGTGACTGTGGTCAATGCAATACAGGAAATACTTTAGAATATAAACTTCTTCTGTGTGAAATTCCTATTAAATTGGTAATGACAGCATTTGAATTGTGAGAGTGGAGAGTGATCAAATTGAAGTGGGAACGTTTGGCCATTTCACTCTTTCGCATAATACCAAACAGCGGTGACGTCACAGTATATATCTATCTCAGTAGGGTTAGTGCCCTTTCACAACAAATAAGTAAAGTTATTTACCTTCTTTTTATAATAAATAAGTTCCCACAACATCTCTGACATTGACCTGACTCCGTGATAAGTCGCTTAAAGCTCTTGTGTTACGGACATCAGACAACAGAGAGATCACAAATATACTACTAAAGTACATATATTAACCCTTGACTGGTATCGTAAAATTGACTTTGTGGGGGAATTGGTTTTGTGGGGGTCGCGCGGTCCCCTTTAAAAACTGGCTTCTAGGATGCAAATGTGCGCAATTATATTGTAGCTTTATTTAAAAATAATAAAAACAATCTTTTTATATTGAATCAAACATTTATTATTCATGAAATTCTTTTAACTTGATTTCTACCCGAAATCACATCGCGCCGTTGTCACTGATATCTTTTTGTGAATAGCCCCTCAACATAGATTTGGTATTAGAATCTGCGTCCAATACCTCTGCTATCGCTTGAGCACTTAAAGGGCTCGCCATCTAGACAAAATAACTGTAAAATTTACGAATATATGAAATCAAATATCTCACGTAACTGGCATAGTGGGGGGCGTGCGGCCCCCATAACGTACGTACCTTCGCTCTGGTAAGAGCTGTAACGCCGAACCTCTGGCATCCGCCGCGACTCGCGACGTAATGAGATTACTCAAAATGGCATCCGCTCACGGTGCATAGTTATAAAGTTATTCATAAAAATATCACACGGGGACCGCGCAACCCTCACGGAACCAGTTAAGGGTTAAAAGGTTTTTTTTTTCGATAAGAGTTGTGTGGACCAAATATTTTAAGGAACCATAATGCTTTCAGATATATTATTTTCGGCTATAAAAAAATCTAAACGGCTTTAAACTGGATTTGGATGGATATACCGCCATCTGTCTTTTCTGTTACCCGAGTCGCCTCTTACGACACCGGATTTAATGGGAGGTACTATTCTGCTCTGCCGGTACCCCACGACTAGAAGTGTAGTCACTGCAAACTATCTATATCTTGTATGTTTTCCTCTCGTGAATATTTGAGTACCGTGCGGGTCGTACACGGAAACGACTATTTGCTTCTGATTGCGGAAATGTAAATAGATAGCGCGATAGTTTCTACTCATTTTCCGATTTTTATATTTCCCGGTCGTTTTAATTACATTACCACTTATCTACATAGATATGTTCCCACTAATCAGTTGATATGGACGTTGAACCGAATCAATAATCGACTACCTACACGTAATTTTTAACGCCACATCGCATGCCTATTGTTTACTTATATATTTGACTTTGATAAATTGCGAATGATAAAATCACTGTACTCACCTTGTTGTTTTGTCTCGATTTGTCATGTTTGTGTGTAATTAAAAGGCTCTTTATCGACGTATACTGTGAATTTGGGCTAAGATTGGACAAATTGGAATGAAACACGCGATTGACTTACGAGTTGTTTAAAATTATGTATACTTGAATTTATATATATTTATGTTAATTCTTGATGAATTAATATCCCAAATGTTCTCGTAATTATGTTCTGGTATATGTCTTATACTGTTTAGTATCACATTTCAAGTATTACATATGTTTCTTCTGTGTTTGTAATTAACAAAAAAGCATAATAATATCAAGAAAAACTGAAAATTATTCTCAATTTAACCAAAATATTAATGTTATATTTGGCGCCTTGTTGTTTGATATCCGTAACGTTAGTAATTTAAATTACTTATCTTGAAGTCATGTTAATACATGATATGTTGTGTGAACTGGTTAAGACATTTGAAATTCTATTTAGATATCGCTTTAGGTATTAGATAAGAAAAAATAATACGCAGTTAGTATTCATTGATGAAATAAAAAGAAATATGTCACGTGTTTTTAAAAATGTATGTTTTTCCAGATACCAGTGGCTGCAGCCGAGGGACAATGTGTGTGGTACGGAGTTTGCTCAAATTCAGCAATGCATCAGACAAATTGCCGCTACGATGGGCCGGCTAAGCCCGTCGATAGTGAAGGCATGGTGAGTTTAGTTTTAGATATTTCCTATATATTCCATGTTTGAGGATAAATTCTTATTGTTAAGCTTAAATATCTATACTTATGTGTGTGCCATCTTCATCTTCATACCAGCCATTGAAAGTGCACTGCTGGACATAAGCCTCTCTAAGAAAGGAGGTTTTTATAATTTTATAATTGCCGCGCTGGGCTAGCGTGTTGGCAATCGCAGAGCGCAGCTTTTGTGACGGGGATTCAGCTGCCCATCCCCGTCTTGTGCATTTGAGCTGCACTGTTTAGGATAGATATACCGCCATCTATCGGTTCTGGTAACTTTGTCGCCTCTTACGACACCTGGTGTACTGGGAGGTACTATTCTACTCAGCCGGTACCTCACGGCAAGTGTGTGCCGTATTTAAGGTGAATTCGTTTATGCGTTGAATTTCTAAATAAATCGGCCGACAAATAGTGGTATGTCCACTAATAGTGCAGCTAAAATGAAACCGGCCGGTGATGTCAGCAGAATTCCTTTCGCAAAGCCCTGATCTGTGAATACAACCACGCCTACCCGGGGCGGCAATTATGGGCAGGATCCTTCATTTTGTGTCCAGCAATAGACGTTCCATGGCTACTGGTGATGATAACGGGTCACTAGAAACATGTTTGTCAAAACATACCTGTCTAACTAGATCCTAGTCTCCGTGATTGATAGTTTTGTTGATTTTGGTCTTAATCCCCCAACGATTGATTTTGTTCCGATTGGATTTCAACTACCCCTCCGAAGGGCGTTGCACAGTTTAACTAGGTCACCGTACGAGGTTGCTCGGTGCGTCTATATTTAGCACAGCGTGCATCAATGACGTCACAATAGTCCTACTTTTTCGGCCGACATGAGAACTTGACCTGGCATTCAATTTACAGGTTTAACTGTTCCGCTAATGTACCATCGACTTGGCGAGGACATACAAAATATTGAGACAGATTAGTGCTGTATCATGATAAGATCATAATATTTGCAGTAAGTTACTTATACAGCAGGTCATTCTAGAGTTCATAGCTAATAAACAACGTGATCGGAAATTGGCCGTTGACCAGGTCCGATGGCGCAGATGGTAGTGATCCTATCTTGTGCGCCAAAGGACGTGGGTTCGATGGGTTCCTCACCCAGGACAAATATTTATATGATGATATTTGTATTTGTTCTGTGCCTGGATGTTGAATATTTAATGATATCTGTAAGTGCTTTAAGCGACTCATTACGGAGTCGGGTATGAGATGGTGTGTGAATTTATTATTTTTACTAAGTTAAGACTTGCTCATGCAAACGATCGCCCAATTAATAATTAGTACTACTGCTGTTGACATCTGAGTAGCCTTGCTTTAGGTTTTACTGTTACGGTTCTATTATTTAACCTTTGAGTATGTCTCGTTTTCAATTTCTCTGTAAAGACGTTTTGAACGCGAAATTAGCAGCCACCACCTTAAGTTACAAGTTGGTGGAAATAGGCATGAGGTAATTTATTTGTATATTCGAATAATGTCCTACGAGACTAACACAGAGGGTTATCTATTTTCTGTTCTCAAGAGCATTCGAGACTAATGAATGGCATGTCATGTCAAGTATCCATGACACCGTGGTAATAGAAAACTCATTCTTATATATTTTATCTTCTATTTTTAATGCTGCTTCCTATCTTATCTGAGTGGTGGTGGTGGTGGTGGTGGTCTAAGATTATTTTCAATATTTTTTTTACAGATAATTATAAAAATTAATTTAAAACAATGCAAATAGTTTTTAATACCTGAGTGTCATTTGTTTTTTTGATAACCACGTTACAGTGGTTTCTATGCGAAACAATGTTGCAGTTATGTGGTATCGATCAATTTGCGCGTCAAATTAAATTAACCTTTGATCTCAGGCTAATCTCTTTGTGTTTACAATGTATTTATCGTTGCCTTTGTTTTGCTTTTCTATATCAATGAGAGCTTTCTCGGTAATTATTATATGTAGAAAAGATTTGATTGTTAGATAAATAAATATATTTTTAATGTTGCCATGTCTAGTGTCGACTTGTATCGTTACCTCTGCTGGATTTTTACGTCAACGCTCTAAGAAGCATAATAACATGCAATACAAGTTAATGACTCATTAACGTGTTCATTTATATTTATTTTTAACAGTTGAATACGATTTAGTGCTAGAATATTTTTCCATGTAGTAATGTCGTGTCAAGAAGATACTCATTCTTATGGCGGATCAAATCGAAAAATTTCAACTTTCTACCTTCTGTTAGGTTATTAAAGTTGATATTGGAATGGTTGCGAAATAGAGTCCCATAATATGTTTAACACTCAATAGAATAATTCTATATACATCATGTTAGTTTTAATAAACTAACCTTAACTTGAGCTACTAAGGGGTGTAAAACTAGTGCCATGGCGTCGTAATTTTCTCGCCTGTCCATGTGTTTACCGCAGTACCAGCCGATGCTCGACCTTGCCCGCTTCGCGTAATTTATGCTGGCTTTACGAAGGCAGAAATAGAGATTACTCATTGGCGGGGTAAATATGATTATGACCAATCAATGGTCACGTAAATGACGCAGAACGAAGCTGATAATGCTTTTAATGTATACTTGATCAGGTGGCCATATCTCTGATTCTAACGAATTCTTTATAACAATAAAACACAATGATTCAGTAATAAAAAGTAGTGATAAGCTTGCTTATCTGTACTGTTTATCTCAAATTGACAATAAAATTCTAGAGGATACACTTTTAAGAGCTGATTCAGGTGTGCGGTGACGTCACGCGACGTGTGAATAAAGATAAGCACGATATCAACAAAGTGAACTGGTGACAAAGCCAATAAGCACAGCCGTGTGATATAGTGCTCCGAAATCTAATGCATCACCCACCAAATGAGTTTGCTAAAAATATACCAATATGTATTTCCAGAACGTATTTTGCAAGATTGCGGTTGTGGCGAAGCACGGATTGTGCATTTATAACGTGGTTTATACTTTCTTTCTTTTTCTACGGTCTATATGCATATTAGATAATAGAGACATATTAAGAATAATAAGATTGTGTTATAAACTGTGCAAGAATAACTTAAACTTGCATTTAATTTTACAAATGTTATGTATATGTTATTATCCTTGCTCGTGTATAATTTCTGTTCTTGAACTTCATGAACGTGTTTTGGACGCTGGCCAAGGGTTTGAGCTGGATTGATGTAACTATTTCATAATAATAACCTTATGCTTATGGTTATACAGGCTTAAATTGCTTGTTAATTTTTATCGTGACTATAGCATTGATTTGCTTTTTGTTTACAACAGCGATGAAGTCAGCTTCCCGCATGGTAAACACAATACCCCTGATAAGAATTAAACTCTAAAGTCCATATTGTTTAAAATAGATTCCTTTGAGTCTATGGTCATTCGGGTATAATTTCTGAATGGTTATGTTCTATGCTTTTACGAAGGTTACACACAAAATTTGTTTTTTCGTTATCGAAGGGCGGGAAATACAATTAAACGACATAATTTGTATAGAAACACGTATTTCTAATCCAATTACAAGTTCGGCCGGGAGTCTTATCGCTTGCCCTGTCAAATGATTTCGCACCGATCAATAATGTTAATAAGTCTGGGCTCGTCTCCTTGATTTAATAGGTTCATCATAAAGAATTTAAGAGATTGTAGAGAACATAAACAAGCTTGGTTTGAACTGATGACATACAAGCATTGTTAATCATCAGCAATATTTGAATGTATCCTCTGCAGTGCCATTTGCTTTTCCATTGGATGAAGAGCACGAGGCATAACCCACCACCTCTCCAATAAGCTTTTTTACTTAATTCATCAATGGTGGTTAGCCTTCGATTAATTTTAGATAAAGCGACAATTTGGTACGGTTTTTTTCGCCGTGCTCAAAAATACTTAATATTTATTAAAACACATCTTATAATTACTTTACACTATACTTTTGTACTAATTTAACACTCCGTCCTTCGGTGAAAACGTTCTGGCAATTCTTTTTTTATAGTGCGTTGGTTAGTAATTAAGTAGTTACTGGCGGGAATGGCAGATTATCTGCATGAAAATTGGATTTATTGAAAGTTTGAATTTTTATGTCTATCCCATATCTATGTGTGTGTGTACTATGAGAACGTGTTATGGGGAGTTATTTTACAAGATTTTATAGGATGTAGTTATTTTGTTATGTACCACTATGTCTAGAACAATGACGTCCACATTATTATGGAAGCAATTATAATGCATGATTATATCGTTATGCAATGCCAAGGTTTATTCTGGGCACGAAATTGTTGCCTTTTGGAACATTCCATATGCTACTACAGTTTTACAACAAACCGGTTTGGCAATCCATCCGGAAGGTGTGTTAACATACGACCGAACTCACAACTCGAATTTTACGTTGGATTCAGTTTTTTATGACGGATATTCATTTCATTGTACGGTTTAATAATTATTATTATTCCATTGTTTTATAATTCTTGGAACATATTAGATCTTCGCATAGCTGGCTCGTTGTTTTGATTGTGGTATGGCGTGACATTGATAGTGCCGCACGCAACTGACGCGTGACGTTTTCATTTGTTCTTTGCTCTGATTGGATGAAATGCATAACCATCTCGGAATAAAGACTTCGATTATACATACACATCTAACTATAATGCCTTTGTGTACCGTGTATAAAGTACACCGGTTGATTATTCCGAAGCAAAATATCACCATCATGAAAATATTTCAATTAAGAATGCATAAGATTCTCTTTAATTTCAACAAAGAGGACATTGGAATTACTAATTACGTTTGGCGTCATTTGTGATTTTGTTGGCATCGTTCTAGGTTCGTGATAATTTATTTTCATAAGAAGGATAAAGGGGTCATTACTCTTGCTTCGCTTTGTTTTAACAGCGGTTCGCTTTACTCGGAACTCTTTGTTTGGGTGGTTTTACCGTACCTACTTGTTTTGACCAAATGTTCCAGAATATTCCAGTAGAGACATGTATAGCTAGCGATTGTATACGTAACTATCTCTATATATTAAAACCTATATCTAAATCTGATATATGAGATATATTATTGCAAATTTATAATAAAGTGCATTAATGATTTTCTTTTTTGTTTTGTATATGCTGTGTTCATCTATAAATTGTACATTTAGACTTATTATTTAGTTCAAAACCATAGGTGATCCGTTTAAATTAAATAAAAAAAAAACATTAAGGCATCTTCATGTATATTTGAATTGACAATATTATTCGAAAGGAATAATGAATCTATTTAGATTAAACTTCTAGCTAACACGACAAACGTTGTCCTGACTATATTTATGTTTATATCATGAAAAAAATATTTCGATTATAAATTGAGATATAAATTTTATCCACCTCTCAAGTGGGATCGGATCAAACTGTACAAAGGAAGCAAACATTTATTAAAATTGTTTTATTACTTTAGAAATTCATCCCGAACAAATATCGTGACACGAAGTTTATATATAAAAAGATTTGATACGAACAAAACATAATTTGAATTATGATACTCAGAGAAATGGCCAGAGAAAATGGGTACCATTGAATTTCGCGTTTGGCCACATGTAGGCCAACGTGACACGAAATCGATTCGGTAACCGTAATAAAGGTCGTCTCGGTCCTTCGGGATCGGTCAGACGAATGGTATCACGTCATGTGATGTAACAGTATTCTTATGTAACCGGGCACCCTAGCATGTAGTGTGCGTAGCATGTAAATAAATTTCACACTATATCTCATACATTGACTTGACTTCGAAAGTCGTTTAAAGCACGTGTGTTCATCAGACACCAGAGGAATCACAAATATAATACTTAAATACCTACAGCAAACACCCAGACGCAGAACAAACACAAATGTCATCATATGAATATTTGTCCTGGGTGTGGATCGACCCCACGACCATTGAAGCACAAGACAGGTTTACTACCATCTGCGCCATCGTTAGTTATACATTTAGTATTTAAGATTTTTTTGATATATAGAAGATTTTAGTCATCAAAAAGTGTCAAGGTTTTGTTGTGCTTTACTACCTTTAGAGATAATCCTTTTTTGATATTCAAATGTTAACAAAGCAGTGTCGAACTAGTTTTCATTAATATTGTTAGGGGGATTCCCTTCTCATTGTCTAGCTGATCTCCCAACTATATCTCGTAGTTACAATAGCTACTAACAAAATCGCCCTAAAATTGACAATGCCTTTGTTTCGAATCGTCTGCAAAGTTTTGCCTAGGAGATTATTGTCTTGAAAATTATGTTCTGGAAGTTTTTTCGTTTTCTCCACTTACATTAGAGAGTAGGCCAATGTTGTTCTACGTAATTGAGGATTTGATTGGCTGTAAACCTTATAATTAAAGCAATACTGATTATTATTAGCTATATTCTTTTTAATTATGCAAGACCTACCAGATAATTTAAATTAAAGCAATAGAACTGGTATTCAACGTATGAGCCGTAGGACGTCTACTGCCGCTTTTCTACAGGACCTGTTTGTAGGCAAGGCCTGAATTACTTGGTTTACTTAAGTTTTACATGAGGTAGACCTCTTACAAAGGCCGTCTCCATTGGTACCTCACTCTCACCTATTTCTACCGCCAAATAGCAGTGTTCCGGTTCGAGGGATGAGAGAGGCAGTGAAATTATCTGATAAATATGACATAGTATGTTCAGGTTCAGTACACAGGGTGGGCGACCCTAGTGATATCTTTGTGATGAGACGAGCGTCTATAGGCTGCGGTCACGTATACAATTAGCGGATCGTATGCTTGTTTGCTGACTTCATAACATAAATAAAAACATTCCTTAGAGAACAATAAAAAGCCAGACCAAGTCTACCTATATTTTTCGCCCGTTTTTGCCACATTCTTGATTGATGCTCCTATTAGTCGTAGCGTGATGTTATAAAGCTTAAATTACTCCTTGTTATCTGCTAATAGAAAGTATAATTAAAATCGGTCCAGCCGTTTCAGAGATAACCTCAAACAAACAGACAGACAAAAAGTAAAAGAAAATTGTTACATGCATATAGTAAATTGCAGTTATTTTAATGTTACAAACATACAGACAAATTTTACCGACACTAAAATTTCTTACTAATCCAATCCAAACTTTCGGCTGTCGATTGTATTGTAAAAGTATAAAAATGGTTTATTTGTATGATTAGATGCTAGATATGATTGTGATGTAAACGGAGAGACGAATTTTGCTGTTTTTACTCCATTAGCCAATACAATAGCGAGCTATAAAAAAAATACAAAACTAGTCATACTAGTACTATTGCTGCGAGGTCGTGTGGTATATTAATGTTCGTTCGTCTTGAATTGATACTTCGAAGTAACTTGTAGTTTCACCAAATATTATGTTGCACGATACCATCGTTTTCGAAAATGTTTGACATCTCTCTCAATAAATATCCAATGCGACCTGTGATTCTAGTCAGATCATTTTTCCATTTGGTCGTGTTAATTTCGTAGTTAATTCTTAATTGCGACATTTGTCCCAGTGAATTTTTTCCGTGAAGTTATGTATTTTGACCTTTGTTAGCTAACCTCCATCGTAACGACAGTCAGCGCGAAGAAATATTGCTGATTCTTTTTAACGATGCGTCCAATCGCCTTGGTTCGGGTAGTCAATTCAGTCGCCAGTGAGGTCGTCAGTGGGCAGTGGCGTACGCACCGATTAGGAAAGTATTACCGTTTCTGAGATATGAATCCTTTGCCTGTCGTTTTGACGGGTGGTTAGCTGTACCTTAGTTAGTATTCTGGTTTAAATGAGCGTTTGTATTTTTGACGTAAATTGTGACTATTTTTAGGTTTTTACTATGTTTTTGTTGCACAAAGAACTTAGTGACGCTGGTCTGGATGATGGTTCTGACAGTGAGACCGGAAGACTTTTTGATTATATGTATGATCAATTTTGCCTCACTCATTTCAATTATCCAGTCTTAATTTATTGACTTCAGGGCTAAAAGTTATTCCACTTTATTAAAATATTATAGTTTCAACTGATGGAGCCCCGGCTAAAAGTAAGGCTAGCCAAACAATGATGCCGGCTCAAGCGAAAGAAAACATAAGGAACGATCTTTCAATAATGCCATGCACAAGTCTAGAGTCAAATTTTTCTTGAGAAAAATTTTAAAATTAATAACAGTCCGCTAATTCTTCAAGAGGAGAAATCGTAAAAGAAAGACGTGTGAGAAATGCTACTACAGGACGAAGCGTATCGCAAAAACTATTTGCGCCAAATGTGAAGTAGCAATATATGGCGAACATAAAGTTGACTATAGTGTCATATGCGCTCATGCATAATAATTAGTTTTTTATTACAACAACGTTTTTGTATCGCCAAAAGATTGATAGTATGGTAATATTTTTACCCTTTTTGACCCCTATACCAGGTGTCGTAAGAGGCGATTAAGTTACCTGTACCGACAGATAGTGGTATCCATGCGAAAGAGTGCAGCTCTATTGCACAGGGCAGCAGCATCCCCGACGCTATAGCTGCACTCCACGATTGCCAACACGCTTACCCAGCGCGGTAATTATGAGCAAAAAATCTCCTTTCTTGGTGAGGCTTATGTCCAGCAATGGACTTCCAATAGGTGGTATGACAATCACGATTTTTTTGAATGACTTTGTCATTCACTTTGAATGACAAAGTGTATAATGAGAAATTTTTTTATGCCTAAAAAAGTAACCTGTATTAAGAGTTAATAAATGTAATTATATTACAAAACGTTTTCTTATTTCTACACTCTTTCTAAACCCTAATTAAACATATCATGGGATAAAAATAGTTTATTTTCCACCCGTCTTCTCGACGGGTAATTAGCTTAAAGAGAATACTCCAGAAGGTTAGCTAACTAGGGTTAAAATTTATCCAACAAAAAAATTCTTGAAGACAAACCAGTATGTGATTTCGTAAAAGTGTACGGTCTATGTTCTCTTTGTCCAATAAACTATTCAAAGTCATGTTAAACTATTCAACGATGTACGGAAACGGATATAATGTATGATTTGGCTTATTTTATAAATTGGAAACTGACATATGGCGTGCGATGACCTTCGTAATTATGCGAGTAAACGATTAACATCGGATAATGTAAAATTCAATGTCAAACGTCCATATCACCATAAATATTTATTAATCAAATCCAAATCGGCCCTGCCATTATGGTGGTCAGTGCGTACACCGAATAAAATTATCGTAATCATGCAGTATATCATCTCTACATATTATAGAACAAAGTCGCTTTTTCTGTCCTTATATTCCTATGTATGCTTAGATCCTTAAAACGACGGAACGGATTTTGATGTGGTTTTATTTAAATATATACAGTGGTACGAGAGGAAGGTTTATTTGAATTATGCATACTAATATATTAGAGAAACACTGATAATTTTAGAAGTTTCTAATGTTGTTTCGTAAATAAACACATTTTTTGCGATTACATTGCAAACGCTGGCTAAACCCGACGAGATAGATCAAAAAAAGTTTACAAAAAAGTTTGCGATGGTATATGTCTATCTCTTAAGGATTACGTAACCATTTTTATCCTGATTGCACCCGCGCGAAGCTGGGGTGGGTCGCTAGTATATCTATATAAGTATATATATGTAAACTAGATTAGATTTATTATTCTAGCGAACTAATTAACTTAACAAACTAAGCGAATCTATAGCAAACAGTTATCAAAAAGAGTTCTTTTTTGTTAAATTTTTGTTAAATTTAATTGCCACAATAAGTGGCAATTAAATTAAAAAAAAATATATATTAAAAGTTTAATTAAAGTTTTCGTTAAAAGTATGTCTAGTTTTTTAGTTACAGTCTATAGCTTAATCGGTGAACACATTGTGATAAAATTTGTCATGTGAATGACTCGATTCGGGATTCCACATGTAACTTGGTCGCGGAATATGTTTACCTAAAGTAATGTTAAGATAAGATATGTCTTTTTTTGTATGTTTATTTGCTACGATTTAGACCAAAAACTGTTTTACTAATGGAAAGCTACTATATCAGCGGGACACTTAAGCTATATTATATCACTGTAATTACCTGGGTACAGAAACTACGCAGGTAAAGCGTGAGGCGTTGCTAGTAATTTCTAATGATACTAGCGACTTCCCACCCCGGTTTCGCACCAAGCCAGCGAAACCAGAAAAAAATGGTTACAGTAGGTTATCCTTCAGAGATTGACATTTACCACATCGGACTTCTTGTGCACCTTCTTAAGGTGCACAATATTTTAAGTCACCTCGTAGGGTTCAGTAGCGTTTGCAATACAAATAAAATATTTATTTTCGACATCTCATTAGTCTAAAATTATCAGTATTTCTGTACTACATTTTGCATGTGTTATACTTAAAAACCATCCTGTTGAATCACTCTATCGGTAAAATGAACCGCGTTAAAATCCGTCTTGAAGATCAAAGCATACCTAGAGACAGACAGCGGGAAGTGACTTTATGAAGATGGTCTTACGCAGACGCGTGTGTCCGCTAATGAAAGATATTATATACTACTTGATACTATAATCACTTACATGAATTACAAACTGATATAGTTATCTAGGTTATAATTGACATTTAACAGTACAGGATGGTTTATTACATATATAAATATGTACACAGGTATAGTAACTATGATTAATTCTTTTCTAAACTTGATCTATTTGTGTTCGGAACCACTGCATTTAAATATTTACCGTGTTCATAACTCCATGAACATTAATTAGATGATTATATTCTAATTGCTTTTTAAATACAATAACATTTCTGTGTTACGATCGTACAAATTGTATTTTCATAATAATCCAATTTGGTTACAGTATATTATACGTTTTTTTACTGCTTTTAATTACAATAAAAGTAGCCTAAGTCACTCGTAAGCTCTCTGTCAAAACCGGTCCGTCCGTTTCGGAAGAGAAAGAGAGAGAGAGAGAAAGAAACAAATACTTTTTTTTGTGTGACAGGGATTAATAAAAAACGGTATCGCTAATATAACAATCACTCTTCACTTCCATTTTATTTAGAATAGATAACATTAATGTTCGTATGTTTCGTTATTAAAGACGCCCAGAAGCGTCATAACGATTGATTCATCGTAATTATGGTATTTATTATTAGTTTTCCAGCTATATAACATATCCCATAATTCTAGAAACATCGCAATTTATTCGCAAATTTAAACGAAATGTTGGTTTCCATCTAGTAGATTTCAACAGACAAGATGTTTAACACTACCGTTGCGCAATCGGGCCCGTCAACAAATACAATAATGAATATAATAAAGCGTCGTCATAAAACGATAACATTCAATCATAATGACAAGTCTTGAGAGGTGTTCTGCAGAGCACGTTTTCACGTGGTAATGGTAAGAAGCCGGCCGGCACGTGCCCTGACTGAAATGTACCACGATTCAATGTCACGAGACGCCGGCGCCTCTGTTTACCGCCACCGCTTTTAAACACACCCCTTGCCACGGCATTCACTTGGATTTTCCATTATAAAATGTTTTTCCAATCAAGCGTTGGAAGGTCGAGCGACGCTCTATTTAGTATCGCGCGTTTGAGGGTCCGTTAAAAGAGTATTTTTGTTCGTTCC
Source organism: Heortia vitessoides (assembly GCA_020976665.1). Lineage (NCBI taxonomy): Eukaryota > Metazoa > Arthropoda > Insecta > Lepidoptera > Crambidae > Heortia > Heortia vitessoides. The sequence continues at coordinate 13,935,256 of JACJUM010005601.1, forward strand.
TCTACCATCTATTCTTCATTTGGTGCTTCGAATAAGACATGTCCGTGACTTTGCCCGCCTTGACTTTACTTTGTATTGCGTCCCTCGGAAACACTTGATTTCTCCGGTATCTTGTATCCTACCGTAAAAATTCTTAACTACATCTAAATCGGTAAATTAGCTAAGTAATAAAACTAGGTTTTATAACGACTTTAAAAGGCGGATCATTTAATTTTCAATTTTGACGTGACAACGTCTTATAAATTGGTTTGCCGGGTGACACTTCAAGAAACTGCGTTACGCTCCGCTCACGTTATGCGCTCACAATGAGAGCGAGTGAGAGACACGCGTCCCTCTCACTCGCTCTCATTGTGACGTATGTTACGCAAATGTATTGCAAGTTATTGTATTTATATTTGTATATAAATACGTATGTATGTGTAAAGGTAAAAATAAAATTTTGTTAATTTGAAATTCAGTGTGAGATTCTTTGTATAAATTAATGTTTTAAATATAATTCTTTGTATAAATAAATGTTTTAAATTGTTACTATTATTTCATCCTTATTCCTACTATACGAATGAATATTCACATAAAAATTATTTTACCACTCAAAGTCGTTGTCACGTAAAACTTTCGCCCGTATACCGACTTTACAGGCAACCAATATTTTTTCTTTTCTACGTTTGGGCAACCGTTCTCAAGAATGAAAGTAGTTTCATCACGAGTAGTGAACGCGAAAATAATATAGCTAAGGCGTGATAGCGTGACACACATACTTTCGTTATTTATAATAAGTACAAGTATTCTATGTGCCTCGCCATCCGCGTCTTGTAAAAACTTTAGCCTATAAATTGTGACCTGACTCAGATCAGTAGCGTAAAGTACTTAACATATGTAACGAATATCAGGTAACAAAGGGATTGTAAAACAAAATTAAACGTAAGTGTTCATCACATAAATGTGTTTTAAATAAACAGATATACAAGTTATTTTTGCCTTTATAATATCAATATGTTTTTTTTATGAGGACATAAACTGTATTTTCTTGAACTAAACAATAGAGGTTGTGTCGTATGTCTTTTAATTGTACCGTTTATAATGATCGGTTACAGTAGTTACAGTGAAGCTAGAAAAGGAAATTATATATCGTATAAAGATATATAGATACTGCAGATTTAGTCCGCAATGTTGGAGGCACACCGATAACCTTCGACCAGCTAACGAACGATCTCTGTCCGCGATTAGATTTGCAGTTGTACAGCGCTTTGTTCCAGCCTGTCGCCGTAATAAGAGATGTTGAGACGACGGCTGTGACTAATAAGACTTCGTTTTGATTGTACTTTGCTTAAAGACAATCCCAATTATCGTGGTTGGGTTATTACTAATTTGGTAGGTACTTGGGTATTTCTTCATCATCAAATCTGCCGTAGGATATCTTCTATCCACTCGGCCATAGTAAGAAAATAGATCTTTGCCGGCAACTCCCGCAACCAGAATGCCTTTGTCCATCTCTTCCTTATTTGAATATATGCGGTGGCAGATGTACCGCTGAAGGTTTCTGTGTCCCTCGTTAAAAGTATTTAGATTTTTAGACCTTTTCTATTTTAATTCATGAACTATAGCACTTTTACCGAATCACGCAGATTCATTTAGGCATAGGTTCGCTCAATAATAAGTGGTACTGCGCATCCACTCAGGTCTAGCTAAAATTTACGTCTGAGTACTTCAACGTTAGGTTCTACGATAAGAAAAGTATGAACTTTCCTGATCCGTGATATTTGGATCTAAATCCCAAGTGTTATTGTAAAATGCGCTCCGCTCCGTACATCCGATCTGTGGCACTACATGAAACAAGATTCCGAGTTACTTGTGAATCGAACGTTAAAACCAGTTGATTAATCTTTTCGGTTGTTGCAGAAAATCCTTCAGGAGTACTGTCCAGACATTGCCGCAGGCGGGGTGGCGTGCTGCGACTTGCAGCAGCTCCAGACTTTGCAGACGAGTCTAGCGCGCGCCAGTATGCTTGCGCGCTGCCCCACCTGTATGGACAACTTCCTCAAGCACATATGCGCGCTTACATGCTCGCCTCACCAGAGTGACTTCTTAAAGGCGGTTAAAGTGGCGCGTTTCAACGGTGAGCGATTAGTTTTTATCCTTTATCATATTTATCTTCTTAGGTTACGTCCATATACTACTACCCCCTCTCCCTTAAACTCCAAAATAATAAGTAGTCGTGACGCTCACTCCGCGATTAATAGACGGCTCCGTAACAGACGCCATTTTGTATTCATTAACTTTTTCCGTCACAATCTATATATTATGTATATGTAATCTATATGGTCGAACTCATATAAAGGTCTTTACCGGTAGTACCTTACTCTCACCTATTTAAAATAGCAGTGTTCCCGTTGCTGTGTTTCGGTTTGAAGAGAGAGGCAGTATAATTACTGGGTAATGTGACATAATATCTTGCAAGTCATAAGGTTGGTAATACACTAGTGATATCTTTGTGATATTATAGGCGTCTAAGGGCTGCAGTGACGCTTACATTCACGTGTTGTGTGCTTGTTTGTCGAACTGATCTAATAAAAAACCTTTCTTCAAATGTTCTCTTTTTCACATATTTAACAGTGTATTCGTCCAATAACAGGTACTAGATTTTCGACCGCGACTTCTCTTGTGTTCACATGCCTGTATCATTCAAATCGGTTTACCTGCTATAGGACATACTCGTCTGCAAAGTCTGGAGCTGTTGACTCATTACGGATGTGAAAAATTGGCGATCAGATATAGCCATTACAATGATTAAGATAAAGCATGTGATGTTAATAGCATTCGTGATTTCCCTGGTTAACCACAAACTAAGTTGTTAAAATAATATAGCAAATAATTCCGACAATGAACAAAATTGCATTTAACCACTTCAGGTGTAATTTTTTCTTACGCGTTCACTACTCATAATAAAATTAATTTTTTAACGCGTTATGATGCGGTTTGTTTATCTCTTTACATTTTTAGTTAGACGTTTCGGTTGACTTTCGGCAACCGTTTTTAAGAACTTTCCAGATGTGATACATTCACGCTTTATATTCCAGTAAGTAACTAGGAGACCACTTGGAACTTAGGGTTGTAACATTTATCATTCAGGCGATTATTTTTCGCCAATAAAAATTACATCTTCACCGAGTCATATAACCTATATAATATATAGGTTCAAATAATTGAAAAAAAGTTTAAATATTCGAAAAATAAATTTTATAGTCCTATCAAAAATTGAGCAATGTAAGCATGTCACAAATTCTAATGCATTTGTAACGTATAAACTAAAAAAATAATAGATTGCAATAATTCCTTCACATTGGGAAGGTAAATTATTAGAGAGTATCTATAAGCTATGAATTATCCTTGTATTCTCCCGGAAATGTAAACTACGCGGTTAAAATCGCGGGGCGCTGCTAGTTTCAAATATTTCACCAGTACAGCAGCATAATCTTATGCTCCATGGGTTGTGGGTTCGATTCCCACCCGGGACAAAAATTTATATGATTATCATTTATGTTTGTTCTGTATATATGTATATATCTTTAAGTAGTATATTTGTGATTCTTCTGTTGTCTGATGTCCGTAACCCAGGAGCTTTTAACGGCTTATCACGGAGTCAAGCCAATGTATGAGATGTTGTGGGTTATGGGTTATGTGGGTTATTACTTCCTGCAATAATTTCTTGGACGTTAATTTATCGTTCTCAAACGTGTATTATTATGACTGAATAGATTAATTTAACAATTTGTTGAAGTAAATTGTTTGCTTTTGTTTCAGAAACTTTTGAAAAGGTGGTAGAAATCGACTACCACCTCGGTGCCACGTACATGAACACCACGTTTATGTCTTGCTCGCAGGTCAGTTTATAACATCTTCAGTTCAAATTTGTGTGACAGTAGATCTACCCTGTTTAAAATAATGGGCAAGCTTGTTGGCAAACGCAGAGTTTAGCTTCGCACGGGGATACTGCTGCCCATTCCCACCCTCTGAATTTGAGCTATACTGTTTCGGATGGATATACCGCCATCTGTCGGTTCTGGTAAGTTAGTCACTTACGACACCTGGAACAGAGGAAGGTACTATTTTACTCTGCCGGTACCTCTCGGCTCGTATGCGATATGTTGCGACAATTAAAATGCAAGAAGCTAAAATGAATCATTCTGATCTTGTTGGTGCTTTTATTGTTTCGTTTTACTTATTAAACTTTTTACAGGTGCAAATGCCTTCGTCTAACCAAGCGGCTCTGGACTTGATGTGCGGTGAATATACCAGTGTGTATTGCACGCCGCAGCGGTGGTTCGACTTTATGGGGAGCTCCACCACGCCCTACGTGCCGTTCCAGATCAACTACATAAGTGGCGATACGCCCTCTGAAGGGTTCACGCCTTACAATCCGCCCACCAGCCCGTGCAATGTTGGAAAAAATGTAAGTTTTAGCACCTTGTAACCATTACTGAATTTTTGAAAATTTTATAAAGGTTCTAAATCTACAGTTTTATGTATTATTCCATAACGGGTTGAAAGTATCTGTTAACTTTGAAACCTTAAACCCGGTTTTATAGGAGCCAATGCACTCTTATAGATATTGTTGAGAAATGATAAAGTATATATACATAATAATATATACATAATATGTAACGTCATATATATAATCATCATATATAACATGTATTTATAACGTCAATTGTAACAATATTGGTACTCATACACATATCATTTTGGGTTAACCCTAATTTACTACGTTGACAAAAAGGCATCTGATAAAAGGCGACTTGAATGTGAAAAACCTTGTGACCCGACGACATTATATTTCATCCAGTAGTCTCTCTCTTCCTTGCCGTTTATTCTGGAATATACGACTGCAACTTTTCAGCACTATGTGCCCAAGCGGATGACCTTTGTGAGAGGTCGACCTCAGGTTATAGTAAGTACTCTTTGGTCGATAGGGCGAGCCCGGCTGCTCGTGTCTTGACTGCGCGCTGTCGTGTCCGCTGCCCCCGCCCCCCGCGCCCGCGCCGCGCCCCTTCAGCATCCACGGCGCCGACGGGTACGCGGTCGTCATGGCCATCGTCTTCGTCATATTCACCACGCTGTTCCTCAGCGGCGTCTACTGCTGTAACCAGCCGGACAACACTATTGGTGAGTAATGTTATATTACGACTGGCAGTATGAGTATTAGGGCATACTGATAATTTTGCTGTTCATTGAAGTGTGATCATACAGACTGGCCTTAATGTACGACAATTTGTATGAATAAAAAGTGGAGGTGGCGAATACTTCTTAATTATATCGGAACTACATGGAGGGCTTCTTTTGCATCGCAAGTGATTATAATCTCTTTTTCTTTTGTTTAAAGTGCCTATACATTCATAGTGTTTTTTTTAAATCGGTATACATGCTGCTCTATATACTTACAATTCTATTTAGGACGAATGATTCTGTTTCATATAAAAATGTAGAATCTCAGTATTAGCTAACTTTTTCTGAAGAGTTGAAATCCCAACATGCTACTTCGGCACAACATTTATTGCTTTTATATAAATTTAATAGCAGGTTTTTATAGATCTTAAACCAAGATTTATTAATACTTATTTTCTAGTATAATAATACCCAAAAGTGTTCATAAGTCTTCTTATTTTAAATAAGTAATGCAAGACTTCGCACGCAATTAATAAGACATAAACGATGCATTATTAATAACAAATTGTGGTCTTGTTTTAATTCACTCTAGTTTTAATAAAAATACCAGCGCAAAATGTTCAATAATAGGTTTTCCCGTTAAATTATTTTCGCAATATGATGTTATTTGGAATATGAATCTACTATTTGTTTATAACATAAACGTGAGTAATATTGATTTTATTTTTATTATAAGTTGATAGATTTAATTTGCCTTTTTTTAAAAACACCATGAGCACCAAATTGAACACCTTGAAGGTTTGAAGTCAGTTTTGCTTAGATACGCTGTGTACGAAGTGAAGGTCTCTGAAGAGACATCGCTGATTTCAAAACCGCACGGTTGCTATGCACATACTTCTCTTTTCACCGATGGATTTTGACGGCTAATATTTTTTTTGTTGCAATCTTTGAGGTGTCGGACCCATTACATTACACTATATTACATTTTAGTTATTTAATTTGAAAATTGTGTAATGAGAGTATATTATTGTACTCAAACGCAATATTTAAAGGTTAAGTAAAAAGGTTAAAGGTTTTAATAAAATAAAAATACCGGCATTGATTTATCTGACTACGTTAATAGTCCAGAACTTAAAATTGTTATTTAAAAAATTATCAGCTAAGATTAAAAAGCGTTATTGTGCCAACAAATTCACGATAGTGTAACGTAATTTATCAAGATTCTTTGTTTCCAAACCTTTGTTTAGGCATAACTCTTAATAAAATGCGCAAATTCTAGTGATAATAAAGACTTATTTGACCGATAAGGGGTTGCACGTGGTTTTGCAGCATTCGTAATGACGTATTACATTTGCCACAATAGACAAAATGGGTGTAACTGAGGTTTGTTCTGATGTTTTGACATTGACAACATATTTTTTTACTAATGAAGTTTTTGCTCTAAACAAATGAATTACGCGGTTTAAATGAAACAATACGATTTATAAGGATAAAACAAAAAGTTATATATAATTAAAACGTATTAATTATTCGCGTTTAGGTTTTTATACCAAAGTTTACGTTAAATTTTATTTTTATATAAAAAAATAAATACATTTATATAATTATAAATTTACCAACCGAAGCATAACATTAATAATATTATTTATTATCAATGCTTTAAACATGTTTAATGGTAGTTTAATCATCATTCTAATGTTCTCAATTTGTACACAAAGGAAGTACAAAACACATGTATACAGAGTAAAAAATCAGTTAGTTACATAGCCATAGTATATAATGTATTCCTAGTTACGCCCATAGAAATGAAGTGATCGCGAGCTCTCGGAATGGGGTTCGAACTTCAACCTCAAGCCCGTTCACTATATCTGCACAAAGCATTTCCAAGTTCATTACAACTCGCATAAACGGGGTATGCATGCATAGTTCGATAGGACAAGAAATAGTCCGACCTAAAGTGAACAGGCTCCGCTTCTATGAGCCAGCTTCCATTGCAAGAGCTCGCGCATTCTAAGGTGAATGTAAGCTAACCGGGTGTTGGGACAGACGGCTGGGCGCGCGCGGCAGAGGTGCGTTGCGGCGGACCCGAGACCAGCCCGCTGCACAGCCACCGATCCAGTACGTATGACACGTGTGATGTGCTTGCATAGTGTACACCCTCATTTGTAACTGTACGATATAAGCTTTGGTGTGCACCCGCCATTATGTGACGAAGGATTTTTTGTTATGTGCAGTGCGGTCATTGGCTTCATTTTGCAGCTGAATACTCCTATCGCGTAATTGATATTTAAGACAATTCCTCGATAACAAATATAAAATGGATCCTGTCGGAAGACCAGCGCTGCTCTGCTGAGACATGGACCGTAATTATTGTATTTTCGTTTTATTTATAATGTTTTTATTTTGCGCGGCCAGTTTTCTTTTTTCTTTCTGAAATACACGTATATATATGTTTAGTATTTAAAAAAGAGCATAAAGGGCGTTGCTACGAAGTCAATGACCTGTGTTGTATCAGATAATTGCTTCCCTATCTAAATGTGTAAAGATTACGCAAAATTAATTTGAGGTCAAGAAACGTACGTAACACAATGTAGTATACGGTTGACTAATTGAATTCAATGCGCGTGAATATTTGTTATGTCATTATTTTGTTTGTTCTAAATTTAGGTTGGGACGCATTACTCTGATTAATGTAGTATACGAGTGACACACGCGGATTTCATAAAGCTGGTGTAACTCGAGTTGTCATCCGCTTTGCACTGATATTTGTTTCGCACACGTTTAATCTCATTACGATGTGGAAGTGCGTATATATATTTTGAAAATTGATTGAGGAGGTTTACTTATGTACCTTGATAACACGTATATATGTTTTTATAATAAGATTTTTCGTATAAAAAAATTATATAATTCCTTGTATACTATTTGTAACTTGTACTCAAAAACAAGACTGTTAAAGAAAAAATATAAGGACATTTGTGGAACATGTAGGCAAAAATCTTGACGTTAAAGAGAGTTTTATTCAAAAGAAACTTAGTGGACCACTAATCCTTGTGGTTTCTACCTTAATAATAAGGGAAGAATGCCATAACAATTGTATGAGTAAGTCACGGCAAATTAAACATCTGTAGCCGGTGCATGCGCAATGTCGAAGTATACCTGCGTTGTCAGGCGTGACTTGCTTACTTAAAATCAATGGAAGGTCGACCATTACACATTTAGCTAACAAGAAGTGGTATGTTTGAATGACAATTATGCCAATATCATTATCGAAACTAACATGCAGAAGATTTTTTTGACGAGCGAATAACGATCATAGATGTTAACCATCTTTCACAGTGATTAGTTTAGTGATGGGTGACTAAAAATTTACCATCTCAAGCAGTGTGCTTCGGAAGGCGCGTGAATATTCGGTTTCGATTGCATTTGTTGGCCTTAAATCCTTCCAATCAAATGAGCATAATGCGGAAAGAGAGGCCCGTGCTTCTTTTTTATCTTTCAGGAAGACCTTAAAGTATCTAATACTATGGTATACTAGTATCCTTGAAATTAGAAACGCATAAACATTTTACCTCGCCGTTATTTTGTAGACGTGTAACCTTCATGGGTACCATAATCACTTTTTTTATTATCACCGAGCCGTGGTGCCCGCTTAGATCGGTTCTGGTTCGAACAATGAGGAGGCACTGAAATTACTGGCAAATATGCAGTAGATGCATAAAAAATATATACTAGTTTTCTCTACTAATGGGCCCGATGGCGCAGATGGTATTGATCCTACTTTATTTTCCCCAGAGGTTTAGGGTTCGATTATATGTTTGTTTGTCCTGTGTCTGGGTATTAAAAATAAGTATTATATTTCTAATTCCTCTATTGTTTGATTTCCGTAACACTAGTGCTTTGAGCGACGATATATAGAATTTATGGACAAATTCCCCTTTTCTTGGTCAGGCTTATGTCAGCAGTGGACTTCAAATGGCTGGTATGATGATTATAAATAAAGTTTACTAAGTCTAAACCGCGACCATGACCGGGAATACCATTTATTATAATATATTAATAAACTAATCGTAAGGGTGTAGCCGTAACGCCTGTCCTAATACGTTCAACGATTTCACGATCGCCAGTGATATACAGCTTATGTAGCATTAGTCAAGGAAATCCGAATTTCAACTTGTGCTATTGGATTTTGAACTTTATTCACAACGGTTACTTACGCGTTATAAAAGTATCACTGGCCCTATACATTGTCATTGCTATTATTATTACATATTATTACTGATATAGTGTTTATTTGGTGCGAAACTCTTTCGTAGCTTATATGATATGTAATTGGCTCGGTATTTATTTTGTATGCTTAATGTTGTTTTTAATGTAAACATTATTAATATTTATTGTACGGCTTATCTGTCTTTCATTCAATGTACATACATTTGTCTTTGGTTAAATTGTTATTTACCTGTGTTATGATAATTTTTTGTATCATGGCTGTGTTGTTTGTCTCATTTTTGTATTATTAACAAAATAAGGATGTAACGTATAGATGGATATTTTTTTTATTGATTGTGCCTATTGTTTTAATTTTACAGGTTATTAAATTATATAACTAAAGATTAACTGATAAGAAAGATCTGTTAAATGTCGACAATTGATTATGAACTCACCGTGGTTATTATTTGCAGAATTATATGAGAGCACTTTTTTTACAGAATTGTATTTGTCTAATGTCTTTTATATCAATAAAAGACGAAGAAGTTTTTGTTTTATTGTTTATCGTCTTGTAGACCTGTCCTATCATGTAATGCCAGACTTCAGAGACTTTATTTTAGTCCTTAAATATAGCTTGATTTGAATGGCAGCTGTCAATCTAACGTGTCTTAAAATTACTATAGTGGTTTTATTGTGTTATTTTTAGGTTGATTTTATTTAAAATACTTTATAATGTTAACAACATCAATAACAAATTTTGATTCATAAAGCCAATATAAATAACTTGTGTGACGGTACAACATTGACATCTGTCAATTTAATCAAGTTATATTTAAAGAAGTGAGTACCTAGTTTTTATAATCCTACAATATTTATTACGACCGTCAGGTGTGGCATCGGATAACAACCAAGAGATGTCGAACAACGCGCGCCAGTCAGAATGTTACGTGGACCAGCCTGACGACGCGCAGCAGGCCACGTTCTTCGAGCGACTGGGCGCCGACACTGAAACTATGCTGGAGGACTTCTTCCAGTGGTGGGGGCACCTCATGGCCTCCAAGCCTTGGACCGTACTCTTCATCGGTAAGTGTTTAGATTGAGTATCGCACATGTAGTCACTGTGTAAATCACTCGAACGCTATACAAATCTTGCATTTCTTGTAGTTCTAGATTACCTCGTAGATTACTCTGAAACTCTGGATAGTGGCGTTAACAGAACAGCGCTAACGGTATTCAGGTACATTTAAAAAACAAACAGAAAACTATACGCAGAGGAAATAGGTCAGTTATGCGTGCTATACACAGAACAATTAATGGACTATGGAGTGCATAAGGCACTGGAAAAGAGACCACGCATCCAGCATGCGTAGCGTAGGAACATTAGGATCGCTGGAGGTAGGTAACGCCCCATGCAACTGGTTCTATTGAAAGTTACTTGGAGAGGTTCTATATCCAGCAGTGGACGTCTTACGGCTGATGGATGATGATAAAAATAAGACTTCTTTGAACATTAATAAATTATAAATGTTGTTGCGAATTAGGCTTCTGCGTGATCGTGGCGCTCGGACACGGCATGAAGTACATGCAGCTGACCACCAACCCAGTGGAGCTGTGGGCGTCCCCCACCTCTCGGTCTCGCATCGAGCGAGAGTACTTCGACTCCCACTTCGAGCCGTTCTACCGTACTGAGATGGTCATCATCAGCTCCAAGGGCCTGCCGAAGATCGAGTACGAGACGCCATCGGGGACCATAGAGTTCGGTCCTGTGTTTAACTCCACGTTCTTGTTGGAAGTGCTAGCTCTACAAAATAAGATTATGGGTGAGTACACATAAACATGGTGACATTTGTCAATAGAGACGAAGATATGTCATAATATAATGCCTTGACGTTTATTATTAGGACAGTGGTGCCTTGTGGTTTCACAACACTTATGATTATATATAGTGTTTAAAAACCTCCTGAAAAGGACATTATAAAAATAATGACTGATGATTTCCACGATTGTAGAATTAAGAGGCAGCACCGGCTTGGAAGACATTTGCTTCGCGCCTCTAGCGTCCCCCTTCACGGGCCCGGTGACGACGGAGAAGTGTGCCGTCATGTCGGTGTGGGGCTGGTGGCAGAACAGCGAGGACGAGTTCGACCTGGAGGACAACCAGTATCTGGACCAGGTCATCTCTTGCTCGCGGTGAGTGGTAACCCATAACTTTGATATGCAAGAGGTCACTTACACCGATTTCTACCGCCAAACAACAGCAAGTGTTCGCATTCCTGTGTTCCGGTTTAAAGGGTAAGAGGCAGTGATATTACTGGGTAATGGGTCTTCAAGTCACACACACAGTGTTGGCTGCGGTGACACTTACTAGCACGCGGACCGTATGCTTGTTTGTTGCCTAAGTCATGTATTAAAATACGTGCTAAAGTTTATTGGATCTCGCTCTTATTTTAAGGTGCTAAGGTTCAATATCTGATGGTCTATGTTTTATTACTAGTTAAGGTTGAAGGGGTCGTTGACCTTCGGTTTTTAATTGAAGTCACACTTTATGGCCTCACATTTTATTTAAAAACTGGACAGACCTCTTTAATGTTTGCTCATAAAAGTCTCTGTCAAGCGTGGCAGCAATCTTAGATGCTGTTACTCATCCCCGCTAAATGTTGGGTAACGAGTGCTCCAAGCAACTAATCTCGGAGTCAGATCAAAGTACATATTTGATGTTGGGTGAATTACTATTTATTTTTAGATCAAATCGACAAACAAGCATACAATCCACGTGACATTAGGCTTCACCGCAGAGCATAGACCCTCGTAGTATCACAAAGATATCACTAGCGCGTTGCCATGATTATATTGAGTCAGATTACCCAGTTTACTGCCTGTCTCAGCCTTCAAACTGGAACACAGCATTGCGATTTGGTGGTAGAAATGTGTGATAGTGAGGTACCAACGCGGACGATCTTTGTAAGAGGACGTCATATTGACATTGTTACTTCAATACCGCGTATGTAGCATTAGTGAATACGACTCTAATTTCAGTTATTATTCGAATTTGGGACTTTGTTTACACCGACTACATCCGCGGTATTGTATGTCACTGACGATATGCGATGTGTGCAGCAACCCGTACATGTGCCTGGCGCCGTACGGCGGGCCCGTGCTGCCCGCGGTGGCGCTGGGCGGGTTCCTGGCGCCGGGCGAGCCGCTGTCCAAGCGCGCGCGCTTCCACGAGGCCGACGCACTCATCATCACCATCCTCGTCAACAACAAACACGACAAGAAGCAGGTCGGTACACTACACCTGCTACACCCACAACACCCAAGCCCGCCCACTATGCCCAACACACCCTACAAACTCATGACGCCTACCACACCCACGATGCCCACCACGCCCAACACACTCATCACGGTCACTCACCTAAACGGTCCATTTGACAAATACAGTGGGCCTGATGGCGCAGATGGTAGTGATCCTGTCGTGGGTTCGATCCCCACCCAGGACAAATATTTAAATGATTTAAGTAGTATATTTGTGATTCCTCTGTTGTCTGATGTCCGTAACGCAAGTGCTTTAATTTATTTATTATTAATGCAGATGGCGCAGTTGGTAGTCGTATCTTGTGCGCCAAGTCGTAGGTTCGATCCCTACCCAGGACTAATATTTATATGATTATACATGCTCATAAGTATTATATTTATGATTCCTCTATTGTATGATGTCCGTAACACGGATGCATCAAGCTACTAATTTCGGAGCCAAGTCTTTGTGAAAAGTGACATATGTCACTATAATATATTTTAGTATTAAAAGTCTTAAACAGGCGCATTTAGAAAGTTAATTTGTATCATATTTTCATATTCCATATCCTTCCCCCACAGCTGACACCCGCTCTGGACTGGGAGAAGGAGTTCATAGCGTTCATGAAGAACTACACGGAAAACTCGATGCCCTCGTACATGGACATAGCGTACACTTCCGAACGGTCCATCGAGGACGAGCTGGACCGCGAGTCGCAGTCTGACGTGTCCACTATCCTCGTCTCTTACTTCATCATGTTCGCGTATATCGCCATCTCGCTCGGACGATTCACCAGTTTCTCGAGGCTGCTGATTGACAGCAAAGTCACGCTTGGTGTTGGAGGTGAGTTTGAGGTTTTGTCTATCAAGTTTGTCGGTTCATAGATTTGATTATTAGATTATTTATACATTACTTTCAGTTGTATATATGTGTATGTTTGTAACCGACTCATTCGAAGTCGATTCGATCCACTTTAGGCGGACAGATTTAATTGAAACTTTGTACACATATCAAGATTTTCTTATTATTCTAATTAGGATTCTCAAGATGGACGAAATTAATCTGTGTAAGAGCAACTGCGAGCACACAGTTCGAGCACGCGTACCGTCTACCTAATTTCCAATTAAAGTACTCATCTAGTTAATATTATTTAACAATACATTGAATTAAAAAGTAAAAAATTAAATATAGTCAAGAGAATTATCTTCTTTCCAATTATTATCTGAAATAGTAATACACTTATTTTGCCACCGTATATTTGTGACCTGTCTTTGTGACACGTGTTAACACGCGCAACGTACGTTTCAGTTTACGATTATACCCGTCACTATAAAAAAAATAATATTACAATTACCATGTTCACGCGGACCGTGAGAGGCCACAGTGTCTGTATGCCAGGAACACTTGTTCACACGCGTTACCAGCCATTGTAAGTCCATTGCTGGTTTTACTCCTCCCCAAGAAAGAGGATGTGGGGATTAAGTACCGACAGAGTAGAATAGTACCTTCCACTGTACCAGGTGTCGTAGAAGGCGACTGAGGTACCAAAACCGACAGATGGTGATATATCCACCAGAGACTGTGTAGCTCAAATGCAGCAGCATCCCCGTCGCGAAAGCTGCGCTCTGCGATTGCCAACACGCTTGCTCAGCGCGGCAAGTATGGGTAAAAACCCCCTTTCTTGGAGAGGCCATTGTCCAGCAGTGAACTTTCAATGATTGGTGTTATAATGATGATGATGATGATGATGCGTATATATGTGCGGTTGCATGTAGAGTGAGGCGGATACCGTTTGCAGGGGTCATTGACCTCTCGCTGGCTCGCCGCGCATGGACAGTATAAGTATATTTTCTTAGAGACCCGTAATGTCCCCAGGCGTACTGATCGTGCTGGCGTCCGTGGTGTGCTCCGTGGGGCTGTTCAGTTTCGCGGGCGTGCCGGCCACGCTCATCATCGTTGAAGTGATCCCGTTCCTGGTGCTGGCCGTGGGCGTCGACAACATCTTCATCCTGGTGCAGACCAACCAGCGCGAGGGGCGCCGCCCCGACGAAACCGTCGCGGAACACATCGGCAGGACGTGAGTGTGCTCGCAAGCTTATAGTCGTTGATGCTGCAAATGTCACATGTCAACCAAGGTAAACTTTTCTAGAGGAAGATAAAATCTTTATAATTATTTTATTATTAAAGCATATTTTGCTCATTGAAGCTCAATGGTCAATTTGATAAATGTGTAATTATATATATATGTATATTCCTCTTGTAAAGTTTACTTTAGCTGATTGTGACATCGCTTCCCGGCAAGAAAAGTGTCACAACACATGTTAGGTACGAAATGACATAATCACAAAAATAAATGCAATTTTTTATTAAGTATTGCGTCTATCTGATTGAATAAGCAATTACTGAATGAATAAGCAATTTTCTAATAACATTTTAGCAATCTATCATAGTTTTTTAAATTATTGACGTATAAATGAACAAGAAATCATTTGAGTTACATTTTCTCGAAACGGCTATTTTTGCACTGTGACACTATTCTTGCCGGGAGGCGACATATCATAGTATCAACTACGTTATAATACATTGTAGACGACACGACATCTTATACATTGTCCTGCTCCTTGGTAAGTCGCTTAAAGCACTTGCGTTACGGACGCCAAACAACGGAAGAATCAAAAATATACTATTTAAATACATATATTTAATACTCAGAAACAGTACAAACACAAGTATCATTATATACATTTTTGCCTTCGGTGGGAATAGAACCCAAGAATCTTAGCCCACAAGATAGGATCACTACTATCTCCACTATCGGGTCTGTTATAGGGCATTACTCCATCAATTTCTTCTAGTTATTAGGAAGATATCTTTAATATGTATTAAATATTAAGTTGGTCAATACGATGGGTTGATAAACACGAGGCATATTTTTTTAGTAAGGTTAGGGTATCATAACAATTGAAGTATATATAAGGAATCCTCTCTACTCATATGTTAACCTAAAATAAAAAACATTAACAAATATTATTTACAAATAGTGCAGTGTATTATATGTAATGTCTCTGTCGAAGAGGTTGAGCCCGGATCAATATTCAGGGTGTTTGCGTGAATATGAATTGATTTTATTTAGTTTGCTTCGTAGATATATTGCGATAGTGAGATATGTTTGCCGAGGTAGACCTATACCAACCATCTCAACATTCCTTTCTCTACTGTTGACACAACGTCATCTTTTACACCACATCGGTCTCTTACCACAATAAATACTCTGTAATTTATTCCTTAAACTCACACAACAATCTACGAAGTGCTCTCATTTCAACAGCATTTTTTCTACTCGCGCGCTTCTGTCGCATCCAACATTCAGTAGCACACGTCAGTGTGGGACCAAAGTCCATGGTGTTACACACAGTTAGTGCCGAGTGCCGAGTGCAAAGTGCGAGTGTAGCGTGTGTCCCGCGCAGGCTGGGCACGGTGGGCCCGTCCATGCTGCTGACGTCGGCGTCGGAGTCGGTGTGCTTCTTCCTGGGCGCGCTGTCGGACATGCCGGCCGTGCGCGCCTTCGCGCTGTACGCCGGCGCCGCGCTGCTCGTGGACTTCCTGCTGCAGGTCACCTGCTTCGTGGCGCTGCTGGCCGTCGACACGCGCCGCCAGAACTCCAACAGGTACCTATATACTTGTAACGGGTTGCAGCCAAAGTCAACCAGAAAAAAATCTTTTTTATTTAATAATATTGATCGAAATTATAAGGAACTGGATTCAACTTTATCTTTTCGGAGATATAAATAATGACTGCCGGATGGTACTGGTAAAATAAAAAACCATTAAATTAATTAAAAAACACGTTAGTTGGACAGCTGTCCAGCTATATTTAAAAGACTACGAATTATTTGGTATCTTATGGTACCGGCAGACTAAAAGAGTACAGGAGGATGCTGTACTAGGTGCCGTCTAAAACTAAGGATCCAGAACCGACAGATAACGGTATATCCATCCGAAACAGTGTAGCTCAAATGCACATAGCGGGGATGGGCAGCAACATCCCCGGGAAGCTACTAAATACGCTCTGCGATTGCCAACCTCGGTTGCCCAGCGCGGCAACTATGATCATTGGACTATCGTATTGGACTTCTAATAGCTGATAATAATGATGATGATAATTAATTTCAAAGTGTACATAATTCTGAAAGAGTATAATTAATTCTAGTATAATTAATTATAATGGTTATGAACAGATTCGACGTTCTCTGCTGTCTACAAGGCAAAAAGGCTGAAGACGGGTCGCAGACCGGCGAGGGTTCACTGTTCAAGATCTTCAAGCAGTTCTACGTACCGTTCCTCATGAAGCGGGAGGTGCGCGCCTCCGTCATGATCATATTCTTCGCCTGGCTCTGCTCCTCGGTTGCTGTGAGTACAAGTTCCGCTTGATTTTTATTATTATCCTATTATTTATATGAACGTGTTTATTACTTGTTTGGTTTTAACGACTTCTTGTAGTTTTTCTTGTAACCATCTGTAGTTTCAATGCTTTCTAGTCTATACTAGTATTTTAAAGATAAAAGTTTCTTTGTTTAGTTGATCTCAGGAATTATTTAATTTAAAAAATCAGTGTTGTTAGTGTTTGATAGCCCACTTATCGAGAAAAGTAAGGCGATATAAATCACGCTAGGGCAACTAGAGAGAGCATAAACGGTTTAATACTAGGTTTGTTTTTTAATTAACGCGGGTGAAACCGCAGGCACAACTTGTATACTCGTATTCATTGAATTAACATACATTTTAATACGGCAGTACATAACATACAGGTGATTGTGGGAACTAGTTTTATGTTTGTGAGATTTTTTTTTTCTATAACAATGAAGATTTCATTTGTTTGACGTCCGTTTCTCTTTCAAAGGTGGCGCCACACATCGACATCGGTCTCGACCAAGAGCTGTCGATGCCGCACGACAGCTTCCAGACTAAATACTTCAAGCACCTGAACAAGTACCTGAACATCGGGCCGCCGGTGTACTTCGTCATCACGGAGGGCCTGGACTACTCGGACCGTGACACGCAGAACATGATCTGCGGCACGCGCTACTGCAACAATGACAGTGTCGCCATGCAGCTATACTCAGGTTGGTGGCCGAGACATGTCCTGGACCTCTGCGCAGGCATAGGGCCGGTCGACATCTCGATCCAAAAAGGCCGGTCATTAAACGAAGTAGCCTAGTCTGTTTCTTCCGGTGACGGGACTTAAATCAACTAGCATAAAAAAAAATCCTCAAGACGACTCCGCAGGCGTCACTAGCGATTTCTATGCGTCAAACTATAATTCTTTAATCAAATAGGTCCATTATGTGCCCTTTTATGTCATCAAGAATATTTAAAAAAACAATATTTTTAAAACCAGATTCACTCAAAATACTGATGCACATACGAAATCATAAGAGTCACTTAAGATATACGCTATTGAATATTTTTTAACTTGTCTGTGGCGTGTGTATATGTCACGTGGCACCAAGACGGTCTTAAAACTAAGTTTACACTAAGCAGGTGCAGTACATGAGCCATAAAAAAGGAACTTGCTAGAAAATCTGGTGGTAACTGGATAAATTATATATGTTCGAGAGTTTATCTTCAATCTGTACTATCAGAGTACCTAGTAGTAGTACTAGTATCCTGGGGGATTGTTAAAAAACTTTATCAATCATCAATCACAAGAATAAAAGAGATTGCAGAGATTGGGACGGATTCATCTCGGAACGCGGTGAAGTCGGACGCCGGTCGCAACACGCCCGCTCAGCTCGACATCTCGATCCCAAAAGCAAGGCTTCGTTCGCTCTCGAACTGACGTACCGTCTGTTTGACAGTTCGTCTGTGTTCCCAACCGCCCAACCGAATACACCTAAGTCAATACAGACTTGACGTTCCGTTCAGAATACATCAACATATAAATAGTTGCTCTTTAGTTGAAGATTAATTGATGATAAAAAATTAATATTATAAAATGTTGGACTATACTTTTTTTCGGTTTATATATGGAATGTAGTTACAATACCCTAAGTATTGCTCTTCTAGAGACATCTAATCCGACTTCATCATTTCAGTCATTGGAAGTCCACTGCTGGACATAGGCCTCCCCAAGAAAGGTGGAATTTTACCCGTAATGGCCGCGCTGAACAAGCGTGTTGAAAATCGCTGAGCGCAGCTTTTACAACAGTGATACTGCTGCCCATCCCTACCCAATGCATTTGAACTACACTGTCTCGGATGGATATACCGCTATCTGTCGGTTCTGGTACCTTAGTCGACACGTCGCCTGGTACAGAGGGAGATGTGATTCTACTCTGCCAGTACCTCACGGTACAATCCGAGTTTTGGGTAGTTAATTAGAATAAGAGCATGTTTGCAGCGAGCCAGCGGTCCAACGAGACGTACATCTCGCAGGCACCCAACGCGTGGCTCGACGACTTCTTCGACTGGACGGCAGTGTCCGAGTGCTGCAAGTACTTCCCGGGGAACAGCTCGTTCTGCCCCAACAACTATTATAATGGTGAGTCACCCATTTTCTGTCCTTAAATATTTTTTCTATATTAGATATCAACTTGGGGTTGGTAACTTAGTTGGTTACAGAAAACTAGTGTTTAGTAGGTTTGTGTTATATCCTAGAAGAATCACACACGCAGGCATTCAATAAATATATAGATGTGTTGAATGCTCTTCGAAGTACCTATGGTGTGAGCTTGAGAAATAGATAAAAATAGTGTGATAAGAGATTAATGTGTAAAAGATCATGTAGTGACAATAAGAAAGGATTTCTGTTGGATGAAAGTAGAATGACTGCACAAATATATAGAACGGAAGTGAATCAAAGAGTTGGTATAGGTCGACCTAGACGAACACACCAGGTAGAAGAAGTATTAAAGAAGGGCCAGGTCAGAAGTACCAAGAATAAATGAGCGTGTATGAAATGACTAATGCGAGTAAGGGAAGCGAGAGAGGTATTCCTACTCCGATGGGACGCAAGCGTGATGTATGTATGATGTTTAATCTTAAATAAAATTATTTGGTGCCAAGTGGATTCAGTCAATATTTTTTTATATATAACTAAGTCGTCAAACAAGCGTACGGACCGCCTGATAGTAAGAATCACAGCAGCCTGCAGATGCTTGTGATATCACGGGCGAGTTTTATGTATATTATGTAACATAACCCAATGCCTTTACTGCCTTTCTCACCTTTTGAACTGGGATACAGCAATGCAAACATTGTTGTTTGGCGAAAGAATTAGTTGATATCAATGCAGACCACCTTTGTATAAGGTCTACCTTTTATATTTGTGTTCGGCAATCTCTTCATTATATATTTTTTTAACCACAGACGATGTACAATGCACTAAGTGCGACATCCCTATGGTGGGGCGCGAGAAGCGGCCGAGTGTGGCGGACTTCAACCACTACGTGCCGTACTTCCTGCAGGACACGCCCACCAGCACGTGCGCCAAGGGCGGCAGCGCGGCCTACGGGCACGCCATCACCTTCAGCGGGAAGGGCGCGGCGGAACACGTCGCCGCCACCTACTACCAAGGTACCGTCTGCTTCGATCTCCACGTATCGTCCTCCTTGGAGTACACGCTCAGCAGCATACTTAGCCAACGAACTTAGTTACAAAAAATATAGCCGTTTTTTTAATGATATTCATAAAAAGGTTCAAAGATTTGTGACCTGGTCTATGATCTTTAGAGATGCCGGCGTCCTAAAGCCTCCATGAAAAAATCTATATATAGGATACATTTATTTTCAACTCTGTTTTTATATTTTTTCTAATGTTTACGTGATTATAACTCGTTGCGTTCAGAAAAGGAAGTACTTAAATAACGGTTGCCAAAAAGTATCCGAAACGACAAACGAGAAATACAAAGTGTGCGCGGGCGCAGGCTACCACTCGGTGCTGAAGTCGAGCGGCGACTACTACTCGGCGCTGCGCGGCGCGCGCGCCGTGGCCGCCAACCTCACGGAGACGCTGAACCGCGGCCTCAAGGCGGCCGGCCGCAACTCCACCGTCAGCGTGTTCCCCTACTCCGTCTTCTACGTCTTCTACGAGCAGTACCTCACCATGTGGCCCGACACGCTCAAGAGCATGGGCATCTCTGTGCTGTCCATCTTCATCGTCACCTTCGTGCTCATGGGCTTCGACCTGTTCTCGGCTTTGGTGAGTTGCGATTGCTACTTCGATTGGCGAGTGGTTGCGGCACGCGGTGACCATCCTGGGATGGGCACAACCCACCCCATTATTTTTGAATGGGGGTTCGCTATTTTGTATGGAGGCAGACCATTTAAAATTGCTCGTCCTTGAAGGAGTAATTATGTTGGTTTGAAAATAATGAAAAATTGGGTGTTTTTGTGATAATGGGAAATGTCTTGGTGGGTTTGAGGTAGTATCAATTCACCTAGTGCACACTGCTATATGGCGGTGAGTTTATAATTTAATTTCTTTTTTATTTCCAAGTTTCCTAAGAAAATAACACTAATGTTATAAAGCTGAAGAGTTAAAAACTACAGATACATACATTATGGAATATAAGTATTTTTATAATAATGATAAACTACAAAAAAATCAACTTTTCTCAAGAGACAGGCGGGACTCAAATCTCTATCTTTGCCAATTGATGATAATTTCTCCAGCATTTAAAACCTCTCAAAGTAAGAAAAATATACACTCACTTAAACAATTAAATAGATGTAACAGTAAAGAACTATTTAAAACACAAAGGCATCAACTCTTGCATCAACACAAAACTCTTGTTTCCATTTTCTTTTCTTCTAGTTCAGTTCCAAGCCCATATATAACATCAAAGATTATTTGTTTTTCCAAAGTCTAAACATGTTCAGTTAAAAAAATCTTTTTTACGTATTATTGTATTTTTATTAATCATTTAACGTTGGTGTTCTAGGTTGTAGTGATAACAATCACAATGATAGTGGTGAATCTCGGCGGACTCATGTACTGGTGGAACATTAGTCTTAACGCCGTGTCTTTGGTCAACTTGGTGAGTACCTTGCCTGCATACCTGTCGCACACCCTCGTTACTTGTGCGAAACTAATTTTGCTGATGAAGAATAAACTAAATATTTTATTTTCACAATGTTGGTGGAATTGTTTTCGCTCAGATGTCTTTAGAAATGTTGTAATCAGGCGATTATTCTATGGTATGAATACAACAATTTAGACGTATGCACTGCGATAAAATTTGAAAACACAATTTATTAAATTTTACATAAACAAAACAAATATGATAAACTGAGGAGTTACAATTATTATACTTATTGATAACATATATTTAATATCATCGAACACGAACGTTTGGCACGTTAACGTCTATCCCAGGCGTGGGAGGAGTAAAGAGCGGGTACGGGAGGGGGGAGGTGGGGCGAGGGATGAACTGGTGATCGTACCAAAGGATGGACCTGATGGCGCAGATTGGAGCGGTCCTATCTTGGTCGCCGGAGGTTCGATCCCATTATTATGGTGAATATATGCGTTACGGAGTCGGCTGAACGAACCGCCCCTTGCCCCGGTCGCGCAGGTGATGGCGGTGGGCATCGCGGTGGAGTTCTGCTCGCACCTGGTGCACAGCTTCAGCACGTGCGGCGCGGGCAGCCGCGGCGCGCGCGCGGCGCAGGCGCTGGCGCGCATGGGCAGCTCCGTGCTGTCCGGCATCACGCTCACCAAGTTCGGCGGCATCATCGTGCTCGCCTTCGCCAAGAGCCAGATCTTCCAGGTTTGTGGGTGCCCCTGCAGCGCGCGGATACAGCGAGGACTTGTCTCTGGAAAAGAGTGTCCTCCGGGCGACGCCTGGCCCTTTGAGCTGGAAAGTCGCTTCGGGACAGCGGTGAGACGACGTTCCTCTCCCGTGGGACTCTTGAGAGAATCTGACGGCGGCTGTTTTCGGTTTTCCCGATCGATTACGGCTGCCGAGATCTAGATAAATTTATTTGAACGATAATATTCTTGATTGTTAATGAAACTGAGAAAATAGTAACTGTGTTATTTGTTGTTGTTTTCATATCTTCTTTATAATTTAATCTAACAAGTTATTAAAACTCACATTTTTTCTGGCATACTAAACAAATAACAATCACAAAAAAATAATACAAAAACTTAAAGCTAGAATTAATAAATTAGTTAGACTGTGTAATAGAATAACAGTGCGTATAGTAAAGCATAGTGTACGTTTGCAGGTGTTTTACTTCCGCATGTACCTCGGCATCGTAGTGGTGGGCGCGGCACACGGCCTCATTTTCCTGCCCGTCATGCTCAGCTACATCGGTAAGTGTCACGGGCACACTCCACCTGATTCAATATATCTATCATCCATTAAACTTAAACATACAAACTAAGATTTTCTTCAAGGACTACAGTATAGGGTACTTTAAAAGTAGTTAAATATTTTTTTAATTAATTGGCCGTGCATACTTTGTGGTAAACATCAAATAACAAATTGAAAACACCTTTTTTATATTTGATTAAATTCTTAATTTTGCAACTTATATACGATTTTTCTATGTCTACTCTATTAATTGACTACAATGATTTACATTAATTTTGAGAACTGATGATGTGACTTCTCTAGTCAATAACACTACAATCTTATATATATTTTTTGAAATTTGTATCTAAAGTAAAAAGATTTGTTTTTTTAAATATTTTTAAACATTAGTAGCCTATCGGGCTGTATGTATTGATTAAGTTTAATAGCGGATCTTTAACAAACTCTGAATTATAATTATCTTATGTAGAGTATCAATCATGTCGTTAATATGACACATGATCGACCTCTGATCATACGCGATTAAGTATTTATTATTAAATAATTTTCTGTATACCAATGTATACATATATGTACATATAACACGGACAGGATGAAACTTTATTTTTAGTTTTTTTTACTTCAATTGTACTGAATTTAGTAAAAATAGGATCTTATCATGTGGTATATTCGAATTCCTATTTATTGTTTTTTTAAATGTAGGCAAATGCATCCAACCTGTTATGTATGTTATTTTATTTGCTGAACTCGCCATCATCCGCTTCATCATCAATTACGACCGGCACACGCACAGTTCACAGAACACTATAGGATGGTTCCACGCTTTTGCATGCAGTGGTTATTACCCCTTTTTTTGATTATTTTGCACTTTAAGAAATCTCGCTTGTATATTGGACCTTTCGACATTTTTATTATTTATTATGTTACCTGCGTTTTCGTTTACTTAATTTTTTTATTTAAATCACTTGTACTGTGTGTGAAGTATTAATTACAGTGTAGCCAATGATTATCTCACTTATTTTGTATTGAATTATGCAATTTGCAGTTGTATGCACCGTGTCGATATTGTACCGGATATATTTTGAAATGTGTGTCTATTTTGCCTTATATTTCATGTGCTTATATTTTGCTGTTTATTACTAATTTTATTTTTTATTTTACTAACAACGGGAGGGGATGTTTTCTTGTTTTATATAATAATAAAAATATTAGAAAATTATGACATTGTTTATGAAAAACGAATTGCATTAATATTTAAATGTTTGTTTGTTCATTTCGCTTAATGAAACGACTAAACCGATTCTAACGCAGTTTCAGTACCAATAAGTGTAAACTGGAACTTCTTATATTTTAGAAAAATAATTAATTAAAGATCCGTGTAAAGCTATTTAAATCAAGTGTTACACAAGCAGTCTTCACCAGCTAGTCAAATAAAGGTGTTGCTGAGTGAGTTTTACAGTGGAGTGACGAGACGGATGTTTTCTTGTTTTTGTTTACTAACGAGTGACATCGATAGATTGTTCTTAACGTTGTATCCTCGTAGTATTTTAACGCTAAATAACAGCTTTAATTTGCTATCTCTAAGTTTGTTTTGTACACAAGTAAGCTTATATTTATTATTTTGTGTGTGTAACACAGAAGAAGAGTTAATTATATTTTATTGTTTGTTCGGGGTTAAAAAGTGTTAATGTAATCTCGTTCCATGTATGTGATTAGGTTTAAATGCAATGTAGCAATTGGTCCGTCAGGCAGGTGATTCGATTCTGTTTTCCAGGATCCCCCGTGAACAAACAGAAGCTGGCCAATCAGATTCTGCGCGGCAAAGAGATGGGAGTAGCGGAGACCTCGCTCACAAGAGTAAGAGACGGCACGGGCCACTGTTACCTGTATATAGAAAGAGCATAATAACTGTCGCGCCCCATCTAACGAGAATGAACTCTATGCGTTGGCCGTACCGATCAATATCGCGTGACAACCGCCACCGTACAGTTTTGATACTTGAGTATTGTTCTAACGCTTTGGGAATTAACCACTTGGTAATATTTAAAGTTTATTTCATTAATCGCCTAATTTATGATCATTCTCGTTTAGATAGACTAACTGACATGTGAACTGGTAATTATTGGTTATTTAATATTTGTAAATAGTTATTTGTTCACGTATATATTTTGTAGGGTGACTTCAGCAATAATAAAAGGGAACGTGGTATGATTGGACTAATCTCTGTCATAGAATATTAACAAAATCAGAAAAATAACACAATATTTTAATTATAATTGAACATAATATTTAATTTTATTATGAGATGAGCAAGTATAGATTCTTACAACTGTCTTGAATGATCGATCGTTAGTTTGGATGTAACTTAGTCTGCGATCTAGATTATATTATGAATATAGTCTTGTTATTATATGGGACAAAAAATATCCGACGTTGGAGACTATACGAATTAGGTTTTTTTTATTGCATAGAATAGTCTATCGCTTACCCGACGGTTTAGTAATACCAAAGTTCCGTATTGCTAAAGTCACTTACTAAATAATAGAAGGCACTCAGGCCTTCGATGGGGTGTTACTCGATGTAGCACAACTTAGGTCCAGTAGACAATTTGTGTTTAAAAATAGTAAACTAACACAGTTTAAATGCGTAGTTGTGCTAATAATGTATGTAACACATCGTCTGCACGAGTACAACACACATGTGATATGAACGATTTTGATCTAATATAATGAATAAACTCGATAATCAAAACAATAATGCTTACAGTGTCAGATCAAATCGTTTCTGTCGCTGTATACCACAGATAACGTATTTTAAACCTGGGTATCATAGACAATTCGGTGCGAGTTTTGTTTATCACTGATGGCTTCTATGCCCGAGTCGCACGCGGCTGTGTGGGGAATCTGATTTAGTTTCCCGTTAATGATGTATAGCATTTATTGTAGAAAAGACCTGCAATCAGCGATCGATTACTCGCCATATTGACATGTGTAATTAACATCATAACGCCAATGTGTCAAATCAATTCCTCAAAATATATATGATCGCGCGAATTCGAGGTCGATATAGCACGGCCGATCTCATTCATTCTATATCATTCACTCGCTGAGTGAATCAACTCTATAGCCAATTCAGTTTGTTGAACATCGTTCGCTCGCTGGACTCTGTTTGTGTTATAAATAAATAGATGGCGCGCGCGTTCCGCTACTCATCAGGCACAAACCTTTTGTCAGTCTTGTTTCTCACTGGACGAGAGTTGCCTCGTCAGTTGCATTGGACGTTTTCAGTAACGTTGTTATCGCCATTGAAAGCAATTGCGTCTTTATGTCTGCGTATTAATTATCGTACGTAGTATCGACGTAAGTAGTTTCCCGGATACCATGTCTATCATAATGTACCTTTACCTAATAGAGTTACTCGGGTATACCGCTTCGTCGCTGGTTGCAAGCCTTTCGAGGGCGTGGCTTATAACCAATAAGGTTGGTTTCGGGACAGCCTGTATGAATATCACGAATAATTATTGTATGCATGTGCTGATCGTTACGTGCCCAGCAACGAGGCGACGATCATTCCTACCTTATTTCGAATTTAAATTAAACTTTATTTATTGTTGACCTTTTTGTGTGGTTGCTTTGTCACTGCCTTATTTGCGCACCTTTTTTTTAGTATGTACTTAGTTTTTTTTAGTATATACCGCCGTGAGTCTGACACATTGCCTCCGCGCGCGTTTCTACCCCGCGCGTGTCTGATTCTTACTAAACTGATTTTTATTTGAGCTAATAGCATTTTTGATATACCAAGGAAAACTATTCGCGTATATTAAAAAAAGACATTCTAATGGACCTTATTAAATGTCTACCTTATTACCTCGTACTGCGGTGTAAAATCGCGCACAGTGCATATACAATATTTTTATGCTTTTTATGTGTAATGTCAGGGAAGGCCTTGTAGTACTTATCGAAGACCAGTTGTACTTAAGACTATGTTCCAAATAAAGGCATGACGAATTCTGGATGTTGTAATGTAACTTATTTGATGTCGTCTATTAAATGACCCACTAATAAAAATATATATATACGTGGGAAATTTCATTGTATTACCTTTACTTTGAAGTTGGACGGTATTGTATTTAACATATAATATTTATTTTGTGCGAATGCTTGTGTTAGGATTTATATTTTGTCGCCTTAGTGTATAAACACTGCTGGAAAGGACTTGGTGATGTTTTATATCTAATCTCGTAAAAATATCGGTTTATCAAACGTTTTTGTATAGACAAAGCTTTATACACACGTATGACGTCATTAAATTACGTCCATAAATACTTTCATGGCCGTGCGGAAAAAATACTTTTTATTTTTGGGTTTTTTGGTCAACATTATTCAAGCTTACCCAATAAGCTGTATTTTTTTTACTATATCTATTTACACGGCGTTGGTACTTGCCTGTATACACGCTAGATGCTTGAGGATGCTGGTTGATAGTTTGTGGTAGAAATAAAACGCACCAATTCTGTTTCCAGTAACACATATTTTATTAGAACACTTATGTAACATGTACATTGTATTATTACTTTTATTTCTTACCTACAAGTCGGAGTACTAACAGAATGGGTACGGCTCTGTATAGCTACTAATGCGGTGAGGGTGAGGTCCGGTGTCGGTAGAACGCGCCGCCCGGTCGCACTGTTTATATCAATACATACAAGGAGCACTCTGTTCTTGCAGGTACGCCTGTAAACCCTCCACAACACTAAGAACAAATCATTATTTATTTTTTAATTGTTATATTTTTAATTTGATTTAATTTTGTATAATTAACCTGTATTAGTCTTTGTGATTTCTCAAAGAGATTTATTATACTTAGTAGGCGCCCTCTATGTTCCTATTAAAGATATATTAATAATAAATTTACATGCAATAAAATTGTGGTATTAGTGAATTTTCTTTTTTCAGTTATTGCAAGGTCAATGTAAAGAAATAGATTAAATGTTATGAAATCTATCACAAATACTGGAATCTCCTACTTAAAGTTAGTACTTAATTTAGAGGGAAGAGTAACATTTTATCCAAAGGTAACGGCTTACTAGTGTCATATGTACCAACAGAGACGTTGATTATATTGTACTAGAAATAAATTATGTTTATTTTTTAATTTTGTTTCGTTTTATTTTTTAGTTGTAGTGCACCTAATGTCTGGGCACCAGTGTTGCCAGGTATGCGTATGTGTTGCATGACTCACAATTTTTTAAGAGGATTAATTTTTTAATCATCCGCATTTTTATGCTACCATTACACGTACACTTAAGAGCGAAGGTCCAATGTACAACTCTAGATTTATTTGGGGTAAAATAAATACTAATATGCAAATGTTTTTCCTTTGCCGGTGAAAGGAGCTTCTGAGTCCTACTCAAATGGAAGTAAGAATACTTTATAAATCACAAGCTGCACTAGCGATAGACTAGACACGGTCACGGAGTTGAGAGTGCACTGTAGGTGAACGGAGTTATTCTTAAATGTGAAACGGGATATTGACGCTTATCGTATCTTTCCAGGGTTGAAACACACTTGACGCTTTTTTCATTACTATAAATGTTATTCATGCGAATGCATGCGTCACTTTATGCGAATGATAAATCTAACATTTGAAAATAATTAGTAATTCACACCACTAGTTTTACTTATAATATTATCAATGTCAGATCGGTTTACTTAATGTTTTTTTTTAAATATCAAAATTATTGAATGATAACAATAAACAAGTTCTGAATAGAGGTATTTAAAAAAATAACGTTTTTTTTAATTTTTGTGAATATTGTCATTTTTTTTTGTCATGACATTGAATAGTTTCTTTCAAACGCTTAATATAAAAGATAATATTAAAGCTCTTATTTATCTTTATAAGAGATATATTAATTAAAATATAACTTCTCAACAAAAAAAATTATAAGACTAATAAATAAAATAGCGTCTTTGGTGCCATATTTGTAATCAAAACAAATAGGTAATAATAATAGTCAAAGTAATATTTTCTAACATACATTATGCGTTTACTGCTCATTATAAATAACTTGGAAACTGTTGCCGCAAAGTAACCGTAACGTCGAACAAAAACGGAAAAGTATATAATTTTATTGAAAAAAAGTTTTTTTCTTATTAAAAGCGGATATACAAGTGCAATTCAACCCGATAATAAAAGGTTTACTTTGAACGATTTAAGAATAATACCTGATTTCTCGAGAAACGTGCACGAGTTTTGAGTCTAATTTAAGAAAGACTAATTCACATTGGTAACATGCGGTAGTTAGTCACCTATAAAATGGACTGCATTATCAATTAGATGTAATTTGTATTCACCGTTAATTTATCAGCGCGATAAGATTACAGCAATGTGTATCTAAAAGTATTCGTCGCCTACATTATTAAGATTGTTGCAACGAATATTCCAAAGGAAATTGAACTCTATGGAACGACTTTAAACTAGACTTTTGTCTTTTGCCGTTACTAAGTGTTTTCAACATATATGTATAATACCAGGAATTTAATGATTCAGTGGACAAGTACACACTTATGATCTGCTGCTGTTAATAATTTGTATTAGTAATAAATTCAAATAAATAATAAATTCATACACAATACTTTATCTGACTCCGATATTTCATTATCCAATTTATTTAATTAAATTATAATAATACTATTTAATAATATTATACACTCAAACAAATGTTGATTACGTATGTCTTGAGTAAGGATCGAACCCACTTTGTGCACAAGGGACACTGCCAAATGCGCCTGTCATGTAAAGCAATAAAATATGTTTAGTTGAACAGTTGATCTATTCCTGAGAATGATGATTTTGTCATATTTTATGAGTAGCTTAAGTAAGAATAATTAAACCAATTTAATTTTGGAAGAACTGTCTTGAGTATAATATGCCACACCATCACTCGGCTTAAAGCATGATATCATCTCTTTAACTTCACATTATCCTCACTGTAAAATGTTCCATTATCATTATCACAGCCTATTCGATGTTTACATGCATGATCATATCATCACGGTTTGTCAACCATAATATAATAGTAAAGTTGCCTTCATGAAAATTAAATAGTTAATTGTTTTAATGTACTCTGTTAGACATGATTTGTTCTTCTCTAAGGAATTCTTTGTCTTAGATGTATTTGCCAATATCATTCTTACTAGTTCTTCCCTGTTTAACCCTGTTTTAAAAAACAACTCAATGCAAGAAGTGAATTTAAAACAAGTGAAAAGTTATGTATGACTTGCCGTGTTAGAGTACATAAAAGCAATGTATATTAAATTATGTACATCTTTTATGCTGCGTGTGTGGTTGACAAATTTAAGCACGCTCTCACGCAGCTTGAGATTTTATAGGAACCGCGTTGCGGCAACAATGTATAACAAGATTGTCTGGTCTAGGCATAACCCGCCGTCGGGGCCGCGTGCGGGTCTCCCGGGGCGGCGTCTCCTACGGCAGTCTAGACGCCGCGGAGCCCCGCGCCTCCACAAGCGGCTCGGTCAACGCTCTCGTCACAGATGAGATGTGAACTGTTCGGTAGTGTCACACGACTTGTGACCAACTGACCTAGTGATGGACTGACGTGATCGGTGCAGTGCGGTTGCGATCTTGCATATCACGTAGTTTAATAATGTTTATTATGTGTACCCCGCGTGGTTTGGTCAGGTTTACTTGTTATTTCAGTAACTGCCTAAACTTGTGGTTCAAAAGTCAGGTAAAACATAATACCTTAATGATATACATTGCACTGATCGAATATTGCCGCAAGCAGACGGTAAAGCATCACATTTTTACTATTTGTATTGCAATATTTTAGCTGAAATACATAAAAAAGGACAAAATCTGCATTTTAAAAAACTTTTTCTTGATACACTTGACACTGTCTGAGCGAGAGTGCGAAATGTCTTACGAGATTTTGTTTTCAAAAACATAAGGCAATAGGGAAGGTTCAGCGTGAACCACCTGTGAATATTGGAGATAATTACACTAATGCCATAAAATGCATCAAGATTTGTATTCGATGTTATTAATAACTACTTGACTTTAGTACCACAGCACGCATATCTTTTAAGTCCTTATGATATTGACCAAAGTCTTAGAGAAATTTAACACGATATTATATAGTGTCAATTTGTTGAAGCAATGAAAACTTTCTTGAAATGGCAACAGTGTTTCGATAAATTGCACTATTGTACAAGATGAAAGTCGTCTTCTCGATGACGACTTGTATAGAATAAATCGTATATTTTAAATGTACTTTAGTACAATATTATTAAATGTGATTTTATTTCGTGTTGTGTTATTATGGTATGCTACCTCAGTGGGAGCTTAAGTAAAGCAAAATACATAATTTATCCCACATAATTTGTCTCGATACTAATATATCTAAGCAATTTATATACATTTATTTCAATATAAATACATAAACATGTAAAATAGATATTGTGTTATGGAAAGCGTATTGATAAATGTATGCGCGTCTAAACTCGCAGTCTTGGGTACCGTCTGAAAAAAGCTTATTTCAATATACTTACACTGGAAGATCTTATAAATAGAATAGAAAAAAAAATAAACGAAAACAAAGGTAGTTAGCGCCATTTTTTACTCCCGGGTTGCCAGTATGAATTAATACCATTATTAAAAAAACCAGTGTTTTTTGCCAGGAAATGTGACATGGGGCAGAAATGAACTTCAATGTTTCATGTCATGTTTACAAACGCACTCTTTTCTTAAGCGATGGGCTTTTGAGAAACAACATTTAGATAGTACGCATGACTGAGAGATTAAAATTAATTGGGGTTTTCTAAATACTTATCAATTATAGAAATGTAGGATGTTGATGTATTACCCATTAATTTCTTATTGTTAATAAGTATTCATTATATATGTAGCACTCTCTGAACGTGATATTATTGTAAATGACATTATAAATATTTACTACTCATAAATATATTGGTTTGTTCTAATTCAAATTGATCAATGTAAAATGTATCTCATATATATGTTAATACATCGTATATTTACAAGTAAACATTTCTTTCTGTATAAGATAGGTAACGAGTACGTCTGTATATAGCTTAGAGAAGCATCTGTGTAATTTTCCTTTGCCTGTGCCTTGGAATGTCAATTTGACGGTAAGCATAGGTAAATAAATGTCACATGTGAACTCGCTTTTTTACTATCTTTATACAATTAGCTGCATTTGCTTAGCTTTAAATGGGCATATCTAATTAAGGCCTAAATTCTAGTGAAAGTTATATGGCAATTTAGTTTCTTTTTATTATAGCCATTCATGAGGATGTTCTCAAGGCCATTCAATATTTGAATTGGAAAGTAAAAAATAACTTTAAATCAATATTTCTTGAAAATGTTGTGCTCATACCTTCAACTCAAAAGTCCAGAATTTGAAGGCCTAATTGTATTTCACGTACTTATAGATGACATGAGCAGATATTATGACGTTTTATCTAGGATGACAATGTAGGGGCAAATGAAGAAGTCTAGCAATACGCGTGTAATGCAGTTGCAGGGTATGTGAGAATTGTTTAAGTATGTAAAATTATACTAGAATACTGTCACCGCAGTGCCGACGTGTACAGTACATAAGCGTCATAAATATATACGTTTTAGCACGTTGTTACAGTGACATCTACTGTTAGTTGTACAACTTATGGACTGTTATTGCACTATGATAAGGTCCTAAGTGTTGATATCCGTTTGATGCGGGTCGACCCAGTATGACGGCGGCTTTGATCGACTGCTTCATTGTCCCATTATAACACATGATGTAAGGTAAGTGAGTGGCGAATGTTGATCCCGAAGCGAGTTTACTATGTTAGTTGGTTTTGCGTGGTAAAGACAAAATTCGATATCTACTAAATGGAAATCAGAATGAACAAATATGACCTGGCCTACTCATTCGGAATGGTAGTCCGAGGAATCCAGCGTTATGGTCATAAGAAAAAAATATTGTGAACTCTATTAATATTGGCAACACAGCCTAATTCCAACCGTAACGCGTAGTTCGGATGAATTAATTAATCGTTTCACTGCCCCAATTATTTGTCGTTTACCGTTTGTGATCTGCTTTATAAAGATATCGGATTTATTATGAGAGGCTGTGGGCTAGTATCAACGAGCGCTATGCTCTTTAAACTATCTTCTGAATACGTTTAGAACGGATTTATAGGAAACACTTAGATATTTTAGTACGAATTTATGTAAATCATGAATTATTATATTCAATGCAATTAAATTTCATATTAAATCATACTTTTTAAAGTCGAGAGTAGATTGAAATAAATAAAAACTGTAAATCGAAGCGGTTTACGACTTCGGGATTCCAGTTATTTTAAAAAAGTTCTTTATTCGTAAGTACATACGTTTTGATGTCTCGAAAATATGGTGGTATACAAATACAGTGAATTTTTTGACGTTACAATAATGTAAAAGTAAGATTTTTCCATCTCAGATTAATTTAATTCAGAACACTATCTGTAACTGATGCTGTCGTCAACGAAGCATTAATAAATACTTAGGCATGTACATGCTCTCTTCCTACGAAGTATTAATTAATACGAATGCTATACAATTATCTGTAGATAGACATTTCTCTATCGGTTTTATTTCAACTTTTATAAGCATATTTAACATTAAGCAAGCGTCGATGTAGCAAGCGTTTGTGCCTAGTAATTCTAGTATGCATTTTGTATAACATCACTAGTTTTGGTATATAGCATGTACGTAGTTAGGAGTTTTCGAATTTGGTATTATGTATATCTCCTTGTATATGCTTTAATGGGAAAGGATTGAATACTGTAGATGGATTTGGCATAACTTTGTATCATATTTGAATAGTAACACAATAAATAGTAGATTTATCATGGTTAGTAATTTCTCGATATTGTGTATTTATTTAATAGATTTATCTTATTGCTACATAAAGCAAGAAGGTATTGTCTTTCTGCATATTTAAGAGAAGTTATGAGGCCAAACGTTATTTTTCTTATACTACACCCAGTTATTAATGTGTTTCGATTCGAAAGAATATATTAAACTTGTTTTTAGCGAGATATGCAATTAATACGTATCTAGTTCAATCTCTTCCTACGGATATATTTTTAGAGATATTTTGTAAATCGACTGTTAAAGGTACGCGAACTGTCTTCTATGTACATAGATGAGGTTCCCATATATTATGACCAAAGCGCACAAAATATTTTAAGATCAATTTAAATCGAACATAATGAGGTCGCATCCGAAGGTTGACAACACTATTTTTCAAGTGACTGAGCGTGCTTACACCGTGAATTATGTCACTATTTTAAATTTGAGTCTGTTTTAGGACGATCGCACTTGACCAAATTTAAGCGGATGCGACTAGTACCTTTTTTCTGGAATCAAGGCTGTTGTCTGCGATTATCACCTATTTAGTAGGAATTTTTAAAATAACTTGATTTGTTACATAATTCTATGTAGTATTTTATGCGCTTTGGATCATGCTCAGAAATTATGTGACTAATACAGTTTATTATCTTGTAAATAAACTCCTAACATCTGTCTCAAATGGCTTGTTTAGAGGCGGACAACATGTGAAATAAATGTCAGTAATTATTGAATGTTGTTTAACTCTGTGTATAGTGTTTGTAATAAAATAATAAAAATTAAATGTATTTTTTTTTCAGTCAGTTATGATTTGGAAGGTTGCATGAATGTTTGTTACTTAATATACGCTATTCGTTATCCTTAATAATTCTTAATATGACTGATACTTGTGTCACACTCTTGTTTTTCACAAAGCTGCTGTCACACCGACATTGATCACGTTTAAAGAGTTGTTCCACACGGTAATAAAACGCGCTGTAAAAGTTTTCCGATTTTTAATTGAACAATTTAAGTATTTTCGTTAACAATTATATTTACACGTATTGTGAATAATTCGCGGTGACTAGATTCATTTTGTATTTCTGACCACAACGATCAACATTGCCCGTACGTACATTCCCCATAAGTCCATTGAAAATAAGTTACTACCTCTGTACATTAAAAAAAAACATATTTCTCGTTCAAAACCTATCTGGTTTACTTTCGTTCGTTCTATATAAATTGAGATAATTATAATGATACCACTTGTATTAATAAAAAAACGATAAGGGGGAATCAACATTCCAAAAATCATAAAAACGTTATCTTACAAATATAGAAACATCTTAAAAATAAGTAATTAACATATCACCGAATGAACAAGAATAAGTAGATATAATAAAAAAAACACGTAAATAAATAAACAATACTAAAAGGAAATCGATAGAAAACTATTTTTGTAAAGATAACACTAGCAATTGTACTTAAAAATAGATTGAAAACATTTGTGAAGACATTTTACATAATCTCAGAACGCATCTCGTATTGTTTTATTTTGGTGTCGTATCGATGCGGAGTTGTATTTTTGGCGCCAATTTCCGAGGTGGCGTAAAGTTTATAATAAATTTAGAACGTGTCAGACACGATTCTGTGATGCCGGACGATGCTTTCCCGTGACGAAATAACCACGATGATATTGCCTATTCGTCGACGCTTCTGTCTGTCGACCTTGGACGGTGTCAATAGCATAATTCTAGGTCATATATCAATTACAGATGGTTTCTATACATGTTAAACCACGCCAAAGAGGTGTTGATTTTTTAATTAAAATTAAATATAGGTGTGTCAGTCAAGAGCTAAGCCTAAGGCCATAATTATAGTTCTAAAGGGCCGAAGAGGTGTTTCGCGGGGCACGTGTCGGCGCTGTCTCCAAGGAACTGCGCGAACAGCTCCTGGTATCTGGACAAGGTCAGACCACCCTTCCTCCTGTCATCGTCCTGGGAACAAACATTGATATGAATCAATAGTAAGCATTCCGGGGATACCTTCAGGTAAAGTAAGAACATTGGTTTAGCTAGTTTCTATTTTTGTATAAAGACCAAAAAAGGATAGTTCACACTCGAATCTCAATTTTCTAATTAAAGATCTTTTGTAAGTTCAAATTTATTAGTAATACATATTAGAATATGATTATTCGAGAAAATTCTTCAATGAAACTACTTTTATAGAATTACATTCTTCGGAACTTCCTTTGATCGAAAATTACCTCAAATATATACTTTAACTTCGCTTCTTTCGGTTCTTATGTTTAAGAATATATTTTTTAAATATATCTAAACATGTAGGTTACATGCGGAATATTCATCGTATGTAAATCTGACGTTAATATCTAAGTGTTTTGGAGTGTTGCCAAAGAGAAAGCTTTCGTTTACGTTTTATTTCATTGCATAATTTTTTCAATCGACTCTAGAACTAAAACGTACGCGGAATAAGTGCACCTCACGGACTAGCATCATTTTATATAATTGCCTGAGTAAACTATTGTATCGTATAGTTTAATAAGATACAAAAAAAATCCACACTAGATATCGGAATAGTCTTAACATTTATTCCTTATTTTAGGCATTTTGACAAATAGTGAGACTTTTTATTAACTTATTTACGGATGTCTTAGCGACGACATACGCATAATTCTACGCATGATATATTAAAAGTAAGATGACAAATTCGGATTGGACGTAATCGTATTGGCGATAGTTTGTCATTGACATCAATCTACATCGACGGGTTTGCCAAGCGCGCCTACACCGCGCGTTTCAGGGAAACAGTCCAGCGTATTCACGTTCCCACATGCAGAAATGATTACACCGTAGGTATTCAGATATAGGTGTATAAATTTATATCTGCTATCAAAGTGCAGATATTGGCTATGGACGTAGAATAGCTGCTACATTGTTGTAATGCTGCTACAGGGAATGCGGGGAACGTCATTAGGTATATATAAGTAAGTATAATTTAATATTATCGTTAAATTGTCTGTTCATATTTTTGTACTGGCCGTTTAGAGTTCTCATTGTATCTCAAGTTGTTTTGGGTTATTTTTAACCTACTGAGAAAACACTAACGTAAACTCGTTACCTAGGAATTTACGTTCTGTTAGGCAATAAGGTCATTTTAATCGCTCTTTTTTATAACTTTAAAGTTTTTGCTACTACATCTTACAGGTATGATTTTGAGAAAGAATTCTTTCGTCGATACCGTTTTGCTCCCAAGATGAAAGTTTTAAATCGGAGTTGCCGGTTGATATAACGAAGCCAAACTGGACCGGTTACGATGGGTGACATACGAAGACTCAATGGAAAACATTGAGATAAAGGTTGCTTCGTGTTTGCTAGTGCTTTTAAAGAAATTAAGATCTAAAGTCGGCGCCATACACTGGCCAACTAGACAACGACGACGCACCACATAGGCTTAATAATCTTCTTTAAATAAGCAGAAGCATGGTTCCTGGGTAGGCCATAAAGTTAACACTAAATAAATTTCTAGAGAATTTTAGAACACGAATAAGTTCGTTAAACATTACTGTCTGGAAATAACTGTGACTTGTGAGCGTCAAAATAAATAAATAAAAACTGATTTAACTCAAAAATTTCGTTCTGTACCTTTTGTGAATGCACAAATCTGGTTTAGATCCACACAAGATTTTAAAATTAATTTTGTATTATTTCTATTTGGATTGTTTTTACTTACCTTAACCTTTGATTTGTTAACGTAAATAAAATTTCGGCTAATAATTTCATTCGTGCTTCAGATTAAAATTCCGTACTTGCGCATTTTACCAAAATGGATAGTTTTCCTTCATTGTATTGCAGTACTCACATTTAACAACGAGTTGAACGCGTCATCTATGACTTTGATGTCCTCTAGAACCATCCGCTGCACGCAGTCGTATCTGTACTCCTCGACGCCGATCACCCCATCGGAGTTTATGTCGATCTGCCTAAAGTTGGACTCGATGAAGGCCTTCATCGCCTGAGGGAAGTCATCGTACTTCTTGCCCAAGCAACTGTTCTTCACCGCTTGTTTGAATTCGTCCACTGTGATCATGCCATCCTATAATAAATCGTTTCAATAGAAATGGGTATAAATGGCTAGTATTATGGATGCCAGCGCGGTAGCTATGTGCAGTGTTGCCAACTATAAAAAAAAAACATTTTGCAGTCGTTTAGTGAATTACGTTAACGCATCCATTGAATTCTATTCCTGTTACTAAAAGCATTGCAAAAACTTAAATGTATCAGTGTTGTTACGTTTAATTATTTATTATTTTGATATGAAGATATCTTTGCAAGACTTAGCAACTATGAATCTAGCTTAAGATTTATTATTACAAATTGCTTATTATTAGACAGCGAATTCATAGTAATGAACACGCAAGCGGCCTTCAATACATTACATCTTAACTTATAGAATATGTGGTTAGTAGTTTGAAGGAATTAGTATATAGTGTAAGAGTTGTGTAGTTTTTTCCTTATTAATATAATAAATACGCATTTATTTAATTGCTTTGAAAGTTTTGGTCCGTACCTCAGTCTATTCATTAATTCTGGTGAAGTCGGTTTCATTGATGATGATGAAGGCTCTATCACATTAATGTCACTCGAGACCTTGCAGTTAAGGCTACTGAATAATCCAAAACACCACAACAGCAGCATTAAAATTACAGCATCTACTAACATCGTAGATATATTCTAGTCAATTATAATATATAATTGAAGGTAGGGGCTTATAAACCCCACAATACAACAGACCCGATAAGATTTTACTGATAGATGGAAAAGCTTTGGATGGCAGGGGTTTCATTGAAAGTCATAGGTGTCTGCAACTATTTATCAGTAGATCATCAATAGATTTTCAGGCAGGTTTCTTTTAGACTAGCGTACTGAACCTGCAATAACCTTTATCTATTATAGGTACTGGCCGAATAGTTTAAAGCAGGCCTAAATCAGTATCAATAAGAGATTCGTTTGATCCCGTGAATGAGACTGAAGAGTTTCAATTTAGTACATGTAAACTTTTAAAAATATGGAAGTATGTATATATAACAAAAATTTTAAATCTAATACAGCTGGACCGATTTTAACTGGACTTTCACTGGCAGATGTTATAATGAGTAGCTTAGATTACTTTTATTACTTATTATTCTCACGTGAACATGTTTCTCCAGTTCTGGAAATTTATTGCTTTTAATTTTCTAAATGAATATGAAATATACTTGGGTTTTCGTTAAAACAAAGCCAATTCCTTCGCAACAATCAATAAAAGCACACCAAGTGTAAACAATCACTTACATCGAAAGCTGCGTACAACGAAAGCGGCGTAAGCTTGTAGCGAGTAATATGTAAAGGGGGGATAACCGACATAGTCTGGCACCTTGTCGAAGTCCGCGAGCTGAGCGATCTCCTCCCACAGGCTGAGCATGATATGCTGGTACTTTTGCAGGCGCGCGGCGCTGCAGTCCCCCTTGCCCTCGAGCACGCACGACCGAAGCGCCAGGCATTGGAAGTCATGCGAGTCGAGGTAGCCGTTGTTGTCGATGTCTGCAATTAATCAAAGGTTTTTAGGTTCTTCTTAATTATATGCAAAGCAAATAGTCGTCGTGAAGGCTTTGCCATATGTTCGTAAGTGTGTGATTGATCTTGTAAAAATAAAGCTTAATTTGATTGACAAAACGGTGAACTTAAAAATTGTAACAATAAATCGTCGCGATTCAGTACTGAATGGTAATTGGATAATTAGAATAAAACTACTCTTTAACGGTTTAAAATGTGGCTAAAACTAACTTTAAAACGCGGTTTACTTAACTGTTATATTCTTTGTCATTCTTAAAAAAGGGTGCCACGTGAAATGATCATCAAATCAGCCATTAGAAGTCCACTGATGGACACAGGCCTCCCCAAGAAAGGGGATCGCAGACTGCAGCTTTCGCGTTTGGAATGTTGTTGCCCATCCTCGCCTCGTGCATTTAATCTTTACTGATTCGGATGGTTATGCCGCCATCTGTCGGTGGTACATAGGGAGGTACTATTCTACTCTGCCGATACCTCACGGCAAGATGAATAAAAAAGTTAGGTGTTAGTGAACGGTTAGTGTAGATCTAGAAGCTATTGTGACCTATCATCATTTTGATTTCAACTTTAAGCTGTAAGACAGCCAGTTTACTCCTATACTTATGGGTTACATAATTCATTTGTGCAGCGCGGGTGTATTCATTACGTTCGATCGTATTCTAAGAAAGTAAATTGAAAAGGACTTCATATAAGAAAGATACCGACAATTTGACATTCAATCAGCAAATTGACATACTTAAATCTATTTAACGGTCTCGTATTTCTTTAATGTAGTAACATAATATTAAATTTCTCTAATATATTGACGCTGGTTACAATCATAAGAAGAAAAGTGTTGTATTTAAATTTGTTAGTGCCCTCGCTTATTTTTGCGAATTTAAACTTTGACTCGTGCACCAAATAAAGGATAAGCTTTTTCATTTTTTTGCAACGATTAATATAGTATTTATTTTAATATGTTTAGTATTGTTTATGTTTCTTTGCTTTAAGCACGCACTTATTGCATGTGGAGCTAACCTTTTAGTTTAAAGTTTGCAACAACATCACAATAACTAAATATATTGTGTCCTTATTGTTTTATATTAGGGAAAAGTCTTTTACAATTAGATACTATTTGATCAATAAGCGATTGTACATACATGGACCTACATATTTAAGTTGAATGTCGCATTTTAAACTGATGTTAGTGGATAAGCAAATGAAAATAAAAATACATAACTCTGTGTATTGAATCTTTGAATCAGTTCTTTTGTTTAGATTCTATGTATTTGTTTCGTGACAATGTATTACATGATATCGGCCTTATTAATGGCTGCCACACGGCATCCTTTTGTCTCCAACTATTCCCTATTCTATTTTTAAGGTAGCTAATGTCCGGCACAATAGCAAGTTCGCAATTAATCAGTTTAATTGTGTGTAATGAAACAACATTGTCAAAGTTTCAATCACGATCAATGTCGCAACGTGTAAATTGGATGCTCTTGCCCACTTGGCGGGCGGTGCTTGTAAACAATAGCTGTTAAATTAATAGTGGTCAGATGCCAAGACCTGGGTCCTGTCGCAATAGACCAAGATTGACGGGCCAGATAAACCCTCGCGATCTGAGCTTGATCGGTTTGCCAATCGCAAGTATTCGATGCTACGTTGAGTTTACGATACACTTTTTATATTTGTAATTAATAAAAATTGAAAGTAATTTTTCTTTATTCCGTAATGTTATTGTTTATAACACAATAAACTCGTACTTAATATAGGTTTTCTTATTATTGGGTATCGAGAAAAACTGACTATAACAATTTGTGTGGGTGTTGTATCATATGCACGTTTTTTTTCTTTTATAGGCACGACTACTTAGTTGGTCTTGGTGATATCGAGAATTAAAATGTAGCCTATGTTATTCTTTGAGCGCCAAAAAATAATAATCCCTTCTATTAATAACAAGACGACAATTATCATACAGTTCTATTCTGCATGAAACTTGACACAGAGATATAGGTACATATAGTAGTATCTAAGCTAAAATTGAAACGAACAAATTATATTTTGATCTGAACACATTTATTTCAGCGGGAATAGGTATTAGCATTGCGTGTATACATCATATTTACGTCACAGTGAACTATTAGACTGAAACTGAGTAGAGAAATGACATTCATCGTGCTATTAACGTGTTCCCTTGGCGAATACCTAAATCCAGATTCTCCCTGGGGATTACCGCCTTAGCAATGCCTTAATTATAATAAAAAAGGACTGTACCATAGAGATTTTATTGCAATACATTAAAATAATATTTATAATCTATAATATCGTTTGGAAGCACGTTCATTAGTCAGTTAAGGATGATTGACGATTACACATTGCAATCTTGTATATCGTAACGCAAAAAGTTAAATTAAATCTGGAAACAGTCGATAATAAATAGCATCGGAATGGCGTGCTAATTATCTCGGGATAATGATGTCGTTGGTCCGGGAAGACGCGAACTTCACGGTTGACAACAAACGTGATTTATTAACACCTCTTCATCTTCAGCATTTGGCGGCTTCGCAATGCAATGCCTTATAACCGTCGGGAATTTTTATAGAGGTTAGTTTTAGAGAGATTACAATAGATATGTACGTAATAGAGTGATACCATTGTTTTCAATTTGCAACAATTAGATAACACACTGGAACACCGAAGTTTCTAACAGATTTTTGTTGGAAACGTGATATGAACTGAGTAAATAAAATAGGATTCGATTAATTGCAATTAGGCGTAGAATTCAAACTAGTTCGAATTTTATATTGCCTATTATTTTAATTTACAAAGACTCGAATTTATGGCCTGAATCTTTGCAAGCATATCAATCTGAGAAATTAAAATGCTGTAGGGTATCGATATAGCAGAATAGTACCTCTCTTAAATAGTGACTCAGGTACCACCAATTATATACCAGGATCCACAAATGAGGTAGGTAGGTATATCCACTCGAAACAGCATAGGAGAAATGCAACAGGCGGGAATAGGCAGCAGTATTTTCGTTACGAAGATATCTTGCGATTGCCACCACTCCTGCCCAGTGTGCCAATGATGAGCAAAATGTTCATGATATGATGATAAATTAATTAGGATGATCTGTAGCGAAATAGCTTTACAGAGAAAATTCTTAAAAATAATTTCACGGTCGACATTGACTGAACAATGAAGTTTTTGTGGTTGATATTATTGTATAAATCATATGTCTGTTAGTCTAGACTGTGTCAATCATCCTTCTGTTTAGCGACTGGGGTTGTATGTAATACGTTGTTGGCAAACCAAAATGTATCTGGTTAGGTTACTGATATATATAACGATATGTTTAAATTGGTAGTAGGTACTCGCAGCCACATTAATATAGACATTTTGACATGTTTGGATAGGTCGTAGCTAAATAATGTAAATACGATGTTGGTAGGCTTTATAGACAATAATATGTATCTATATGTTCTATTCGTATTAATGTATGTGTATTAATTTAAAATAGCGATTGAAATAACGGTTTAGAATAGACTATTTATTACACATTTAAAAAGTGCTCATAAAGTGACATGAAATAAAGACCCACAGAGACAAAGTAGGAAAAGGATAGATATATGTTTTTTAGATATGTATTTAAAAAAATGAGAGAAATTCTTATAAATAACACAAAAAGTATTGACTACGTTACATAGTGGAGTCTTCATTTCGAAAACTTGATTGCCGACGTATTCGTGCCTATTATCAGCCAGCGTGATATATCGTTTGAAAAATAAAAATACCGCAGCTTTGGTGCTGATCCAATGCC
Organism: Heortia vitessoides; assembly: GCA_020976665.1. Classification (NCBI taxonomy): domain Eukaryota; kingdom Metazoa; phylum Arthropoda; class Insecta; order Lepidoptera; family Crambidae; genus Heortia; species Heortia vitessoides. The sequence goes on from JACJUM010005601.1 coordinate 13,978,578, forward strand.
CCTCACTCGATCCTCACCTGTTGATCTCCGATCAGTCAGACAATTAAAACATTTATCATGTTCGCAAAGTGGTTGTTCAACGAGTTAATAAACGACTATACTTCGAGTATTTTCGGACAATAAGTCACTGTCGGGCATAGACCAAAAATGTATTGCAATATTTGACCACTCATTCAGTTGGGCTTCTATTTAAATTTTACATAGCAAATATTTAGATGAAGCTAATTATTGATTGTTTAATATATATATATATATATATATATATATATTTATTTTATATATTATATTATATATATATATATTTAGTTATATTCTGACATGTAGAAAGATCTATAAACCTTTGACATTAATAATAGCAAACTAAAATAAGCAGTCACTCACCGTACAGATATCGCACCACGAACGCCACCCTGTTATCCCACGAGTACGCCATTTTAATTCAATTAAATTGATTAAACTATTCTAATTGTTTTTATGCGAGGCAAGGAGCGCGGCGGCGGTCGTACGGCTACTGCCGCCCGCCGCCAGCGCCACCCCGCTCCGAATAAACGAAATAAAACAATATACGCGAGTCTCCCGCGACGTCACCGCGCGACGCCTCTAAATATCCCACTATGCGCAACAATTGTTAAGCTCTAGGCTGGCACGAAGCTCGCGGGGATGCGCCTGACCTGGTTGCACGGCAAGGCCGCTTGCATCAGCAACTGCATGTGTTTTGTGCAATGCGCTAGTCATCGATATATGGCTTGTTCTGTTAGCGATTCAGACGCCAACATGTGTAATCATTTTACAGCTTCCGTTGATTTTGAGTCCTGTCAAGACGTGTGCTGAGTGTTTGCCAGTTTTCATATGATTATATTAATATATATTTTTATATTAAGGTAAAGAACATGACTAAAATGAGAAGAAAATTCTTGTATTTTTGGTGGTTAATGAAATGTATACAAGATTACAGCCTCAATTATTATTCTATATATGTAAAATTCTGTATTAACTATATCATAATATAGAGTATACCTAATTAATGCAAAAGGTATAATACTTATAATCATAAACGTGTGTTAATAATAAAAACAAAAATGCTAAAATGTTACGATCTAAATAGTATTTTACCTATGTATCTATAAGAACTATACTATCTATAAGAACAAAAATATTGGTAATACCACAACAATTATGAAACTAGAATCTTGGAATCGCAAATTAAATGGAAAATAGCCTTTCTACTGATTCAGTATCGGTTTTATAAAGATCACATAAATATCCTAAAGATAGACCTCATACAAAGACCGTCTGCATTGGTACCTCACTCTCATCTATTTCTGCCTTTAAAAAGCATTGTCTGTATTGTTGTTTCGGCTTTAAGGGTAAGAGAGGCAGTGCAATTACTGGGTGATGTGACATAAAATCATCAAATCACAAGGTTAGCAACCACTAGTGATATCCTTGTGATATTACGTGCGTCTAGGCTAGTACGAGGCTGCGATAACGTTTACCAAAAACCCAGACTGTATGTTTCTACTAAAAAACCCCTAGACAGATACTCTGTGTAAACTTGACGCGTACCTGCTTGAAATACTGTTCTTTCTAAATAGTCCGAATCCGCTATGTTGTTTGGACTTCTCCGTTGTGGCTGGACTTTTCTACATAGCACTTTCGTGTGCATACTAGGCAAATCTAACCACTTTCACGTTATGTCGATCGCATGAGTGTGATTAACTTTTTACAGGCTTTTGAGATTTAAACATGTATGTGTGTACCCACAGGGCGGGGATGGGCAACAGCATCCCCGTTGCGAAAGCTGCGTTCTGCGATTATCAACACGCTTGCCCAACGCGGCAAATATTGACAATATTCCCTCTTTCTTGAGGTAGCTCATGTCCAATAGTGGGCTTTCATGGTCTGATATAATGATGATGAGCATAGATTTCAGTAATTTAAATAAATATATATACGGTTGAATAAACCATGTATTATTGTGGTCAATGCTTGATTTTTTAACCAGACAGAAGCTGTACTCTTAAATAAAGGCCTCACATATAATACGTATCGTAAAAATTGTTTTAGTGGTACGTGCACAAATTTGAAATATGTATTTATATTAGAACGAATCAACAAGCAGCTCCTATTTATTTCAACACATACACGATTCTGATTTACGCTGATTATGTTTTCTTTAATGTTGTTGCCCTGAAACTCAATCTCTCGTCTTTCAAATCACTTATTTTTACTAAAGTGTGGAGTGAGATACTTAAATTTAGATAAAATAAAAACAGTAGTACTCTGAAGCAATCTATACAGCTGTGGTAAAGGATATACTTAGCGTTTTTAAACTACACACAGGTTTATTTCAAGTTAGGTAAGTTCTGCAATAATTTTGCTTGTTTCGGAACGCGTGTATATTGATCAGCTGTGGCTGTCACTGTCAGATTCTGGCAAATGGTTATGGTTATAAACATTCGATTTTAGTTTTGTTGATATTTGTGTGTTACTCCCAAATAAATACCGAAATTTAAAACCACCATGTATTTCCAAACCACCGCTAAGAGTTTCTACGTGATCCTCCTAGTTATTGGTACATTTTATCTTGTATTTTCATAGCTTGTGTCGGAAACAAGATATCTGTTTACATTTTAAGTTTCTTCATAAAATGTGTGTGCATTACAGGATGTGCAACATTTACAACACAGTTTGACGTCGAAGACGAACCTCTACCCGAGGTTATAGAAGAACTTGCCGCCGATTTGAGTGATATTCCGAACGTGGATGAATCAGAATCCTTGTTGTCTAATGTGGTGTCTGATGTAAATAAAACGCTAACTAACTTGTACAATCATGTGACATCGGCTAATGTAACAGGAAATAGTACCGCCAATGAAACTCGAAAACTTGTAAAATGTAGAGAAATTGTCTATGACCCTAACGAAGAAATCGAACCTGTCGTTGAAATTATTAATGGAAGCCATTTGTCTAAGCTATTGCACATAAAACCAGATATTACAAGCAGAGACATGGAAGCCGACTGTGTGTTAGTATTATTTTATGCAAGAGCTTGCCCATTCAGTGCTCACTCTGCACCTCATTTTAATGCCCTGGCAAGGTCATATCCTAGTGTTAGGATGGTTGCACTTGATGCCCTAAAATACCATGGAATAAATGCACAGTATGGCATAGTCGGTGTGCCAACACTGAAGATGTTTCACAATGGCCGACCAGTTGGAAAATTCAATGGAACAGAATATAACATTCACTCTTTTAGCAAATTTGTTAATGCCATTACAGGACAGTACCCTCAAGGGCTATTAGTGACTTCTAAAGATTTTCAAGGGCCTGTATCTAGTGTTGTTGAAAAAGATACAGACTATTTCTTAGTATTATCATGGTTGTTTATTGTTGTTTGCTCTATTTACTACTTTATGCAGTCCAAGTGGTGGAGAATGATTGTGGAAATGGTGCAGAATAATTGGCGAGAATCAGAGGCTCAACATGAACATAATGACTAGAAATTAATATGGTAGTCTTTTTTAGTTCTTTTTATTTAAGTATAATATGAAATTGTAACAGATGTAAATATGCCTTTTATTTCCTTACTTCACAAAACATACAAATAGTTTACATTTATTAAACAGTTATTAAATAATTGGATGCATTTATTTTAATTCTGCTGGCATATCAGCGCTTCTTAATGCAGCTAATATATTTCTTGCTGTTAATTCACTCATAACATTTCGAGCTTTTATAGAAGCACTACCAATATGAGGGAGTACAATGCAATTATCCAACTTAAACAATGGACTATCTACTGGAAGTGGTTCAGGTGTGGTAACATCTAGACCTGCTGCCCATATATTTTTGGATTTTAATGCTTCAATCAAAGCATCTTGGTCAACAGTTGCGCCTCTGCTAGTGTTAACAAAAACAGCTGTATTCTTCATTTTGTCAAAAGCAGCCTTATTGAAAATCTCTTTTGTTTCTGGCACTAAAGCAGCACAGCATATAACAAAGTCGCTCTCCTTGAGCAATTCATCAAAGCCAACTTTGATGGCTCCCACTTCATGCGCTTCAGGCCTCTCACTGCGATTGAAATAGAGGATTTTAGAAGTGTTAAATGCTTTGACTCGTCTGGCAACAGCCTGGCCAATGCGTCCATATCCTACAATGCCTACTGTAGCCCCAGCAAGACCTGGACCTGTCATCCATGTTGGAGCCCAGGAGACCCAACCTCCTGTTTTTGCTTCATGCTGAGCTTCTGGTAGACGCCGAGATGTAGATAAAAGAAGAGCTATCTGAAATTAATGTGAACAAATTGATCAGAATAAGTACATATACTAATGATAGTTAATTTAAAATTGCCAGGCCTTGTGAGTTATAATATTTTTAGATATCTTCTAAGATATTTTATTTTAATTTTATAAATTGTTATAAATAATATTGTTGATATTAAATATTCTTAATGATATTATGTATTTATTCAATAAAGATTTACCCCATGCTAGTTCTGCTGATAATCAGAATATTATCTTGATTTATATATACATTATATAATATAACCTTTGCTCTGGAATAAAGTATATTTGTAGAGACGTAATTGTATAGATTTAAGTATACTTACTGCAGATAAACAAACTAATCTTCCTCTTTCTTTATACCTTTGGTAAATATTATACAGTTTTTGAACCATTTCGTCGCATAAGTTCTAACTCCGCGTATGTCAAAGTTTGCAACTTATTAATTAAGCCCAATGATAACACTACTATATTTCCAATTCTGCAGTAAACATATTATACCGTGTATTGTATAAACGAAATCTATTTTGCACCAACTAAATGCACAAGCAATAAGTTTTAAAATTATTTTATGAAACATGAGCAATGTTTTCCCAATTTTACAAAGTGTCAACATTTTGACTTAAGCTGTGTTAGAACTTAAACAACAATATAGTAATTGGAAAGAAAAGGAGGGTAAGAAGGATAAGATATGTATGTGTTTTATTACTAAAGTATTTTTTCCTATTTAGGTTACAAGTGAAAACTTACAGTTAATTCAGCTGTGGCATCTGTTAACACATCAGGTGTGTATCCGATTCTAATTCCTCTCTTCCTGCACTCCGGCACATCAATGTGATCATATCCAACTGAGATGGTGGCTACAACCTTCAAGTTAGGCCCAGCTGCATCCAACACTTCCTTATCAATCTTGTCAGTCAGAGAACAATAGATACCATTAGCACCAGTGACTGATTTTAAGAAATCTGCTCTTGGAACTGGAGAAGCATTCTCCCAAAGTTTAACATCACACCTGAAAATAGCATACAGAACATTATAGGTTAGACTGCCACATTAATTGAAAAATATGGCACAGAAAAAAAAACAATACAAAAATTACTACTTACTCTTTTTTGAGTAAATTTATTCCAACTTCAGGCATATCTGACCGTGTAATATACACACAGTTTCTTGAAAAACCGCTCATGTTTCTAAACAAATGTTGGCAACGTACTAAACTATTGTAAAGTGTCTCGATTCTTTTATAAATCATGTAATCAATGGACTAAGTATTTTCTAGTTGAATTCCGCGTTCTTTGTGCGGTACAAGGTTATTTTTCTGGTAGGTAGTTAGGTGGCACAGACTGTTGTCGAGCGATATTCTCGCCCTTGAAAAATGAAGGTTTCGCGACAAATATTGTAATGTGAAGTGCTAGCACAGTGGCCAATATAACCCTGCCCTTTGTAGACTTAATAAATGATAAACTACTCATAATATAACACTCTTCAGGGGACTATGATAACCCCTTATTTTACATAAAAATAGTATGAAATATTCAGATAACTCGCATAAACTGGTTTTCCGAGTATGACGACATGACCTTGAGTCTTTGTTGACATATGTCAATGTCTTAGTGACGTTGAGTTTCACGTTTATAAATATATTACGTAAAATATTATATATAGTTTTGAAAAAAACCTGTAGAAAGCATTTCATAATCAATAAATGACCATAAATATAAAAGGAATGATTTCAGGAAAATGCTTTTATTAATAATCTGCGTCAACTTCAACATGAAATGAATGAAGTAGATTTTTTGTCTGCACCCGGAGAATGCTTGAGTTCAGTCAATTCAGTGGAGAAAAATATAAAACGCTACTTTTTTTTGTATTCAGAAACGTAATAATTTCCATCAACGTACGTAAGTCACTACGACTAGGAAATCGCTTATGATTTTTTGAGTAGTGGCTGAAATGTCTTCATGCATGACTGGAACGAATAATGTAACTTAAGTTGATGGCATTTTATTTTTACTCCAAGATCTTCTTTGGTTCTATGGAGATCATAAATTTGTCTCAAGATGTAACTCATAGCATTTATATATTTTGCATTTAAAATAATTTCTATATACAAAATGTAAATATACAATTCTAATATAAATGATTACATGGCATTGCAGTGAAAGTGGGAGTGCACCACAACTAAAAATGCGTGCAGTTAAGGTAATTAGCCGGTTGCCAAGGCTGCTATTACGAAACATTAGACAGTACCGTTCGGAGGTGTAATGAAATTAATTATTGAACAACCACCTAATTGAATTATGCTTTATGCATGCGGCACTTAATTGCAAAAGTTACATTTATGTAGGTATTTAAAAATGAAATGCTGCCATCTACATTATCTTTACATTTTATGCAGATAGCGTGGCTTTAGTCAGGCGTTCTATATTCTTAACTTCGATTTAAATATGATAGTTATCATTGAAGTATTTCAGTACAACAGTTTATTAAAATGTCTTTTTCAGTAAATATGTAACGATCGCGGTAATTGATTTTACTTCTTTTCTTATTGGTACAATCCGCAAGATTTTTTAAGGCACTTCTATTATATGACACTATGTTTCACTATGTTTGAGGGCGTATCTGGAAGGAGGTAAACACGACTGCTGGACTTAAAATGACTTCAATCAGCGTAATGCGGGGATTTGTTGTAGGGGAAATAAAGTGTAACATTGTGGGGCACGGTGATAGCATCCAAAATATTGTGCTCACTGAAAAGTTTTCAGTAAAAAATGACTTAAACGTAATGATTATCTTGAAAGAAAACTCGCAATTTACATTGCTCATTTTAATTTATAAAACGATTAATAAATATATGAGTCAACAGATAATTTTTATGACAAACGATTCTTTATTCTTTTAATTTAAATAATTCTTTAACCATTCTTATATACATTTGTATATAGGGGGCAAGTTTTTGTGATGGTCTTTAGTTTAATATCGTTCGGATAAGCGGCCGAGATCAATTCGAAGATCAGCTCGTTAGGTCGAGTCCTGTCCCTTTGGCATGCGATTGTATGTGCGATGTACTGTGATTAATTAATGTTGAGTGGGACCTATTTGAATTCAGTAGGTATTTCATTATTTCTTAGGAGGTTTTTACAAACAAAAGCAACGCAGCTTTTGTTTGTAAAAAAATAAAACTGTTTCTCATTTATAACTGAAAAGGTTTGCGTTCATTTGGAGAATAAACGCAAACATATAACTTACTTAAGTACTTTATTTGAACAGAAAATTGTCGATACTTAGAGTATTTAGTTTGTATCTACCTATCTATTAACTGGTTATAAGAAAAAATAAAGTCAAGTGCCTATATTTTTATCACGTAAGTTTCCAGACGACGGGCGAGCAATAAGAAATGTTAACATTTGATACATACCGTGTGGGTGACAGGAAATATATATTATTGTCAAATCCACTAAAACAAATGAATCGTAAATGCCACTTACGGCGGATTAAAGAATTCATATCCACATAAATAATTGTAATGGTCGATACAAGAAGATCATTAATCAAAAAAAAAATCGTTCGGCCAGCTAGACAGTACTTTCTTTCAGCTGCTAACATATCTCAGCTAAGATTCCCGAGTCGGCGTTAGGAATGCACAGGAATTAATTAAAAGTGTGATAAAACTTTCATCTTGTTAGTGCGGTATGCACACGTAATAATAATAAGACGACGCACCAAATTCGCGCCGGTGCCGCTCGGAAACTGTGAGACGTAAGAAAAAAACGCAGCAACGACTTTCTACGGAGCAATTAGAAGATTCGCACACGAAAGTGCAGTAAAGATATTTAGCAACGTCGCGACATCGCTCTGACTGGTGTGACCAAATAAAAGAAACGGCTGATATAATCATTATTATAGTTTAATTCAAGCTAAATATTTTATTTTTTGAATGTAAGGAAAATTGCCAATGCGTATTAAACAACCATACAAATGGATTTAGGTACTCAAATATCAGTAAGTACTCGTGTATTTTCATAAATAAAACGGTAGCTAGTTCCCTAGCTACCATTAGCTAGTTAGAAAATCCTTGTTCCCCCGCGATTTATAATGTTCTTCTCTAGTCTACTTTAGTTTTTTTGATCACACGTCACATTTTGTTTCGAGATTTTGTATAGTTGGTTTTAGAAAGGTATTATAACAAATATTATTTTTAAACAAATATCAAATCCACATCAGTTTGAATAAAGTTCTTGAAAAGAACAGTTGGCAATCTTTAAATCCGTTTTTAAGTGGTAAGTGTGAAATAAAACGTGTTTAAACAATTTAATTGAAACAAGTCAGATGTGAACCATGATCTGATGAACAGTTGTGTGTTTAATTATAATTGCATTTACACAATTTTATAAACTGTTCATTTCCATTATCATCAAGCTGTTATAGAAAGTCCGCTGCTGAACATAGACCTTCCCAAGAAAGCGGGAAATCTGTCCATAATTGACGCGCTTGGCAGGCGTGGTGACAGTACATTTTAGTGCGTATCTTTGTGACGACTGTGATCTTTGAGATACACATTGCTCCCCCTACATTTTTACGCTGCTTCAGGTGATCTATCGGTTCCGGTACCTCAGTCGCCTCTTACAATAATACCCGGCGTAGAGGGAGCAATTATTCATCTTTGTTCAGGTTGAAATAGTTTAATTCTGACAGTGAAACAATTTCCACCAACTCGGTTGATTAAAATAGGTATGTTGCTGTGTCATAGACATGGCTATGTTCTGCGTGAATACATCTAAGTAGTTTACTTTACTCAAAAGAATGTCTTTGATCACTTAACAACTTCGGGCATAGTTGATAGTTGACAGAACTCCCCGATGATTTAAAGTATTAGCATTTTAACTTGGCCTTAAGAAAGTAAATATAGTCATATACATGTAAAAAAATCAATATATGTGCCGAACACAATTTAAAAGGTGTATATAGGTATATACAAGTCGGATCTGGTAAGCATCTAATATTATAGTCCCCTTTTGTCAATATTAACGTCAGTCTCATTAATTTACATTCACATTCTGATGGTTCGTGTTGAACTTAAACCTGCTTAAACTTAGTTTTAAGACCCGTCTGGTACCGGCAGACTAGTATAAGGCTTACCTTAAGCCTTATTTATGTTAGATGACTCTTATGATGTTGCAGGGTCATCAGTATTATGAGGATAATATATTAATAACATTTAGTAAAAAAAAATATTTCAGAAATATGAAGTTCTGAAATATTTTTTTTTTACATTCCAAAGTGTTCTTTTTGACGATTTGAAACTTGTAATGGGCCTACTTGTATAAATTTTAATGTATCGATATTTAAATGTGGAGCGTTTGTGAAACTGTCAATAGTTTGGCCACCTTACGCGAAATGCACGATTTATGTCCGCATTATCGTGAACGGAGCGCTGTTAACTTTTTAATTTACTACGGTCTCGGGGAAGACTGCGCCGCTCGGAGCCACTGCAGCTAATAAGTGAAATTATATTATTATTACTTGATAAACTTATTTTAGTTAAGTTTCTTCTTTTCGGATGTCCGA